>CM062293.1:523682547-523707194 GCA_031216915.1 Pictodentalium vernedei
TATGAGTAATTTTAATTACAGAAAACAACCCGACAATCCCTCTAAATAATCCAAAACTACCGAGAAGGACTTAGAAAACCCCGACCTAGGGTTTTAATAGTAGCACGTAGTGCTAAATGAATGATGAGAGGTCTCATGTGGATAAATTGAAGTGGACTAGATACATCGAATTACCACAAACATCCAGGCCAATCTCTCTAAACCATCAAAACAACTTTATTTGGCACGGATTTCTCAATACTGGGCTTCAAAGAGTAGCATACAGTGCTTTAAGATGCGTTTCCTGGTATGAGTAACTGTATTTGTTCGAAATACTCTGTAAAATTACCCAAATAAATCCAACAGTTTCTTTACTAGTGCGGGATTTCCCACTAAATATTCGGTTTCTATCTGTTGTCCCCTAGAATTCTTATTTTTGCCCAACAATAGACGCATTCATTTGTATAAGATTAACTTTATTGTGTGGGATGTGCACCATAGTCTCGGTATTTTATCCTATCCCGATATTTTCTGTGGTTTATCCTATTTCCTGGCCTGTTTTGCCTTTCACTGGTCCCATTTCTGCCTATCTCCCAGCAGACTATTTTGTCTTGGCCGTCTCTGTTTTTGCCTTTCCTGTGTATAACGAAGTCCTCTATGATCCTCAAACCCAAAATACAATCAAGCAGGGTTAGGTATTATTCGAACGACTCGAATCTTATCGAGCAAATAAGCTTTTTGGGCAGTTACTGAAAAAGTCACTACTCGAACGACTCAAATCCCATTGAGCAGATGTGTATCGAAAGAGCGATTTCTTTTACGACTCTTAATGCTCATCGGGGTATAGGAGGATGCCTATGACATGATGATGTAGTACTTATATACCTGATGATAATTTAGCTTCTAGCATCTGCCCAGTTCTAGACCTCTCCATGATCTTCATATCTCCAACCACCACTATCACTGATTTTCCCAATATTGCCATCGTCTGTCCTATAATTAGATTTTACAGTAGTCACCAAATCCCGCAGTCTTCTTCCACTCTTGCGGCCTTGTACCATTACTAGCACCAGTACAGGCTTGCTAACCCTCTCAGATTGCTCGAATGACCAGAATCTCATCGAACAAACGAATCATAGAGTAATTGCCTGAACGAGTGACTTCACGTACGACTATTTTGCTCGTCTAGGTATTGAAGGATGGGAAAGGATCTTGGGAACTAACATACGTGATATAATAACCTTAGTTATTGAAATTGACGTACAATAATATAGTCTTGGTTTTTGAAAGTGTTGTTAAACCCCTAATGAATCTATTTGCCATTGAATTATGATCTTTTGTCAGTTTAAAAAATGGAAGGTTTGTTGTTTTACTATAGCTTGTCTGAAGTTTGATCCTTCCGCAATCTTTTCAAATTTCTCGATTGCCTATTTGCTCGCCATATTAACATATGAACATACCATGGTGAGGTTTTTGTGTTTATTGCATGTCGCTGTACAACACGTTTTGGCAAATTGTTATATTTCACATAACCCGCTGCTTTTTCTGCGATATATACCATCTCTTTCCTGAAAAATTTTGCTTGGGGCCCTGCAATATTTACCGTACGAATTTAACAGTATTGGCGTGTGCACCATTACGTGTCACGTATTTTCATATTATTTATTTGACAAGTCAGATGAGGGAGAGTTGTAATACAACATACGGAGGAGTGCTGATTACACCAAATCACCCACGAAATCGATTGTTGATTGATGATTGATGCTAATTGTTGTTCGTTAAAACGACCGAAAAATAGGAACCATGGCAACATGCTACAAGGTAAGTCTCCACTTTGAAAAAAAAGAAAGACAAACCTCAAAACCTGCACATAAACTAAAGAAAATAAGTATCACATTTGAGTCACATTGGGTTTTAAAATTGAGGAAAATACCCTGATAATGCCACCTAGTAACCTCTATGGCAAGTATGCCATTAAGGTGAAACTCTACCCTGAAAAAATTCACTTGGAAGAAAAGAAACAAAAACCTCAAAGCCTGCACATAAAAGTCCAAAAGGTATCACATTTGTTGTCAAAGGGTTAAAATTTAGAAAAATACCCTGAAAATGTTACAGTAAACCACCATGGGAATATGCCAGTGAGGTAAAACTCCACTTAAAAAAAAATATCAAAACCTGTACTTAAAAGTCAAAAACCTGCACACAAAAGTCCAGGATTAAGGTAAATAAGCAGCTAAACGGTTAAATAATATAATACTAGCCCCAAGAAGCATCCTAACATAAATAGGAACCATGGACAATATGCTACAAGGTAAGTCGCCACTTGGAAGAAAAGAAAGACAAACCTCAAAACCTGTACATAAAAGTAAAAAAAAATATCACATTTGTTTTCAAAGGGATAAAATTAAGAAAAATACCCTGCAAATGTCACAGTAACCACAATGGCAATATGCCATTAAGGTGAAACTCTACCTGAAAAAAAAATCCACTTGGATGAAAAGTAAGAAAAACCTCAAAACATGCACATAAAAGACCAAAAAGTATCACATTTTTTTCAAAGGGTTAAAATTTAGAAAAAATACCCTGAAAATGTTACAGTAACCACCATGGCAATATGCCAGTGAGGTAAAACTCCACTGAAAAAAATTATATTAAAATCTGTACACAAAAGTCAAATATGCCAGTAAAGTAAAACTCCACTTGAAGACAAAATTTCAAAACCATCACACAAAAGACAAAAACCCTGCAGAGAAAAGTAAAAAAACCTGTACACAAAAGTGCAAACTTCAAGTAACTAAGCATGGAAAGGGTTGAAGTAAATATTACTATACCTGAAAAGCATGCCGACATAAAAAAGACCCCCCCCCCCCCCCAGCCCACCCCCCCCCACAAAAAAAAATCAAAAACTGCACACAAGAGTTCTAAATGAATGAATCCGGACGCCGACGCAGACGCAGACCCCGACGACGCCGACGACGCCTACGACACCGACATGAGGGCTATGCCATAGGCTCACACAACTATCGTTGGTGAGCCAAAAATGTGCCTTTCGAAATGCCAATAAAAGTACCTGGATACAGAAGTAGCGTTCTCTTTCAGTAGCAGTAGTAATAATAATAATAATAATAAGAAGAGAAGAAGAAAGAAGATATTTATAGAGCGCCTAATCCCCAAAGGCTCTAGGTGCTTGGCGTACCTACTAAAAAAATTCGAACTTGTCAAATTTAGTATAAATATGGTATATAGAAAGTAATGAAAAATATAGAAAATGGTATTCTGGCTGTACACATTAGTTTGAAGGGTGCTGTACTCTGGGTCCATCAACAGGTGTGGTATTACTGATATCAATATGGAGGTATTTTTGATACAAAAAATACTTCAGTTTCTTTTTGAAAGAGTCCAAATTGACGCTATCACGGACATTTAGGGGAAGAGAATTCCAAATGTTGGGTGCTATAATTTGAAACACACCGCAGCAGTACGTTTCGGGGTTATAGCTTTTCTCAGTTAGTAATAACTTGTTTTGAGATCTTAAAGCCCCTGACGGGATTTAATCATGGATAAGAGATGCCAAATAATGGAGGAGAGTTGAGTCTGAGTTACGAAAACAAAGAGTGGCTATCATGAACTCTATACGTTCCCTTACAGGAAGCCAATGTAAAGTCTTCAGCATGGGGGTGGCATGTGAACTCTTTATATGACAAAGAATTACCAGTGCAGCATTGTTTTGAATGCGCTGCAGGGTGCCAAGGCTTTCTTCGGTCATGTTAGTGAAGAGTGAGCTGCAGTTGTCAAGACGCTGCAAGATAAAGGAACATGCTAGTTTTGCTCTGGCATCTTGAGACAGGTATGATCTCATATAACTTATACGTCTAAGTTCCAAGAATGAAATTCGGGATAGATGATTGTTGTGATCTTTCATTGTCAGATTGGCGTCAGTGATGGCACCAAGGTTCCTGGCTCTGCCAGCGAACTTGATGTCCTCATTACAAATTCGAATTTTGTCGCATTGTACGTTTTTCAACTTTTTGGGTGTACCACACTTCATTACCTCAATCTTTTCACTATTCATTTTGAGTTTATTACACTCCATCCACGACTGGACAGAATCAACACAAGCTTCCATGTTGGCCAGTGAGTGGGGAAAATCTGGTGGAATGTTGCTGTTCTACAACTGTGTGTCATCGGCATAGATGTGATATTGGGTATTGTGTCCTGCGATGACCTTACCAATGGTTAGGGGTGTACAGTGAATAAAAAAACTGGCTCAAGGACAGAACCTTGTGGCACGCCAAAGCGTAGGGAGAACCTCTATGAATGAACACCTTTAATTACAACAGAGTGTGTGCGGTCTGATAAATATGATCGAAACCACCTTAAAGGCGGAAAATATGCCGAATGTAACTTCAAGTCGCTTGGTAAAGATGTCGTGGTCGATCGTATCAAATGCGGCAGATAAATCTAACAATGTAAGGATAGAAACATTTCCGTTGTCAGCAGCTACGATTAAGCTGATGCGCAACAGAGCCGTTTCAGTAGAATGAATCGGCTGATAGGCAGATTGAAAGACTTCCAAAAGGTTGCTGTCGACTAAGTGGTCTTTCAGTTGTACAAGGACCACCTGTTCGATAATTTTAGCAATGAATGGTATATTTGAGACCCGTCTGTAGTTTTTAAGTATATTTGGGTCTAGGTTCGTTTTTATCAAAAGCGTTTCAAGGTGTACTCCGGGGAGGTTTTGAGGTAAGACCTCATTGGGAGATTCCTCATGACTAGCATGGCTTAACACGATGGAGAACGGTAATCTACAGGTCAAAAGGTTAATTTTTGAAGATATTCCATGGAAACTGATACACATATACCCGAATGATAACATGATGATCCCGAGGTAAGATCTCGTTGAGTCAGTTCACATTTACGACTCGACCCCAGGCCGATATTCGAGAATTGACAATTGCATTAACTGAGATTTATTTATTTACTTATTTATTTATTTATTTATTTATTTATTGGGGTTTAACGACACGTTCAACAACCAGGGTAACCTTTTGTCAGACAGTTTTACAGGTAGAGGAAGCCGGACTGCCCGATTAGAACCACTGAGCAACGGCGAGCAACTGCAGACTCCCGAACGTACTAACTCCACATACGCAAGGCTAGCGTTGGTTTAAGACAAGTGAACTATCCACGTGCAGAACGCCTTAGAAAACAGCGCCACCGTGCCCCCACATGGGCAATCAGGATGAAGTACCTTGCCCCTAAGATTTAAAAGCTGGGACCGTAGACCACTAAAACAGTAATTTGTTCAAGTCCCAGCGAATGTTAACACAAACGTCCTGCGGGTAAATCCCTCAATAAATACAGACTCCATGTTGACAATTACGACTCACTACAGACAATTCCAAAAAATGCAATAATAATCAATTCTCGAATATCGTTCTGAGGTCGGGTTGTAAATGTGAACTGACATACTGATTGTGCTAATTGCAATCTTCTTCTTTTTTTCTTTTTTTTTTGGGGGGGGGGGGGGGTGGGGGTGCCGTTTGCTAAGTTTGTATGGTTGCAGAGCATTTACATCTAGACGATTTGGTTCCAGAGTGTGGAATCTCCGAAAAATCTTACAGTTTTCAGACACAGCACTATGACTGGGTGGAATTCCTGCTTGACATACGGGATACTACATTAAATCCAAGCAGTTACAATTTCCCAGGACTTCCATTATTTGAGATTCCAGTGTTCAAAAGTTAGGACCACTGATCAATATTATAGTGCAAGGAATATTCGAACAAACAAATGGTGTTGATATAAAACCTCCAAATTCTCATCGTCTCGGTTTATTTGATGAGTTGGTCTCCACTAAAAATATTTAAAATTATTCTCGAACACTGTCGCAAAAAGACACAATTATTACAATTGAACACATTTACCTTGTGATCTTGACTTTTGACCAATTTATCAGCAAGTGAAGATTTGCTCAGAACGCGTGTTCTGTCAGTTAGTTCTAGCGCGTGAACCCTCGAATGGCCTCAATACACAGGGACGTGGCTAGAGGTTTCTGTTTGGGGAGGGTGTGGGGTAGTGTATTTCCAACTTGGGGAGGGACCCGGGGGGTCCCCTTCCCGGTCTCTCCCCCTAGTTGGAAACTTACTACCGAGAAAAAATTGGAAAATGAAGCCATGGAAGGGGGTATAAAATTGATTCTAGTAATTGAAATGCCAAAACATTTATGATAGAATTATCAGGTTATTATTATTTGGTATTATTCTGGGAATTGAATATGTGCTAAACAAATTCTCAAGCTTAGAAATTTCATCAATTCACACTGTCGTAACTTGAAATCAGATCTTATGCCGGAATGATCAATTTTTGATGTTTCATCATTTTGAAACTGTGAATGATGGAATTAACTCAGGATAACGATTTTACATGATGTGATTTTCTTGAAGTGCATGTCGAGGATTTTTTTTATTACGATAAGTAAACGTACTATGGAAATATCGCACCGACTGACATCATGCATACTCATGAAGCACGATATTGCGTACACGGTAGTTGTAAATAGTAACAGTTGGAATTTTTGCCGATTTGAAACTGAGTTGGAATTTTGGGAAGTACATGTAAAGGAGTCATCAGCAAAGAAGCTCTAAAATCCAGATAGATTAAATATAGGAAATTTTGGCCAGGATGGGGGGGGGGGGGGGGGACACATAACCAACCCCATCCCACCCCCTATCGCTACTTGCCTGTCTATACAGTAGTTTTAATACTGTTGATGTATCGTGCAGACACACACATATAATAAAAGACTTCAACATGCAAACGAACAGAAACACAGATGTTCTTAGCCTCCACTTGAAGTATGGAAGACGTATTCCTGAGAAAAGTGTTGTAAAATGTACCAAAATTACAAAATTAGACTTATTGGCCATGTGAGCCATTTCCAAAAATACACAATCGCCGGATAAACTTTGGAGGCCAATTTGTAATTCTATTGAAACACTGTAGTTGAACGGATGCTGTTTATGTTGTGCGGACATTCGCATACATACAAAGTGTAACAAACCAACGGACAGACATACAAATTAACGATGATTATTCTGTTATCTACTGGACTTTGGTATGGTTCGTTTTAGCCGCTATGTTAACCCTTTCAACACGTGATGCATAAAATGTTTCCGTAAGACCAAGTTGGCCGGCCACGACTATGCAATAATATAAATACGAAATTGGGAGGGATGATTAGTGACAATTAAATCCTACAGCCCCCATGGGGGCTGTAGGATTTAATTGTTACTGGACGTCCTTACAAATAGAAAATAGACTCGCCCACTCTCTACCGACAGTAGTGCAGTATTCAATACTATTCAGTATTCGGGAGTGAAATGTTTAATGGTGTATTGTAAATGGTATAAAACTAAATATTCAAATAATTCACACAGTGACCTTGACCTTTCACTTAATTATAAGTGCATGCAAATATATCAGAACACTTTAGGTCAATCTTGTGTACCAAATATGGCGACTGTCGCTTCAGCTGATGCCGAAACACGGTGGGAACGAAATATATATACAGACAGAAAGCGGTATGGGCAACGACAATGACTTTGATCTTTAGCCTATGAACTTGTAAACTGGAGTCTTATATTAAGACCTAAACGTCCAACATGTGTGTCAAATTTAGTATCTTTGGCCCAAAGTGTTCTGGGATATCGTGCGGACACACAAACTAACAAACATGTATCAATGGTCCCAGTACCCATGCTCAACTTTTGTAAGCGCGGGTAACAATTAGCGATGAATGACAAGGGAAGTGTTGATCAACCTACATTACGAGAGGAGTGTTTTATGACTAAAGCAGAAAGTAGATTTTCCAGCAGATTATCCGATATTATTAGCACTTCACATGGCGTTCTCTAGCAGATTAAAACGATTTTACCTTTACGGTAAAAGTGTACAATGCGCAGTCTCAAACCGGAAGTTGTGCGTTAACCTGGTTAACGGCCCGCCTCCAGATGATTATTTCGAAAACGCCTCGGCTCCGACTGAAGCTTCAAACGCGCGTATAAATGTAATGAATATAACACATTTGTGAACTTTCACCATTTGGTCATGAATTAATAGATTTGGAAGAGTTCAGGTGGCATACAAAAATATTTAAATTAAGCTATCATGTGATTGACCACGTGACGTTTTGTTTATCTAGAAACAGACGACACATATATTTTGGTTAAATGTCATTGTGAAAAGTCGAGATGTCACAATCAAGTGAACTTGATGAAGAATCTTTGAATTTAACCATTTTAGAAGTGGTAATAATAGTAATAACAAGATTTTGTTGGACGTCCCTGTTTATTAACGGCCCTCCAGGAATGATTAACAGCCCTCGGGCCGTAAACAGTCCTCGACTTCGTCTCGGGCTGTTAATGGACCCTCGGGCTGTTATTCATTCCTGTCGGGCCGTTAATAAACCATAACGCCCTCCAAAATCATGTTATTGGTATAGTAGTACCTGAAGCAACTAACTTACATATGTGCTTCAGTAAAGATTTTTTTTTATTTATCCAACGACTGATCAAGAAGTTATTCATAAAACCTGCAAACTTGAAAGAAAAATTGCCAGATAGTTGAACCTTATCCACGCGAACTATAAACTTAGTTATATACGATGTCAAAAATGGCTGGTCCATAAATTCTATTTATAACCTAAAATGAAAATGACAAAAGAGATATCTGCATTACTTTAACCCAAACACAGGCGATATCAAAATTTGTTATTTTACAAATTGTTTTTTCTACTTTTTCCATAATAAAAAACAAAACCATATCACGGGACCCCTTACTGGAACAAGCTCCACGACAAATCATAGCACTGTATCAGCTTTCCAATATAGGCACTTGCTTGTTTGTCAACTAGTTAACATTCGATGAAAAGTTCGATATATTGTACTGAGTTACTGGATTAATCTACGCACAAGTAAATGTCATCTCGATTCCGCTACAGTGAACTGTTAACTTCCCGTCGCATTTATCCGTTATACACTATTTGAAAAATTAGTGTATAACGGATTAATGAACTGGAACTAAATGGTGAAATGCAGTCACCAAAACATCTTCGTCACGCAATAGAAATGATGTGATCGCATGCGTTGAAGATGTTTATTCTATATTCTCCTCTCGGGATTCAGCACTCTTGTTGAACTCCAGTAGTAGCAGACTCAACAAACCTTGTTAGTAGACTGCAAAATCAACAAATCTTGTTAAACTCTAGTTATAGTAGACTGCATAATCAACGAATCTTGTTAAACTCTAGTTATAGTAGACTGCATAATCAACGAATCGTGTTAACCTGTAGAAATAGTGATTTCTACACACAATGAGATTTTTATTCCACATGTTTCGCCCATAAAAGTAGACCGCCATGCACGGGCTTAATCCAGAGGCGTGACATTTTCTGACAACATGAAATACGCATACTTCAGCGCTGATCCAACGACGACTCTATGATTGTTGGTGAAATCACTTCGAGGAGACTCGATCACATTCTGTTAACATACAAAAAACAAAAAAAAGCATTATCAAAGCCCTATAAATTCCATAATTACACCCCGAAAGATAACAGCACTCTACATAAGGAATATTTGTTATTTGATGTTAAATGATTCATGTATTTATTTGGGAGTTTAACGACACTTTTGACAGCCATGGTCACCTCGTGTTGGACACCTTTCGGGTGAAGGAAGCCGGAATACCCGGAGAGAAACACCGATCAACGCCGAGCAACTGCCAGACTCCCCAACGTACTAACTCCACACAGGCAGGGCAGGATTAATACTGGTTGGAGACAGTTGCACCATCTGCGTGCATTAAACCTTACTACACATGGCCACCGTGCCCCCACGTGGGAAATCGGGATTCAGTCCTTTGCTCAAGTACCCAACACAGTTGCCCTGACTGGGATCGAACCGTGGGCCGCCCGGTTTGAAGTTCAATGCCGTAACTACTGTGGTTTAATGATACTTAACCCGTTGAACGCAGGTGATATCTCCCAAGTCGCATTATTGGATGCAATTGGAAGAGACCATATTTATTATTTGGGGGTAGACCAATTAATATTTTCAATGTGCAGCCTTGGGCTGCACATTGGAAATATTGGTTGGTCTACTCCACACCATAACTTAACAATCCGCCTACTTAATGAATGTATGATGTATCATGTTGCTGGACCGGAAAAGTGTCCTCACGGGTTCAAAATGTTAAATTGCGAATGTCGTCTGACATTATTCAATTATATGGGAAGGAAAACCATCTCCAGCTACTGCAATATATTTCGAGCAGCTTGCATATTTACCATGGACACACCGCTGTCAATGAATTATACACTTGCTCTATTCTAAATTAACCGCATAACCCTTTCTTACCCTTGCAAACTCTAATAACACACATTATAGGCATTCACCCTCATCTCCAGAACCCAATTCGCAACAGAGCCATGCAAGTCGAACTAAATGAAACCATGATTGGAAATCGCTTATCCATTCCGTTCAATCCACAAAATTAATTGCGGATCTCGACTGCGACCATCACAAGAAAATGGCAACCCTCATGGTCTACTTATGCAGTTTTTATAGATGGGTAATATTTCCACGGACTCAGTAATATTAGATGCCAAACACTAATTATCGGAATAATTGAAAATTTAATCAGTTCTTAGCCTGCTCATAATAATGTTAGATTTTCTCTTACCTGTATTAAAATACTCGGAAGGTTTAATTTGGGCCAGAAATTGATTTTTTAACCCTTTACCCAACGCAGACGATATCAAAATTTATTATTTTAAATAGCATTTTTTCAAATTTAAAAAAAAAATCAACAAAACCATATCAAGTGACCCCTCGTTGGAACAAGATCGACGAGGGGTCACATGATATGGTTTTGTTGAAATTTTTTGAAAAATAATATTTTTTCAACTAGTGAATTTGCATATTACGCAGGCGGATGATGCCGATTCGTCGGGTAAAGGGTTAAACTCGTTCAGTGTCATATTCCTTACAGATTCACATCTATCCAAGATGGGAAGAACGATCGCTTGAAAAGTTCCTTTCTCGCATGAATAGTATTGATATTAGATTCGTTACGAAGAGGGCAATATTTATTTATTGGTGTTTAAGGTCACATATTTATGCACAATGGCTAATCATGACCGTGACAGTTTCACGGGTAGAGGAAGCCGGAGTACCCGGAGAGAACCACCGAGCAACGGCGAGCAACTGTCAGCTTCCCAACATACTAACTCCTCACAAGCAGGGTTAGCATTGGTTGAAGACAAGTTCACCATCAACGTGCAGTACGCCTTAGTACACAACGCCACCGTGCCCCCATGCTGCAATGGAGATGAAGTGTCCACACAAGCAGGATTAGCATTGGTTGAAGACAGATGCATCATCGACGTGCATTACGCCTTAGTACACAACGCCACCATGCCCCCACGCGGGCAATGGAGATGACGTGTCTTCTCCAAAGACACAACGCGGTTGCCGCAGGTGGGATTCGAACCGAGGACTTCTCGGCTTGCAGCTTGCACCTCTACCTACAGAGCCACCGCACTCCCCGAAGAGGGCAATAGACAGGTCTCCGATACGTATCACGGCAAAAGATCCGTGAGAAAATAGGATGCGCTTTCATTAACAATTTTATAAAACGTTTTTTTTTTGTGAACCTATAGTGCTGTGTTGAACTTTTCCACCTGTTCGTCAGACTGAGGATGGTGCGAGAGGTCCCAGTTTCTCATATTTAAAAATACTTACAAATTTCGAAAAAAATTCAGACTCGAAATTTTGTGCCTGATCACAGTGGACAAAGTTCGGCATGCTGAATCCAATTATCCACTCATTTTCCAATAAATCACCAACTGTACGGGTCCCTTTGATTTAGAATGGCGTCAGACCATTTTGAAAAATAGTCGAAAAGTATTACAATATACAGTACAACTGCCGTGGACTGGTCGTTATCTACGTGTGGGTAGTAATGTAGAGGCATGCGTTTACCCTGTAATAAAAAAAAAACATCGTCAGCAAAATTTAATTAATGAAGCTCCTGGCAGGTTCCTTCGATTTGTACACCTCAGGGATTCATGATCCATCCTCGGAGTATAATGCTTTCTTACCAAAAAGTGTCGGAATTTTATTATATTTTTTATTACCGCCAACAAATACTTCCGGGTTACTTTGTAGTTTCTTTTTTGTAGTGAGCTAACTTTACTAAAGTACACTACCACCGTTTCCTCCCCATCAGTAAGTTGAAACAGAACAGACCCAACTGACGTGATCTCTGGCGTCTGTATTGAGAATCAACTCGTGCTCAAAATTTGGGAAGACCAGAATTGGACTGGGATATAACTTGTCATGTAACAGAGCTGGGAGATTTTGATTTTTCAGGTTCGGTTCCATTCGGTTTCAGGGCAAAACCTCGATTGCGGTTCGGTGTTTCTATGAGTTAAGAACACATGCTACATAGCACGTTACTCGCTTTAACTTGGAAGAAAATCAGCAATACTTTGTACGATCCTACTCCCAACACAAACCCTGTCTTTAAGTATCTCCATGAGGCAGGGCTCAAAATAAGTGGCTTCGCATCGCTATTTGCTATGCAAAACATGCTAAAAGCTACACAATTTTCAATTATGTATAGCATTTTGCGATACAATATATTCAACTGCAGCCTAATAGGCTGCAGTTGAATATCTTGTATTGCAAAATGTAAAAATGAAAATTTGCAACAAACTTTGCTAGCTAGTTCACTGATGCTTTACTCCTGATATACGATTAACTCTCCGTCTCGCATAAGCAACTTCATATGTAACGTGAATTTTTAATGGTTTAAATTCATCCTGCATTATTTCTGCATTTTGCATAAAATACCCAGTCAAAATAACTTTAAGCCCATCAAATTAAGAGATGTTACGCATTTGGAAATATCAAAGTCCATGCAGTTGTTACAGGCAGTTCAGTTGAAAAAAAAACACAGCTAGTGCTTCATGTGTTGCAGCTCATTTGAAAAAGCACAGAAATGGATGGACATTATTCTATCTGCTCAGAAGAGTTCAATACAAAACAGTATGGCATAACTCCAGTATACAAGAACTGCTATGCAATTTAAACAAAATGCTATTCATTTTTTGGAAATGTGTAGCATTTTGCTACGCATAGAAAAAAAGGTATTTTGAGCCATGCCATGAGGTTCAAACTAACTTCCCTTACTTTCATGCTTGTCGGTTCTAGTGCATCAGTTGCTGGTCCTATTGAGTCACAAAAACATAAAAAAACATAAGTTACGGTAACAAATGAATAAAGTTCATCTAACCTACGTTGTGTCTCATTGTCAAGTTTTCTGCCCCATTGACTTGTCCACCGTACGAGTCAATAAGGGAGAAAACGCGACAATGAGAACATTACGTAATCGCCAGTTTTGAACTGTTCCGGGTAAACTACAGTTAAAACTAGAAGTCCTGTCCTGAAATGCGCACACATGGCACGTCGATTTGCGCGTGAATCTACGCGTTATGACGATGGTAAGGCTATCAAATTCTGCACATACGGCCTGTGCACAAGCAAAGTTTCAGCCTATGGACCTCCGGGTAACCCGGAGGTCCATTGGCAGGAACATTGCTTGTGTTGGCTATGGGTGACATGGAGAACCTGCCATCCTTTGGTTGCCATTCGATATGGCGATTGCTCATAATTCCTACGCGCAATTAAGCCTAGATAAGCGCTCAGTTCGTGACAGGACTTCTAGTTTTAACTGTATGTGACGAGAGTCTAAAGGTGCCACTAGTCCAGTTCATTCCCAGTAAGACAGTTTGATCAGTTTTAACACAACGTTCGGTCGGTCTTGTGGTTCGGTTTTCCAGCTGACCGGTTTGCCACAAAACCCGGAACAGAACTGCAAAACCAAACAAAACCTCCCAAAAACGTTCCGCTCTATCTTATAACAATTCAAATGCATTTTGTCTGGTTTGTTTCCAATTTAATATTAATGTCCTGTAATATGAACAAAGGTCGATAAAACTTCGTCCATCTTTAACACATTTTGGAATCGGCCAATATTTGATCATAGTTATATTCTGTTGAACAGGCTGTAACCTCTCAGAGGAAACGGTATGGCCCGGATAAGACACCTTACACCTTCAAAGAGCACATTTAGAAGGTTTCAGTTTTCACCATTTTATTCCGTCTTCCCACGTGTTTCTGGAAGGTTTTGGCATGAACGATCAAGTCGTCTAAATATATCAGACTTGTTGTTCCGTGCAAACCCTTCAAGACAAGTTCCACGAGTCTCATGAACAAATGTGGGGGTCTACCGAGCCAAAAATGGACTACTTTAAACTCTTACAACCCCGTTCCTGTAGTGAAAGCTATCTGTTTGTGCAGATGTAGCCATTTGCACATGCCAATATCCAAAATACAAGTCAAGCATAGAAAACTATCTAGCTCCTGATATTCCCACTAAACGGTATTCGACCGTAGTAGTAACTGATTAAATGTGCTAGACTCTACTCGAAATGATAGCTTGTCATTTGTTTTGTTTACGAAAACAATAGCAGCTACCCACTGTCTCTCTGACGTTTTTATCACCCCCATGTTCCAACAGTTCTCCTATTTGTCTCTGGACTTCCTGTCAGAAAGCCGATAGGATGAATGGTTACCCGTGTCAATATCATGTTTACCCCTTTGAACCCAGGTACTATCTTCGATATAAGTACAATGGAAGCGACTGGAAGAGTCTATATGACATATTCCCAATCATCTAACTGGAACAATGGTACAGCTAAAGGAACTCTAATGATTGGTAGTATTGCCCTTCATGCATATCTTTGGTATTTTCTACAAATATAATAACTTTAAATTGACTGAGTATGGATGGGGTATTGGTAAGATAAATAAACTGGTTCGTACCCTATTTGTGGAATAGAGGTCTGGACGTATACAAGTCACGTGGTTAGGAAATGATGCCACAAGGAATGAAGACTGTCAAGACATCTAACCAGCAGCCTTTCTGCAACAGTAAATGAAAAGCTTCAGTTACTAGTTCAAAATCATCAATGACATAACTGAAATGAAGGTAGATCATTATAATATAGATAAGGGTATTATAATTCTATGATGCCATTCCAAGACACCATGAATTGGCTCGTAATTATTGGCTGATATTATATCTCACGTGACGATCTAGGTTCCTGATTGGACGAATGCTGCACCCCAAGTTCGTGCAATTTGCATCCACAGACCTGACCAGGCACTACACCCAGGCACTACACGTTTTCTATTTTTAGCACACTACTATATCAGTTTTCTTTTCATACTGGGCAAATAAAACTAATCAAGCTAAATTTAAATATCGATTCACAGAGGCACAACATCCACAAAACGACCCGGAAATAAATCATTGTGGAAAAATGTATCGCTTTTCCATTGTTGAAGTCACATTTTCCGAGGCGTTCATTTTATTCCTTGAGAAGATGATCCATATCTCGTTTCGAAGAGAATGATCCATACCTGGGTACAACTTTCATGAGAACGCGTCCGGATATGAAAAATCGTTTGTTTCGCTGCTCATAATATTTAGCTATTTAATTGTATGTTTTAGGCAGAAAACGAATAAATAATGGAATTCATTTGAATCTTCGGAGTTTTGTATCCCGTACTGACCCATTCGGTAATGTATATGTGTGACAAATGTGTGGAAATTATCAAACTGCGTTGTCAAATTTCGAAAATTTTAGCTTTCATTCGCGAGTTGCGCGATTCTAGAATACAGAGTTCTGTGTGGGGGAAATGTTTTGTTTACCCTTGCCGACCGATTCAAAATTTGTCTTCCGCTCATATCAATAATCCAAGTTATCGTTTCGTACCGAGAATGACAGCTTCAAATTGTGATTTAAACTACAATTGATTCGACTACATGGTATTTTTTTCTATATAACGCTGGTTGGTAGGGCTGCTACCTTGGTAATAGATTAATAAATCGGACAAATGTTTTTCTTGATGGATGTTCGATATAATATAAGGATTAGTGCATGTCTTGTCGTTCACTCGCCCATATAGTGCCCAGTGAGGTGGTGTAGTTCCCTCCGCTTCGCGTCGGGAACTACACCACCTCACTGGACACTATGTGGGCGTAGTCAACTCCAAGCCATGCACTGTTCCTTAATTATGATCTTAGTGGCTGAAAGTAGCATTCAACTCTGAATTAGCAATCAGCAGCTGATAGGTGTCAAACTGCTATGACTATATCGCAGAGGGGTCGCAGGTACTCCTGGAAGTCTAGCTTATTCCTCCAATAAAACGTGAACTGTTCACTGTTCAAACATGTTGGAATAAACTGGGTTTCCACCAGGGGGCAGTGGGGCCCTTTCAGAGTACCTTTCCCCTGGCCAATTTTTCCCTCAAACTGCCAAAGCCTACCGATGTGACTTAAAATACGACATATAAATAAAAACAAAAGACCTCTAAAACTGTTCCCTGTGAAAATAAGTTACGGCTTATAGGCTGCAGTGTGCATGGATTCCCAAGTGTAGAATTTGATAGTGGAACTTTTATTCTCCGATTCAATAAGATTTTATGAAGAGATCACTGTTTAGCAACGTTGTGCTTCTTGGAGAAAAAAAACACCATCGAAATAATTTCCTGAAAGCATAATGCAGTAATCATGGATTGACAGTTCAATGACAATCAGACCTTTTATTGGTACGTCATTGAATGATAAAAGGGGCGCCATTTTCTGTCTATGTGTGGGTGACTTAAACAATTTTCGAATGGGAAATTGTGAGTGGTTCAGGGAGGAATTAAATAAAAACAAACAGTTGGTACATTTGGATTTTTCATTGTTACATTTTGAATGCTATGAATTTTATCGATAATAAAATATACTCCCACAATTTTTAAATTTTCGATATTTTCAGATATCTAAAAACTTTATAATTTTTTGTTGTCCGAAAATTCAGTTGAAATATGGCTGCTGAGGTGCTCAGATGCAAGGATATTTTTTTTTTTATCCTGGAGTTCAAAATTTTTCTACGACGGGCTGAATCATGGTTGACCTGTCGTGCCGAGGACCCTTGATCGCCACATGAAAGGGCCCCATTCCCCAATCCCTGGAGGAAACCCTGGAAGAAATGATAACACATCCTTTCTGATGATATATACACAAGTTTATTTACATATCACATCTTCTTTCTCTCCATTTTATTTAATAATTAAAACACACAAATAGCCTATGTCGTTGTACACTATATATTTATAAACCCTGAAAAATATAATTAAAATGACAGAAGTACCTATAAATAATCAAATTACGGAGGCTAACCCTTTTAACGAAAAAAGATAAAGTAAGCGATTCATTGTTGATCTGACTGTCCAACGATCGGTGTTTAACAAAGATCGTTCTGCAAGCAGAGCAACAATTAATAAACGAAATATAAATAATTTAAATGATCTTACCATTTCGAAAAGACTTAGGTTCAAATAATTTACAGTTAAAACTAGAAATCCTGTCATGAAATTCGAACAAATAGCACGTCGATCTGCGCGTTAATCTACGCGTTATGGCCATGGTAATGCTATCAAATTCTGTACATATGGTCTGTGCACAAGCAATGTTTCAGCCAATAGACCTCCAAGTAATCCGGAGGTCCATTGGCAGAAACATTGCCTGTGTTTGCTATGAATAACCAGGAGAACCTGCCATGCTTTGGATGCCATTCGATATGGCAATTGCGCGCTATTCCTACGCGCAATTAAGACTAGATAAGCGCACAGTTCGTGACAGGACTTCTAGTTTTAACTGTAAATTGTCAAACAAACAGCAACATCCTCCATAACAAGTTCTCTTGTCAGCTCTGAATTTGAAACCGATATTACCTAAAACAATAGAATGTCCCACCAGAACTACAGACAAGCCAACAACCAACAGACAGTGAACATTAAGCGAATAACCCTTCAACTAACAAAACCAAGACGTATTATGTCGACGCGCACAAGAAAGCTGTACCTGCAATAAATAATCATTAGTAGATCTGGCCTGTAAAATGAAAAAGTTGAATCCATTCTAAAAATTGCTTTTGAAAGTATAGTTAAACCCTAATCAATCAAACAAGCAATCAATGGCTAATGTACAGTTAAAACTAGATGTCCTGTCTTGAAATGCGCACAAATAGCACGTCGATTTGCGCGTTAATCTACGCGTTATGGCGATGGTAACGCTATCAAATTCTGCACATACGGCCTGTGCACAATCAAAGTTTCAGCCAACGGACCTCCGTGTAACCCGGATGTCCATTGGCAGGAACATTGCTTGTTTTTGCTATGGGTAACAAGGAGAACCTGTCATGCTTTGGGTGTCATTCGATATGGCAATTGCGCTCAATTCCTACGCGCAATTAAGACTAGATAAGCGCACAGTTCGTGACATGACTTCTAGTTTTAACTGTAGTTCAGACTGGTAAAACCTTAATTTCTGAAAGTAGTAACATTAGACTTTGATCAAACATTCAGCAGCTAATAGGGGTCAAACTACTGTAACCCTAGCTACTGAAAGTGTAGTTAAACCCAAATCAATCAAGGAAACAACAAATGGCTAATGAAGTTCAGACTGGTAAGACCTCAGTTGCTGAAAATAACATTAAACTCTGAACTAGCACTCATCAGCTAATAGGTGTCAAACTGTTATGACTATAACTGTTGAAAGTGTAGTTAAACCTCAGGTCAATGAAACAATCAATCAATGGCTAATGTAGTTCAGGCTGGTAAGACCTTAGTTGCTGAAAGTAACATAAAACTCTGATCCAGCACTCAGCAGCTAATAGGTGTCAAACTGCTATGTCTATAGCTGTTGAAAGGGCAGTTAACCCCCAAGTCAATGAACCAAGGCATTTAGTATCCATTTACTGAGAACAACAAACCCAATATGGCTGCCAGAACTACATTGAATTTGTGGGTCACAGTAAATAAATTTATCATGAATTTTCTGGTAACAGTAAATGATGAAACTTACTTATCAGTGAACCATGAATGCCAGAAATGATGGCATATGTAACAGTAAATATGAACCCCTGGAAAATGTATCCAACGGACTAGACTTCCTAGGAAATACCATCTGGGAGAATGGATTTCCTATGACATTCATACCCAAAATAGGAAAAAACACTCAAGGAGGTAAATATCATTACTTGGATATTATTTCTTGGCGATTTCAATGGTGGAAATTTTTCCCCTAAGGAAATTCGGTACTATCCATGAAAAACATGAAGTTTCCTGAAAATAAACCCTTCAACTCATGTTAGTATTTTTCCCATAAAATAATCTTTCGCCTCAAATAATGTCTATTGAAAGATGACGTTGTTTACTCTTTATTCTTATGTCCTTTCTCTGTGACCTATATTGGATTAAAATACACATGATCTAATTTCTGACATCATTTTTGGCATTATCTGGTTAGCTGTCAACACAAAATAAAGAACAGTGTTACTGTATTGTTTCCATGGACAAACTCATATGGATGAAATACATAAGAAAATCGATAGTTTGTTCCATTTTAATGGTCATGACACTGAAAATCTGGGGGTTTTTTTGTTTTTTTTTTAAATTAGAATCATGTACATGATGTAATGTTTCAAGAACGGGAATGAAAATCCCACCTCCAGTTGGGATGGGTGGGGTAGCATCTTGCTCTTTCATGTATGACTGATCAGACCCTCTCATTGAAGCTACATTATTTATCCATTGTTGCATGCATAAACTACAAAGAACTCACACCAATACCAGCACAAAATGTTCATGAAGGGTAATGACCCATTTTCACCTTAATTTGTTAGTGTTAAAAGTGAACAATAATAACAACAACAATACAGGATAAGATTATCAGTGTGGAGAAGCCTTTCTGTGAATTATTTCCCACTCCACATTATTATATGTTTGTTGTCTTGGAGAATATCAATATTTATATGGGAGTATCGACAAACATTGCATTAATATTAACATTTTTGGAGAATATTTTGTTCTATTTTGAGATGGGATTTCCTAAGGAAATCCTATCTGGGTGGATAGTATTTTGGGGGGATTATTTTTCTCCCCCACCATACGTTAGACAGCGGTAATCGGCGGTCACGTGCTGATATAATCTACTCATTTGGTATTCGTTGTTTTGAAAAACTAATGACACCATCGGAAAAAGCATGCAAAAGTTATGTATATACCAAAGGTATATACCACGGAATCAATTAGGAACGGTGGCATCTTGGGGTTTAAAGAGTTTTAGAGCATCAAACTTTGATCACACGGCATTCTGATGACGTCAATATGAATTAGTTGGTAGCAAGAAACTGATACGATATGCATAACGTCATAATAACGTTGTAAATGTATAACGTCACGTGGGTGGGGTGGGATACATCTTTATTTCCAAATGGAATAGAATGCCTTACTTTGATTGGCTGAGAAGCACGGTGTAACTCCTGCCCCACAGGTGTTTATATTTTTTACACCGTGTTTAAACCCTGTATAAAAACAAGAATACACAATCTGAGAGGAGATGTCTTAAAAAGTTCCTATTTTGCCAAATGATTTTTTTCAGTAAAAAAGTATGTTTATTGGTGTATTATTTTTTTTTTAAATAAAAAATAAGATACATTTAATGTTTTGAGATTGGTAGTTATGTAGAAATGAGATAAAAACAAAAATAAAAATAAAAAATTCTGGAATTATTTTTTTATGTTTTTGTTTTCTTGAAAGTAAAAGCGAAAAGGTTTTGTTGTCTGCCCAATTTAAAAAGAAATTGGCAGAAATAAATAACAAGCGCTTTGCAAGTCATACGGATTCAGAATTACTGGAAAAAAGAACAAAAGTTATTCCTAACAATACAGTGAAGGCCAACAGAAAATGTGCTAATCTGCTGCGAGCATATTTATTGGAAAAGGGTGAAAATCAAAACTTTGAGGTGTATACACCTGTAAAACTAGATGAGACTTTACAGCATTTTTACCTGGATGCAAGGAAAAGTGGTGGAGAAATGTACAAAGCATCATCACTCGAAAATTTCTGATATGGACTCAATAGGTATTTGAAGGCACCCCCACATGTAAAGGAATTTGACATTATAAAAAACAATGAATTTTATTCGTCGAACGAGTGTTTCAAAACTGCGTTGTGTGAACTGAAATCTGCCGGGAAGGGTGAGTGTGTGCATTACCCGGTCATAACAGACGCCGATATTAGGCAATTGTACGGAAATTTTCGTTTGTCTGCAAATACACCTGATGGATTGCAAAACAAAGTTCAGTTAGACATTAGGTTGTATTTTTGTCGAAGAGGTATGGAAAATTTCAAAGACATGACAAAAGATACATTAAAAATTGAAAAAGATTTCGCAACTGGACTGAATTTTGTAAGCAAGGCCAAGGATGAACTGTCTAAAAATAGACGTGAATGCGACAAGGAAAATTACGGTGGTGTAATGACTCAAGTTCCAAACTCACCATTCTGTCCTGTGGCATCCTTTGAAAAATATTTATCCAAACTCCATCCTGACAATGAAAAACTCTGGCAACGCCCAATTGACTCTTTCAAAGACGACGATGAAATATGGTACACCAAACAATGCGTTGGAAAAGATTCCTTGAGTTCATTCATGACTCGCTTGAGCAAATTCTGTAATTTGTCCCAGATTTATACGAATCACTCAGTGCGCGCAACAGGCACCACCATTTTAGCCAGAAACAACTTCTCTCCGTCACAGATAATGGCAGTAACCGGTCATAAGTATGTAAATTCTTTGGCTGTTTATCACAGAGTATCAACGAAAGAGAAAATCGCAATGGGCACAACAATAAATGAAACTATAGACGTCAACTGTAACTCAAAACAACCAACATGTACTGACGACAGTGGCCCTGCCGTGTGGCACACGGAACCTTCACATTCAAATGAGGTCATGCCTGTTGTTACAAGTGAAACGTCAATCTCGGGGGCGCCCAGTGGGGACTTTCTTGATATTGCTGCACTCGATGAGTTATTCTCTGATGATTTTGATTTAGAACCTCTAGAGCGTGTGACGGAAAGTAGGCAGGTAGAATCACTAACAGTTAGAACAGCTTCGGAGGGACCACGTAGATGTTCAATGTTCAATAATTGCTCAATTGGTAAAGTTGAAATTGTGTTTCGCAAATGAACTTGGTACTGGTACAAGCAAGAATGAACAAATATTAGCAACTTTTCATGTTCCTTGTTAAAAGTTTAATAAATCTTACATTTATGATACGGTATTGAACTGTCAATTTGTCAATAAACACTCTGCAAGATTCTGCATGTAGCCTTTTGTTGGCCCATGATCGGGGGGGGGGGGGGGGGGGGTATGCAATGAATTGTCTGGTGCAATGTTGCAATAGTAACCCAATATTTATTGGTTTTGGAAATAAATTCGTTATCCTTTGGTTTCCCAGGGTGTATGGGAATTTACACCGGTCTGAAAACTCATACACCCTTCGGCCTGCGGCCTCAGGGTGTATGAGTTTTCAGACCGGTGTAAAGTCCCATACACCCTGGGAAACCAAAGGATAACTAATAGTCTCTCCCTGCTTTCTCACCCTGGACAGACGTATGTTACACATGCAGTGGGGGGAGAAAGAATCTACTCTCACACATACATGTATTGAGGGAACAAGGGGTTAACGCGATATGAGTAGGCTCATGAACAGTGGACATACATCACGGCATCATAGGTGTAACGCCTCTACGTGCAATTGCATATATTTAAATAAATATGATTAACCAGACCTTCTCCCATATCGCGGATATTTTTTAAAATTGTTTTCTGCAGAATGCAAACAATGAAGCGAACCTCCTTAATTTTTGTCGATGACTGTCAAGCCAATTTAACAATACAAATAATCTGCTAATAATTCTGTTTATTGTTTAAATTAAAAGCTTTATGTTTGTTGTACCTATTTCCAAATTAAATTAATTAGATTCTCCCACCAAAATAATTTCTAGTTTTCTGAACAACAGATTTCAATATTTCAGTCCTTCTTTCAGTTCGACAGAGAGGATAATAAACAAAGGGAATTTCGCGTGGATTATCCCACTCACTGACCAGTTACCAAACTTTAATTAATTATAGGTGACGTCCCTAGTAAATTAATCAATCTTCAACGTTGATCATACTTTTGTAAAGAAAACACAGGAATTCGGAAGTCGCGCTTTTTAACAAGATATTGCGGCACATTTAGTGCATTTGTGTGCACCAGGCGTGTTCAAGTGTAACAAAATAAAACATGGTGTGGGTAGAAGTATAATATATTCCACATGCATGGCTTGTTTTTAGTCGAAATGACATTTTCGCGATCTATCACAATATTGTCGGAGTATCGAAATGGGGAGAGGGAGACTATGAGGAGGGGTAACTGGGGAAATGACGGAAATCTGCGATATTTTCAGCTCAAATTAAAATATTTAACTAGGATTTAACATCTCGGTAAACTTACAAAGGCAGCTATTTATTTATTTATTGGTATTTACGGTCACATATAGGCCGCTATTTCCCAGAATCCCTGTGCGAAATTAATACGATTGAACAGATCCCATATTAACCCTCTGCACTCTGATGTCAAAATGGCAGAGTTTTCAGCAGCAAATATTTACCATAATGCAGTTGGATATTTAACCAAATATACCTTGTTTGACAGAGCTCAATTAGCTCTGTCAAATAAGATATATTGGTTAAATTCATAGTTAAACAAGAGAAAAACAGAGTGATTGGAGAAAAAATCTGTTGCACTACCAGTGTGGTAGGGGTATAGCGTCTCCCTGAGCGTTAGATACCGTCTGTAAGTGACAGGCGTTCAAATATCAATTCAACAGGCATCTTGTATGGGTATAACTCCAGATGATGCATCAGTTATAACGAGAACGATCAACAGCTGTTGAGTATTTTACTTATTTTAAAGAAAGAATTGCAGACATTTTACTCCCAGGAGAACTCAGTCCGTGACAACTCCAGCTAACAATATGCGAAAAAAAACACACAATCACTCCCACGGTAGATACAACACGAGATAGTATTATCAGCCATTGATAAAACTTGACGTTTCTGCACGCGGAGTAGTACCGTAGATACACAAAATGTACTTCATATTCTTCACCATAGTATCAACATTAGGTAAGTCATTTACTAATTATTGTCATTAATTATATCCACATACAGAATATGTGTTAAACTAGGTAACATCTGTCTGTCGGACCGGGTGTCCGTTGAGCAACCCCTCCCTACAAACAGTTTGCATTGTTATTCCAAAACCATACAGTTAAAACTAGAAGTCCTGTCACGAACTGTGCGCTTAACTGGGCTTAATTGCGCGTTGGAATTGCGCGCAATTGCCACATCGAATGGCATCCAAAAACACGGCAGGTTCTCCTGGTTACTCATACCAAACACAGGCAATGTTTCTGCCAATGGACCTCCGGGTCACCCGGAAGTCCATTGGCTGAAACATTGCTTATACGCAGGCCATATGTACAGAATTTGATAGCCTTACTATGATCATAACGCGCAGATTAACGTGCTATTTGTGCGCATTTCATAATAGGACTTCTAGTTTTAACTGTAGGTCATATCTGAATATC
>CM062293.1:524372294-524415276 GCA_031216915.1 Pictodentalium vernedei
AATCATCCGCGTGCCCCACGCGAGAATAAAAAACAGTAGTGAACTGTTGTCTATGTATTCCTCTAGTAGTTTTATGTAAGATATGATCGCCGAAACACTTGCAGTTTCTAAGGTTGGTCTATCACAACATGGAAGGGTCTGCAAAGTAAAATGCGAAAAGATGAAATGACGTAAAATCTCAAATATGACGGTAAATATAAAGTATTAACACTTATTCTTTTATTTTTTTACCTCTACCCAATAGTAAAATTCAGTGAAAATCGAAGGTATGTTAATTTTACGGATATAGACTTCATATGCCCTCACGGATCAGCTCGGGCCAAAACCGTTATGCATTTCTGAGGGCGGCAAGACAGTCTTATGTATGTTTTTTGTTGGGCCTCAAAAAGTTAAAAATCTGTTTTTCAGGCCCTCCCGCGTGGATTTTGGAAGCAGCCACATGCTCTCTTTATATAACCAATACAAACTAAAAAAATAAAATTAAATGGTTTTTGGCTGATATTTTCCCCCAAATTAATAAAATTGATAAGTTGTTCCTTGAGTGCAACAAGGCTTTAGCATTGCAAAGCCCTCTTGCACACAAGGGACGAAATACCCCCCCCCCCCCCCCCCCCCCACCCGCCCATGCTTTTCTGTGGAATGTGAGGAAATCAAGAATATGAATTTTCGATGTCAGCGAAATAATTATAAAAATATAAAAAAATAAAATAAAAAAAAAACGCCCGCCCACATGCAATTTTACAAAAAATGGTATGTGGAACATAATTTCTACTTTGCGGGGCCTTATAATTCCATACCGTCATACCGATGAGCACTAAAATGGAGCTAAAAAGCGGAATGTGAAGTTTCAAAGCTTCGTCACTTATAACTACCGAGGTCTACCGGTAATAAAATTAGACTTTTTAATGAAAAATAGCCGAAAACATGAAATAATACGTTCAATGCTAAAAACATTATCTCGGGTATTTGAAGTCAATTTTTTTCATCTTTGTATTCGGAATAATACGAACTAAAAAGTCACTTAATTTCAACTTTCTCCAGTCAAATTTGATTTTGCGCCATTTCTGAGTTTTTAATATTTTATGGCTGCAACGTCGGACGTCTGTAGCGAGATAAAATTTCCAAAAGGGGAACCCGTAGTCGTCGTTGCGTCCATATACGAAACTTGGTGTCTACGTTCTATAGTTATAGCTGTAGGTTTGCGCAAACTGGTATGCGTCGAAAAACGGAAATTGACGTAAACTTACCGAAAATGGCCGAAAACCGAAAAAGAACAATACGGTTATTTTATCTTTTTTTTTGCTCTACAGTAATGCTAAACTTTCATCCAAATCAGACAAATTTTAATTTTTTCGACACTGACGTCTTCACTTTAGAATGTCTCCACCAGTGAAGATTTTTTTTTTGCCGAGAGAAAACCGATTGCATTTTTGAATATGGTTTTCATGAGAGATTATATTACGAAATATCAGAACCAAATACCCTTTACATATATAAGAGATCGAAATTGTTTAAAAAATGATATTGTTACGTCGAAATTATGATGTCATTAACAACAAAATTATAACCTGCTGCTAGATAAGTCATGAAGCAATAGTGTTTAAATTCTTATAGCTACGTGTCTCGTGAATACGGAGCTGAGTGCGTTTGAAAATTGGTGTTTTTGGTAAAGAATGTCCAAAATGACCCAACAATTTCAAGGAACGTAAAAAGTAAAAAATGGCGATAAATTGAAAGAAAAAACCGAAAAGCATCTATCTTTTAATTGTTTAACCCTTTACCCAACGTAACGGCTAAAACCGGACAGCGCTATTTTCAAAAATCGCCAATTAATTTTCATTATTTTTTCATTTTTTGTCTCAATAACATAGGCTATGACACCTCGTTGGAACGAGCTCATCGAGCTCGTTCCAACGAGGGGTCATAACCTATGTTTTTGAGACAAAAAATGAAAAAAAAATAGTTATTCAAGAATAACTTTTGCAAGTGTCGTCTGCTTTTCATGTTAGGTAAAGGGTTAAGCTTTACGACAAACGAAAATGTTATGAACATCGGACGAAATTTAATTTTCGGGCACATACCCCTCTATGACGTCACTGGCTCGCACGCCCATAACCTATGAGAAATACTTATGACAGCCACAATCTTCAGGTAGGTTTTATCTGGCGACAGCATATTCAAAATCATATGTTTATATATGTTATCATATGCATTCTTAAGCATATGATAACATGTATCGATTTTTAGATCACTTCTGAATTTCATGCTCCTGCTCTTTTTTTCATTGATGAGTTACACGATTATTTATATATACTAGTTGTGCAAAAATATATATACTAGTTTTAACGACACTACTAGTGATAATTTGTTTCATATTTTAGGCCTTTAATGACACTGTCCACCACAAGGATCACAGTGTAGGGGCAGTTCCATTGGTAAAGAAGTACCTGGTGGGAACCACAAAGTAACAGCAAGTAAATTCAGACATAAATATATAGAGAGCAATCGCTTGACTGGACTTGTTACGTGAAATAATTCATGAGAGGCGAGGGACGCTGTACAAACACGAGTGTGCGAAAGCTCACGAGTGTTTTACAATATAGCCCCTCGCCTCGAATGAATTATTTCACGTAACCAGTCAAGCGATTACTCTGTTTATTACTTTTCATTCATTAACGATAATTATATTATTTAACCCTTTACCTAACGTAACGGCCAAAACAGCCAGCGCTATTCTCAAAAATCGCCAATTAATTTCCATTGTTTTTTCATTTTTTTTTGTCTCTAAAACATTGGTTATGGCCCGCCCCTCATTGGAACGAGCTCGTCGAGCTCGTTCCAATGAGGGGTCATAACCTATGTTTTTGAGACAAAAAATGAAAATAATAGTTATTCAAGAATTTTGTTTGCAAGTGTCGTCTGCTTTTCATGTTTGGTAAAGGTTTAACAAAACGAAAAACACTGAAGTCCCCATTTCACCCTCGGCAAAGCGTCTTCGTTTGCGCGCACGGATACATGACCTAATTGTTGATTGCATAATTCACTTGTGAAGTTATCGTTTATAATCAAACCCGGAAATACCAGTAAATCACACTTTGGAAAGTAATAAAAATGATGTAAATAACAGACATTTCTGCTTACGAACCAATCACCATGAAATTTAGTTCTCGTTTCGCATTGGATGAATCGCCATGCTGATGTGTACCAACAAAGTGTCATAGGCCTTGATGTATTGCACCATGGGGCTCCAACTGAGAAGCCTTTCCAGTCCCGGAACACGATGGTCATAATTTCATTAAGTAGGATGGTTGATAATTGAATCTGTGGGGTAGACCCAACCCATATTTTCAACGTGCAGACCCGAGGTTGCACGAATCAAATATTAATTGGTCTACCCTCAGTTAATGAAAGAACGGAAGATATCATCATGGTTCGAAGGGCTGAGTGTCATGCTAATCGACACAACATAGTAGAAGTCGATTTGAACTCAACATCCCTTTATTTATAATGCCACGCTTTTAACTCTTAACCCGCTGAGTATTTTCAAGATATTTTTTATCACATCTAGTCATGGCTGCTGTACAGCAGCCATGACTAGATTTGATGAAAAATTAATCCAGATGTTAGATAAGAAATCATTGGTGAAAAAATCCATTCACTTTACAGGGTGAACATTTTTATTTCATGTGCCCAAATTATAATAATGTCAGTGACAAGAGAAACTCTGTGCTAGGCAGGAATATCTGCCAGCAGCATGCAAAGAGTTAATCAAGAGAGCCAGCCCCCTCGAAGTAGTATTACTTTGCCAGAACAGATGAGGCATCAGCGACGAGCGTACTAGTCGTAGTCTTAGTAGTGGTAATAGAATCATTTATAACGGCAGTCCAGTAGAAGTAGTGTAGTAGAAGTTGCAGCAGTTTTCTTTATGCTTATTAATTTTACAAGGGTGAGCAAGTTATACAAGGTATATTATCACCTTTCCCTGGCCCCGAGGAAGGGTATGTTGGCCACTTCGAGGCTTCACTCAACTCGAATACTACCAATGAGGTTTTGCCTGCACAGGGTATTTCTCTAGTCTCTCCGGGACCAACCCATTTATGTCCACTCTCAATAGGACGGTACACTGTGACGGCATCAACTGCACAACTGATGCTTTCAAAGAGTGTTCGGTCACTTCGAAAACTTGTACAACGACGATTGATCCCGGGCCTCTAGTACATGAGTCCTGCATTTATCCACTCGGCATCAACTATCTTATCTATTTTAAAATAATTGGTAAAAGTAGTAGTAGTTTATTAGAGTCGTGTTTTGAGTACGTACCATATATATTTACAATTGGTTAGTCAACTTTTATCACGCTCTTCAAACTACTCATGAAATCATGCTTGCACACACTACGATCTCATGGTCAGTGTTGAGACTGAGACTATGGTCAAGCAACGAGCGGCACCCAGCAGCCAATGCTGGCATCTAATCTAGATTGCGCGATGAACAGAGTTGATGCAGCACTTTGCTGTCATATATCACCTATCCGTATCCACTCTGAACGATTGTCTTGTCTGTAACTGTACTGCAGTTGTGTTGTGGGCGTGGACGTGGTGTGATATATACACAGAACGACACACGCATGTGAATGGGTTAATCGATATGACACTTGTGCCATCGCGGAAGGATAAAACTCGAGGCCTGTGGCCTCTCGTTTTATCCTCCCGCGCTGGCACTCGTGCCATGTCGATTAACCCATTCACACGCGTGTGTCGTTCTGTGTTTATTACACGCCTTCACGTCTATAAAAGCAACTATTAGAAGGACACTCAGCAATCCATTCCAATGCTAGTGTGCATAGAAAACACATTGGTACTCAGGGCACGAGCTATCAACAAAAGAACACATTTTATCGCCAACCAACTTTGCGATGGGAACCTGTGTTACTATTTTTAGTTATCGCTAGCGATTCAATTTATAGTTGCGGTGCTCAATTGTAGAAAATTCCAGTGCAATTTCGTTTCTATATAAAAATAGTCCGTCAACGATTTCCGTTCGGCACATTTGTGCGGAACGGATATTAATTTCCCGCATGTATTCGTGATGCTCTAGATGGGGATTTCATAGAACAGGCGTGTTATAAAATATAGAGGTGTGTTTTGTGAGATGGTCGGAACAGGGTCAAGCTACGATGAGGGCTGAACCAGATTAAACTTATATGGGGACGGAAGAGACCACTGTGGCTTGTGACTGGTAAGGAAATTAAATTAGACATGTAGGGTTGTGCAGATCATTTGATGCATGTTCAGGTATCAACAAAAATTGAATTGTATCCTCTGTTAAATCGGAAGCCAGTGAAGATCAAAAAGGTCCGATGTAATCTGACAGTACTTTACAGACATGAGTCACACAATTTTGGATCTGCTGTAGCTCTTCAAGAGTGTCGTTTTAGGACCTATCAAAAGAGAGCTACAACAGTCAAGGCAACTCGTCGCCTGAGTGCTAGAATGTCCTATGTCCCCTATGGGACAAAGAACATTCTAGCACTCAGGCGACGAACTGGTAACAATCTGTTCTAATTCTATTGTGTCAATGAACTTCGTTACGCAGATGAAAAGATGAGCTCAGAAAAATGTGCTTAACGTGTTCATCAGCTGTCAGAAATAAATAAGATGGGGGCAACCGTTGAATCTTGAATATTGGGGAGACAATTTGGATATTTTCGTTGGTTTGTACGGTAGCCTTATTTTTATCACTTCCGTCTTATCATGGTTATCATTTGGAGGAAATTGTCTGTCATTCATGCCTTGATATCTGAAGTGCAGCGTTCAGTTCTCTAGGTAGGAGCACCGAAGTGAGTGTATGAATAAACATTGGTAATGGCAGACATGATAAGGGTGTAATTTTCCGTGAGGACACTGATGTGGTCTTGCAAATCCTGGAGGGTTCGATTCCAGTGGATATTCGATTCGTTAAGACTCACATAAATTCAACTTTTTCGAATACTGTGAAGGAGATGTGGAGGGTTTATCCGACTTCTTATCTATGGGCATGCCTCGTCTTGCAAATGTCATGTACCCCTTCTTCAAATGCGATGGAAATACCCGCGCAGCGTTATTTCCAAAAAATCGGCATTCCAATTTTATTATTTGTTTTAATTTTGCCCTCGATAGCATAGGCTACGATCCAGAAATGGAAATGTGTTGTCATTTGTGAAGTGCATTTGCATGTGGCGCCGGGTATTCGTGTACAGAGCTGGTTAAAAAAAGTTAATCAAGGAAGAAAGTATGCCATCGCGAAAATATAAAATAGTTCTTGTGAATCGATTCACTAACGATGCCAGCAAGAATCGAGACAAGCGATGATGTACGTGAACATAAAGCGCCATACATACAGAATGCGATACGAGTATTCATCACAATTTGGATGAAGTGTTTTTTTTCTCACTATATTATTTCGACACAGTGCAAAGTCTCAAATTTGTGTCTTGTTGGAAAGGAACCAAAGAAATAATAATACTAACTGCATCGTTATTTCATTATGTGGGTTTTACGACATTTTTAACAGACACGGTGACGACAGCTTCACGGGGGAGGCGGCTTGAGCGCCCGGACAGAACCACGAACAAGCGAGAGTTCATCCCCTGAGTTCCAGCGTGTTCTATGTGCCTACCGGCACATAGAAGACATTGGAACTCAGGGGACGAGTTGTCGGACTCTCAAACTTACCAGACCCACACAGAGGTGGCATGTGGGCATGTGCACCATAGATGTGTAGTGTGCTTTAATAGACTATGCGATCGTGCACCGACTTGAGTAGTTGGGATTAGATTATCGCTCAAGGACATAACCCAAATGACGCTGATCACGAAGGAACCTCAACTGTTCGATCTAAGCTCCAGGGTTCCAACCAATGAGTCAACGTGCTCCCATTAACTCCATTGTGAGACCAACACAATTACTGAACCCATCGTGCAATTGTTAAGTCACTGCACTTTTCACTTTGGCATTAGACTTAGGTTATTTACCTTTTTGTCCGTGTTCGACAGCAAGACATGTATCAGAAAAAGAAATACATTGTGACATTGGATGTCAAAATTAGTTAATTCTTTATCGATCCGTGTTCAACGTTCTCGTTCAGTGAATAATAACCTCTGAGAAGAGGAGAGAAAACTATCATTTTTATCATATGCGGAGGACCTATTTGTCGTCCCTTGATAGGAAAAAGGTGACAACACATTTTTCATCTTCAGAGACGAAATATGCTTGCGGAAGTTCTATACAATTTGTAACACAGTTGTAACACTATCATGTGATTTATTATTGGAAAATTCACTTTTAATAATATTCTGTACATGCTCGGTCTTGTAGAACATCAAAATACGTCATTGGTAGGATAAGGGTAAGATTCCATCTCGACATACGATTTTACCAATTTGATTCGCAATTCCGTTCGAGTCGAAAATAAGGATTTGATGTACCAGCACACAACCACACCATTGGGTTGGTATATCCATTCCAACACTGCACCCAATTAACCGTCAACTTCAAGAGACGTTTTCGAGTATTGAGAATGTTTTGCGAATGTCAAGTTCTCCCACTCGACACACCCTGGGAATATTAGAAAAATATGGTGCCATGGTGGGACAAACCAAATGCGAATAGATGGAAGAAGAAAGCATTGGCCAAACACCGGAGCTCGCGAGATTCTAATAGAAGTTTCTGGAGAGATATACCGAGTATCGGAGAAAGGAGAAACTGGCAGCCACCTCTCCATCTGGGTCTAACACTGACTCCGGCAACCAGAGGTTGAAGCGTTTCAACGAACATGCCGGAGAACAAAAAGGCTGAGTCGTAGAAGGAGACGGCGGTGAGGGTATTCGCAATATCCCTCCAAACTCTTCTCTAAATTCATGATTTTAGCACACACAATCAACCTGGAACATGGCAAATATGTCACCATAGACCACATCGGTATCACAGTAGCTAGGGGTTACACCTGAGTGTCATTTCACTCTATGGGAATTTATGTAGTAACATTCTCATCAGGGGCGGCCCTTGAACATCATTTGGTCCTCTGGGATTTTCAAAATTACGTTTCAAAAAATTTCTTTACTGGGAGAAAAGAAGCTTGGTCGTCATTTGTGTTATTCCGGTAACATACTTCAGACACTTATATATACCAGTAATATGAGAATTCATAGAGTAAATGTTGCGATTTCATTGGTCAATTTCAAAACTAGACAATTTGATTGGCTGAACAAAATAAAACTGAGCCACATTTTCATAATTTGCATAATTAGAGTTGGGAGCTTCCATTGGTCAATTTCAAAACTGGACAATTTGATTGGCTAAACAAAATACAACTGGGTCACATTTGCATAATTTCAGTAGAGAGAATTTACGTTATCTGTCCTATTTAGGGTGGGTTATATTGTATTAATCGTTTACCTACAAGAAAAACGCCATTCATTTTTTTTTAATATTTTCACTTTTTGCTTTCAAAACATAGGTTATGACCCCTCATTGGAACGAGTTCGACGAACTCGTTCCAATGAGGGGTCATAACCTATGTTTTGGAAGCAAAAAAATGAAAAGTTTTAGTTGTACGAGGATGTTTTTTCCAAGTGCCGTCTGCAACTCAAGTTAGGTGATCGGTTAAAAAGTCATACTAAGTAGCTAATTTGTGCGTGTGTGTGTCATATGATAAATAGAATATGAAATGAGTGTTTTTCTCATATAATATTTATGAAAATCGTCCGAATTTTCCGTTTGGGGTCACCAGAGGCTCGCCAAAACGGAAAATTCTTAGGCTCGTTTCATATATATTATATGAGAAAAACACTCATTCCATATCCTCTATATATGCATTTTCATATTTCTGGTAGCGATTAAATCACTATAAGAAATACATTGTTACTAGTAGCTATGAGGTCTTTTTAGGAATTCTCATATTTCTGGTAGCTATAAATTTGTAAAGGAATTTCCATATTACAGATGACAAAAAGTCTCTATAGGAAATCCCATATTACTGTTCCTATATGAATTCCAATATTACTGATTGCCATAAGTTTCTATAGGTATTTCCGCATTACTGTTAGCTATAAATCTCTATAGGATTCCCATATTACTGGTAGCTATACATTTCTATAGAAAAACCCACATTACTGATAGTCAGAAGGGTCGAAATGATATTCCCGAATTATTGATGGTTATAAGTTTCTATAGGTATTCCCATATTACAAATAACTTTTAATTACTACTGGAGTGCCCATATTATTGGTATCAGTGAGTTTCGGAAATACACTACCTGTTGTTTATCCCATAGGAATAACCCTAATGGAGCTTAAGATTCTCCCCTTGACAAACAGATTTACAAAAAATTACTTCGGAAATTCCAATAGGGTCCAATGTTGCTAAAATATCGTCTCTCAACTACTCAACGCGCACAAAAGAAAGACTGTTCATAGAAAATGTCGAGTGTGGCATTTGTCATTGCATCATGGGATTTGTGGAGATGTGGGAAATAGACAATAGGTTGCCAAATTCAGTACTGGAGTCATGTACACGGCAAACTGGCAATTCCGCTTCATATTTGATGGTCTGTATGCAGGTACGAAAGTTCCTTCAGATATTGTGGTGTGTGACCCGTGTTTACCCGACCGTGACAACATGCATTGGCTGATCCGTTCTAATATTCTCTGTGACATATTCAGACATGACTGTTACAAGAACTGAAATTGGCCGTTTCAATCGGCAATGTTGTGATAAACTTCTACTTTACCGACTGAGATGGCTAATGCTGAGGACTGGTCCGATCACCAATTTACCTGTAATATAGTTTTATATCTACGCGCGTGTCTTTTAACAGTCTGCTGAGCTGTTTTCACAATGCTGGACACCACGAGCAGCTGAGTTTTCCACGTGACTATATAGGAATGTATGCTCTAGCGAATACATACACCTGCAACTTAATTAAGCTCCCCGTGAAATGTTTCATGACAGTGAAGTAGCTGTTACTGGGTATTATGTTTTAATGTTTGCTATGTCTTGCAGTACATTTCATCTCGCGAAACATGATGTTTCTGGTTGACAGCGTACCCCAAACACATGAAGCATGCTTCCCACGAATGTCGCAAAAAATACTATCATCCACATGCAATATCTGGGTATAAAACAAGAAAATTTGTCACTTCTTTTATCAGTAAATGTTGACATGGCAAGGATGAGACTGTCAGGGTCACTAAGATGGCAAATCGTCGGCATGCGTGCAACGGGCATGTCATTCAAAGCTCTTCGAAGGTTACTAGGCTATAGCCATTCTCTCATGAGCAAACTTGTCCGAAAAAACAACAAACCAACGACGTAAGGTCCCGACCAAGGCCTGGATAAACCCGAAAGACGTTTTCTTGTAAAGATCGGAGTCTGGCACGCCTCGTTAGGTGTAGCTTCAAGTGGGGTTTTGAAACGCCTTTGGCTCCCCAACATGCGTTTGTGCAACAATACTGTCCGAAACCTCTCAAAAGTACTTGGAATGGGGTCCAGAAGGGTCATCAAGCGTCCAGTTCTGTCCGATCAGCATCAGAGACGACGTTTGGAGTGGTGCATGGCACGACAACATTGGAATCACAGGAAATGGAGGAGAGTCCATTGGCCAGACGAGAGTTGGTTCCTGCTTCACGCACAGATGGTGGCACGAGAGTGTGGACATGGAAATATTGCTTACGTATCCAGGAACATCAGACCTACTGTTCCTTATGGTGGAGGATCAGTACTGATCTGGGGATGCCTCGCTCATGATTGTAAACTTGGTATGGTGACTGTACGTGGGAGTCTCAATGGTCATTGGTACATACGAGACATTCCCAATCCAGTTGTCGTGCCTCATTATGACGGCCACCGTTGGCTACTCGCCCTGTATTCTTGGACGACAATGCAATGCCAGATCGTTTCCCATGTCGTGAGAGCATTTCTTCAGGACAATGCCATTACAACACCACCTTGGCCTGCAATGAGCCTCGAGTTGAATCCAATCCCTTAGAACACATCTGGGACTTTCTTGGACGTCGTGTGCAAGCAAAGGATACGCCTGCACAGAATTTGGCCGATTTTGAAGCTGCATTGCATGATGAGTGGCGGCAGTTGCCGCTGGGCGGTATCAGAAGGCTCACTGGTAGCGTATGGAGGAGGATTCAGACTTTCACCCGGGCACGTGGCGGATACACTCTCCACTTACGTTAGACAATGCTATTGTGTTCTGGAGATCATAAGTTACATTTTTTGTCATTTTGTCAATAATTACCGCATTGTTTCATCATGGACCGTTCCAGCACTATACTTGCCGAGAGAACATTTTCCATCAAAAACATTAGTGACAGATATGTGTAATTAGCGCCATTAAAATACTGTATATTTTCATCATTGTGTTGTCGTTCGTTTGTCAATAGATCATTCTTTCCACGAACAATCACACTTGGCCATCTTAAAGATATCATGAAAGTAACGACAGTTTCTATTAACACTATTGCGAAAAAAAAAACAGTAGTAATTAAGTTCCAGGTGTATATAAAACATTTCCACTCGAACCGAATATCGAATCGAATTCGCACCCAAACATTTCTAACAAAGTGCGAATGTGGACGAGTTTAAATTTTTCTGTTCGTGAGGCATGTGGCACATTGAGGTGGGGTGTTGTGAATATGGGGTGGGGTGTACACCAGATTTGATCTCACAGAGGAGCTGCATACTATTAATGAATTCCAACTACATCATAAAGGCATGCCTTCGGCGAAGGCATGCCTTTATGATGCAGTTAGAATATTAGCCAGGTGGGATTATCATTACACAAAATTCAATCATTCTTTAACCATATTCGAAAATTACATATTCGCTTCTCCGATTTCGCATCAAATATGCTTGTTTCGAATCCAATTGTTACTGTCGGTGTCCAGCTAATCAAACTGAGCTACGCATGTCGCTTGGTCTGAGTTTTGGGAGTGTGGTGACTCAATGGTTACGGCTTAGACTCCAAACCAAAAGGTCCACGGTTCGATCCCCTGGCGGGGTTACTGGGTTGTGTCCTTGGACAAGGTACTTCATCCTGATTGTCCATGTGGGTGCACGCTTGCGCTGTGTATTAAGGCGTACTAAATGTCGATGATGCACCTGTCTTTAAACAATGCTATCCCTGCTTGTGCGGAGTTAGTACGTTGTGGAGTATGGCAACTGCTCGCCTTTGCTCTGTGGTTCTCTCCGGGTTCTCTGGCTTCCTCCACCCGTAAAACAATCCGATACGAGGTGGCCCTGGCTGTCGAAAGTGTCATTAAACCCCAATAAATATATAAATGATCTGAGTGTTATCAAAGAATATTACTCTACCCGACGAGGCAAAGAAATAGAGTTGAGAGGTGGTGACACCCACAGGATGTACATCCCAAAAGCTGCATGATTAAATTATAATTCTCGTCACCTTACTGCTGTTCATTATGTGCTTTGCCACCCGACTACAACAAAAACTCACGATTACTGGGTTGAAAGAGTTTAAATGACATTTATTAGGGTTAGTTAGTGTTAGCTTTTATTCCGTTACAAAAAAGTACATTTGCGGGTTCGTTATTCAAAGGAACTTACTATAATTAATCTATCAAGGTATGAAAAGATGAATTCTGAAAGACATGCCGATTTGACATTAAATAAAATAAGGTACGTGTATTGCCCTACACATATTCTGAGGAAAGGAAATATAATTTCAAGCTATATAACTGTTAACAAATAACACACGTTTGTCTGCTGTGTTTTCAAGATAGCCTAGGGCAGATGGTTCAGAGGAAAAGAAATGAATTACCTGTCACAGACTATTCCATGATTATAAAATTTGTAAACACGGACACTCTTCAAAAATTTATGATAAAACAAGTGTATATAAAAAAATATTTGCGTTTAATCGAATATGAAACATAACAAGGAAAAAGTTGTTTTTTGCTCTGATACCCTCATTTTTTGGAAAGTCCTGAAAGTGGCTTCTAGCACTCAACCAGTTGAAATGATAGCGGTTAAATAACTTAACTGGAAAATGTGCAAAAATAATATATATATATATATATATATATATATATATATATATATATATATATATATATCACGATCAATTTTATAATTCCCATTCAACAATTAGGATCAGCGTGACGCTAAATTTTACGTTCCCATGACGCGTACACATTGGTACGGCACTTAACGTAACGGAGTAAGTATTAGTCAAAAATGAATGCCGCTTAGAAGGAAGTAAACTTCCGAGCATGACGGCAATTTGACGAAGTTATATATATATATATATATATATATATATATATATATATACAGTACGTGGAGAGTGGATTGTAACTAAATCACCCGCGGAGTGGAGTCATCACCCAAGCTATAACTTTCAAATTTTGTACATATCGACAAAAACACAAGCAATGTTTCCGCCAATGAACCTCCGGGTTTAACCCGGAAGTCCATTGGCTGAAACTTTGCTTGTGCTGGTTATGCTTTGCAACAAATTTGCAATTATTGCTTTGGTGGAATCTCCACTCGGTGGATGATTTAGTGATACTACACTCTCCACGTACTGTATATAGATGGTACAGACTGTTTTTGAGTAGGTGTGAGGATAATCTCGCGAGTGATTAAAAAATACAAGTTTTCACGAGCTGGTGCAAGCCACGGGTAAAAAACATCCCTTGCTCATATCGTCATGGAAATCGAGTTTCGATAAAGTTATCTCCCTTGAAATTATTAGACACTCGAAAATTTAATTAAGAAGCAAGTAATTGTTGAGAAAACACCTATGAGATCGGTGGAAAATAAAGCTAAGTTTCCTTTTATTACTTTTGTTAAACGAAAACAACAGACACCTTTCGGAGCTGTTTGTTGTTTTTGTTTTTTAAAAATTACAAAACGAAACCTGGCTTTTTATGGCAAGTTATTTAGAAGGGTATACTTCACAGAGAATCCGCCTTTAAGAATATCTATCAGCATTAGATCTACCAACACTAAGTAACAATCCACTTTGACTTTTTGTTCAGCGAATGGATTTTATAGAAATTTTGGAGATTTTATCCTTCACGGGAAAACAATTAGCAAATCTCACCTCCTACACTTTGTTTTATCAATGGAATGGACAGGGCATGAGCATTCGGTTAGAAAATATATTACAGTACATCAAAATATTTTGAAGACGCCTGTTTTCTTGTTTCTAAATGAGTTGCAGCAGATATTAACCTTTTGAACTCTAGTGGTATCTTCCATGTCAGTTCAATGGCAGCAATTAGAAGAGTCCATATTCATTATTTGGGGTAGACCAATCAATATTTTCAACGTGCAGCCTCAGGGCTGCACGTTGAAAATATTGATTGGTCTACCCCACACATTTACTGAACAGCCGCCGTATTTAATGACGTTATGACGTATCATTTTGCTGCCGGAAAAAAACGGACGCTAGGGTTCAAGGGGTTAATTGTCAAACACACTAGGGAAAAATTGGCAAAAACAAAGAGCTTCCGTATATTTGATACTACTCTGCAGGAAAATGTCTGAATTTTATGAAATGGTGTGACATCGATAATACAAATTCTCTTAGATTTCAAAATTTCAATATGAAATTCGCATACCCTTAGTGGTACATTTACGGACAGCTTTAGGAAATTAAGGGGATTTAACTTTCCAGTAAATCTCTTCCAACGACGAAATTTATCAGTTATGCTTAGATTCCCGTGCAGTCATGATTGCGATGATTCTGGTAGCGGCTCAAAAACAGTAAGTATTATTTTTATTATGAGCGTCGCGAATTTTTACTGGAATTAAAATATGTTTTAACTGCAACTAAAACACCTAAACGCCGAAAACAGACAGTGACATCGATCTAAATTTATTGCGTAATGTGCGTCACTTCCGGAGAGATCTTCTCTGAGATGTATCGTGACAATGGGCAAAACAAGTTATCAGTTTCCTTTTATCTTATATACAGTCGCCGTGGACTGGTTGGAATCCATTCGTGGACAGTGATGTCCACGCATGCATTTACCAGGTAATAAAAACCATCATCAGCAAAATTTTAATTAATGAAGCACCGGGTTTTAACCGGTGCTTCATTAATTAAATTTTTGATGATTATTCCTATAATTAGTGTTTGGAATCTAATATTATTGCTTGCGTTGAAATATTGTCCACTCGTGGAAAGTGACCAGTCCACGGTGGTCTTGCTGTGTAAGAGAGAATATTATGGTGATAAATATACAAATCATGTGACAACTTTCAGGCAGGTGGTAGCATATCAAATTGTATGGCCTTTGCATTATTGATGACAAATGAAATAACTTTTATTGTTTAAATTCAAAATAGATTTTATTTAGCACTTGAAAAAAAGTTACAATAATTGTATAAATTATTTACAATTGTTTGAAGAAAAATAAATAAAATTGAAGTAAAACCCGTATAACACTATACATCCATTATTACTAGAAAGTTGTTTTATTACACTATCACTTCCCCAAAATCATCGACTTCAGGACAAACTACAACCTTATAAGAGAACCCCATAATAAAATGACATGCAACTGGCAATGTCATTAGAGGTGGACGACTTTGGGGGTTTTCCGGTTCGGTTCCGGTTTTTGCGACAAACCTGAAAACAGAACCGAAGACCCAGCAAAAAACCGTCCGAACGGTTTTACTGGGTTTGTGCATAAACTCGTCAAATGTTCTTTCCTGTGGGGAACATGACTAATGGTTCTATGGATTCTTGTCACTTAGTCAATCCGACAAAATGGCGAATAAGTCGTGTTCTCAATGTCTGGAATCCTTAAGATTAGGGTCCTGCGAATATTCGAGATTCGATTCGATATCGATACCATACGTATGCTTCGAGATCGATCCCGAATCAGTCTCAGGATTCGATTTTTTCGAATCTCTCGTACTAACTTCAATTTGTTACATTTCCAACAAAAATAGGATAAAACTGTCATTAGAAAATTCATTCATGTAGGCTCCATTCCTATTTATTTGAGTAATTAACAATGTTTAATTGTTAGGTAAGGTGTGAATTTGGCCCAGAACATTATCCATAGTTTTGGTTTTTGAAGGCTTAACTTGTTACTATTCACGTTCTTAAGAACGTGAATAGTAACAAGTTAGGCCTTCAAAAACGAAAACTATGGTCAATAGGCCTAGCTGTTTCAGCGACGGTGCTACAGAGAATATTTAGCTGTTGGTGTTTAAGGTGTTCACTCCGTCGCGTAAGGGTCATCACAGTGTTCCATAACTTCCGTTTGATGCAATATGAAATAACTTGTCTTTTAAAATTCGATTCGGGATTCGATTCGATGTCGATATCAGAGACACGATTCGATTCGAGATTCGATTCGAAAAGAAATTTGTGATTCGCAGATCCCTACTAAAGATTGATCAGGCTCAGTTGGTGAAGTTCTAAATTGTTGTGGACATGGAAATGGACAGATAATTTCGACTTCAAATTCTCTGTCCTCTTTTCTAAAAAAAAAATTACTGAAGACAACAGAATGTCTTTAGAAAGTTCAAAATAACGTATGACTCCAGTGTTTACAGTCGACTACGCCATGTGCTGTACAAGAGGATTGTGTTTTGTTTTGAAGATGAGTTGGATGGATACTATAACTTTGTCGCAGAGAGTGGAGGATGGATCTAGATGGGTGGAATTTCCTTCCCGCGTTAAGAAATTTGTCGAACATTTATGGTTTTTGACGAATTGCTCACCAACTTACAAGAAGATCCATCAACGCGAGAAAAGGCTGAACATTGTCAATTGGAGTTGAGTTTGAGCGTGGATTGGCACTATCAATTTCCGATAGAAATAAGCGATTCAAACCAGCGGCGATTGCCACAAGCGGTGCTGTTTTGCATGCCAATTTATGCCGGATATATTTTTAGTTTTCAAACACCCACCCCACCCCACCCACCCCAATCTACTCCCACCACGAAACATTTTTTTACGTCAATGATTTCCACTTCGAAAGACAAATAGTACTTCACCATTTCAGTCAATACAAAAAGACAAATAACACGTTTATTGTATTAACCCTTTACCTGACATGAAAAGCAGACGACACTTGCAAAAAAATTCTTGAATAACTAATTTGTTTCATTTTTTGTCTCAAAAACATAGGTTATGACCCCTCGTTGGAACGATCTCGAAGAGCTCGTTCCAATGAGGGGTCATAACCTATGTTTTTGAGACAAAAAATGAAAATATATTCAAAATTAATTGGCGATTTTTGAGAATAGCGCTCGCCGGTTTTGGCCGTTACGTTGGGTAAAGGGTTAAATATTCTACGGAACATTTCATCACTGGAGAAAGTATTCTGCTTTTTGATAAAAATAGACGAAAGTGTCTCGTTACAATGTTCCGTATACTGTAAAGTCAAGAAAGAACGGCAATTATTTTTCAGAAGAAATGAACCTGATGGCTCGATCCACTTCGAGATGCCGAGTGATCAAAGTGGCTACATACGTATTGCCTACTCGAAGACTACCCCAACTGCTCCAAGAAAATCTCTCGGGAAGAGAGTTCGAATTCCGACCATTACAATTACAGTCTATTATAACTCAATTACGAAATCATCCACAGATTCGAGAACCATGGATTAATTAAATACAATTAGTATAGATACTTGTTAAGATGAACAAAACTTTGTAAAAATATTCGTCGTTCACCTTTTGACTTGGTTGATCAAACAAAAATAACATCATTGAGTTATGAGTGACATGCGAGAGAGTTTATATATGATGAAACTACAACAGAACGTGAAGAGTGGATTATAACGTAAACATCTCGCGGAGTGGAGTGCCCACTGATGCGATATTTTCTAACACACAAACAATATCTCAGACTGTGAACTTCCGGGTTTCACCAGTGTTCAGTCATTTGGCCTATCCGAAAGAAATGATTGGTAGAGGCGATCAAATTTTTACCAAATGCATGGATTTGATATTTGTTCGATCGTTTATTTGATTTCCATTGTTTCCTTTTACAGAGCTAATACTTCAACGGCTTCCAACTCTGTAAGCAAATTAGAGAGTCAAGCAGTTGCTCGCCATTGCTCGCCGGTTCTCTCTGGGCACTCGGCTTCCTCTGTCTGTAAAACTGTCGGACACTATGCGACCCTAGCTGTTGAAAGTGTCGTTAAACCCCCAAAACAAACAAACAAACAACGCCAATAACCCTTCTCGAGTTCAGTTGAAGTTAAACAAAACAATTGATGTGTTTTGTACCTTAATGTCGAGAATTCACCCAAAGCCTCAGCCTGTGGGAGACAGACGGGTTTGTCTCTCTACACCCTATTAGACGACAAAAATCGTTGACAGACAAGAGGCATGACATAAGGGATTTTTAGCATTGCGCCTGAATGACACACACGCACATTCTCAAAGGTTCGGAACATCACACCTATTGGCATCATACTGAGCATAATTTTATTTAGCTGAATATTGAATCCGCTTATTCTTACATTAAACGATAAGTAGAAAAGATGTTTTGTCCCTGCAGCTGTCCAATATCATTTTCACAAATTTCCGTCTTTCGCGTTGTGTGCATATTGCCGCCTGAGTGCTAGAATGTTCTATGTCCCATAAGGGACATAGAACATTCTAGCGCCCAGGCGACGATATGATCCTGCCCTTTCGTGAAATTTGCAACATACTTATTTTCAGAGCAAAATGTGTAATTGTAAAAGGAATGCATGGACAATATGTATGTTCGTCATTAAGTATATTATTCAGCTCAAACTTACTCTAATGCAATTGTGGGTTTCATCAAGCTGAACATCCTCCAACAATTATAAATTTCAGCACATTAAAAAAAGAGTTATTATCTTTCGGGTCTCAAAATTATCTATAATCTTATCTCCTTTGAATTATTCCTAGCATATTGCAACTTATATGTATTTCTGCATTACGTGCCATACCCAATAATGTTGTGGTTGTTCCATAAAATTTATCTTATCTTATCTTATCTTATCTGTCTCCTGTATACTTCTGAATTTAAGTGAAAAAGAAACAGAAAAAAAATGTATGTCGTTTCCCGAAAATCTAGAAAAATCTGTTGTTTCTAGAAAGAATAGAAATTGAAAGTTGAATGATAAAATAAATTAATTCGTAAACTAAATTTGCGAACCAAGACTGTATCTCATCAAACATGGAGGGAAAAACAGAGAATCAGTTTGTCGGATTAAAAATTTTCAAAATAGGTGATCATGCTGCAGTCATCTTTTACTGGGCTCCCCGAGCTCTGTTAAGGATGATTAATTGCATTAGATTAAATGAGAGCATTTAGTGGAGATAAAAGTAAACATTAATTTTGATTTCTGATTTTACAAAAAATCAAATTGATTAAATAACATGCGCTCACGAGCTTTACGTAACACGAATGTTTAGAAAGGATTTGATTCAGGTAAACTTGAAATTATCAATATTACAATATCGTATTACAATAAGGTTCATGTATTATTTATATAATATTCGTGTGCGGTGTGGAAAAAAAAATTCCTTTTATCAATATTTTAGAATAACTTTTACATTAATCAATAAAAAAACAAAAATGCATTTAGCGTATTACTGTCATTTTTTTCAAATTTTACAGATAAATTATTCTCATATTAAACATCAATAGATTTCATCAGCATAATGTGAAGAAAATAAAAAGCAAAATTTACAGTACGTGGAGAGTGGATTGTAACTAAATCACCCGCGGAGTGGTGTTATCACCCAAGCTATAACTTTCAAATTTTGTATATATCGACAAAAACACTAGCAATGTTTCAGCCAATGGACCTCCGGGTTTAACCCGGAGGTCCATTGGCTGAAACTTTGCTTGTGTTGGTTATGCTTTGCAACAAACGGGCAATTATTGCTAAGGTGGAATCTACACTCTGCGGGTGATTTAGTGATAATACACTCTTCACGTACTGTAGATTGTAACAACTACGATATAAGTTAGCCTTGTTATTTGGTTAAAAAATTTTCGCGCACTGTCAATTTCAAATTACATCTTGGCATTTTGAACCTAGCATTCCTAACGTACGAATCGTGCTCTTCTATGATTGTCTGTAAAATGTAATACCCTGCGTTTAACCCCCCCCCCCCCCCCCCAAAAAAAGAAAAAAAAAAAAAAAAATAAGTAAATAAATAAATAAATAAATAAATAAATAAAATAAAAAAAAAAAATAAATAAATAATTAAAAAAAACAACAAAATATAAAAATTGATAGCTTTATCATTGGTAGCAATCTTTCCACGAAACTGTCCACATTTATTTTCTCGCCGATCGGCTAATTCATAAAAGGGAAATTGTAACTGATATTCAAATACCACGAAGTTCTAGTAGCATGTTTATGAATCCGCTGAGTAATTAATTAATAATCAAGTGAAAAGTAATTAAAAGTAATATGTAACAAAATTTATCTTCCACCTTTCCTAATTGGCTGTAAGAAAAATCTTAAATATATATTTGTATGTTCAGGACATTTCAAGTAATTGTTCATGTCTCGTCTTCACAGCAATGCTGCTCTGTTGACGAAACGTGAAACATCACTTGAAACAGTTATAGGCACACAAATGTATACAGCCAAACATGAAACGGATAGGTATGTTTTTGCTATATCACATTTTATAATTGCGTTGCGTTACAGTGATTGTTCAAACTGATATATATGTATGATTTCTCAGAATTAATTACAACAATATACATACACTTGTTAAAACTAATTGATATCGAGCTTCAAATATAAATAAAGAAAAGTTTTCAAACTTAAACTAAAAGTGTAAGAATGCCGTTACACTCGAGTAATGAAGTAGTTTTTGTACAGCGGCCGTTCGGGGAGCTTGGAGAGTGTAAAATAACAAAGTACAACGGGGGAGGTTTACCATGCTGCAGATCATAATACGTTTCTGAAACGCTATGGTCCATGAATAAACAATATTTTAGTGTTTCTGATGTTTTGTTTCGTATTTTGATAATTCTTGCTATTTGCTTAACCTACATTTCAAGTACTATGTTGAATTGGTAACATATAGAATCGCCCCATAGTAGCTTGGTGTACCAAATGTTCACCACAAGTGGTGAACATTTGGTACACCGAGCTACTTTGGGTATATTTTATTTATACCATGATCGTCAGATTATTAAGAGTCGCTATTACTTTTTTCGATTTTACTGAGCAGCAGCCGTACATACGTGCGAATTTGTTTTTGTTTACATGAGCATCGATGGGTGGTACTTCCTCTGTCAATTTTATCGCCGAAACGAAATAGAAAAAGAAACTGGGCCTTTTTCATTTTAATAACCTAATAACATACTATTTCGAGTTATGGATGCTTTATTAACACGAGACAATACATGTTTGTTAATATTTGGTGTTTTATGGGATAAACTCATTTAAAAAAACGTAATAAATAATTGCCACTTTCATTTCACTCTCCGCGAGGCGACGTGCGATAAATTTAGACAAGTTCGCATTCAGGTCGACGTCACCAAAGGTCAACTCGGATGTAGTTCCACTGTAGGTGTAAATTTTAACTATTGAAATCCCATTGCTGACGTGTTCACCACGGTTGGTGTGTAAAGCTAAAGTTTATGTCACAGGCTTTTTACAGATGGTAGAATAGGTAATCATGGTATAAATTAATATACACATTCAAGAAACTCGGAGAGCTTACTGGAGAGCCGGAAAAATACGGCATTCATATGTGCAGTGAAATATTAAAAAAAACCTGTGATTGGACACCAGTCGAGGATAAAGTGGGTTGTCCAAATTTTCGAATGACCCCTTTTTAACATTGATGGAGAAGTGGAAGGTCATTTAATTGTGTTCTTATTTCTTAAGTATAAGAAAATACTTGAAATGGAAACTTAAATAACCCCAAAATATCATATCATCTCCTCAAAATTCAAGCGGATGGGTTGCGACAGTGGCATTTCCAAACTCCGTACCATATCGTCTGAGACCAGAACCCAACACTATAAAACTTTTACAATTGTATTTTCTAGAATTGTATTGGCTACCTATTAATATAACTGACGAAAATAAATCATTAGCATTTTAAAAGATATGGCAATTTGACAACTGGTAAATTGCCGTATCTTTGAGAATGCTAATGGTTCATTTCAACCCATTTAAAGTCACAACTAGAAAATACAATTCTAGAAAATACAATTGCAATGATTCAAAAGTATTGGCCACAACATGTTTTCACTAATTACATCTTTTCCTCTCCGCTTTATCATCATTTTCATCCTTTGAATATTGATTAAGGCTGTCACGATTAATCGATTGTCGATCGGTCACGCGGAAATCAATTAGTATTTTTCGTTGTCGATGAATCGTCAAATTTTACCCCGTTTTAGACGTTTTATAATTAAAAAAAAATTGGATGAACAAATTATTGTTTCTGAAGGTAAAAGGTCAAGAACGTCGACGTTAAACCCCAAGAAGCCGTTAGAAGCATTTGTCTTTCAGGTACATCAACGCTTTAATGTTCTGAACTTTTGAACCGCCAGTGTAATAATCAAGACCGGTCGGCAGTTGCGAACTTGGTTCGATTAATCGATTATTATCGATTATTTGCGACGATTAATCGACTCCGAAATTAAAAAATCGTGACAGCCCTTATATTGATATTATCGGCCATGCAATTTCACTTGCGTCAAATGAAAGAGTCTATTTTCATAATTTTGGATACACAAGTTAATATTTAAATTTAAAATATTAATTGATCTCCCCCACTAATTTATGGAATAGCCACATGCGTTAAGGACTTATACCATATCACGATCCATGTTCTGGAAAAATAGCTTTATTGTGGAAGGGTTAATAGTTGGTTATTTTAAAAATAAGGTGCGCTGAGCTTGTTTTCGTCGGCCCCGTTTATGGATATTTTATTTTTTGTCAAGTCCCATCAAACAAGGAAGACCACCGTAAAATGAAAGGACCTTGGCTGACGAGGCCAGACTGGCCTGTCAAACGCTCCAATACAAATGCCCCAGAGCAATTTATGAAAAAAATGATTTCGAACTGATCTACAGACTCACTCTCTGACACATGGAAGTCAATTATAAAGCATGACATCACAATATGACGTTTATGTAATAATTCAGTTCATATCGGCAGCTGCCAAAAGGATTTCCAGCCTTCAAAAGCCTGTATGTGAGATGCGTCCAGCTTGCGTTTCAATCTGCATGACCGCATGGAATCTACAAAACAATTTTGAATTATTTCTGGTTACAAATGTCAGCGTAAGATTTGTAAGATTTATCATTTTCTTTCTCTATATGCCGGAGTGGGGGGGGGGGGGGGGGGGGGGATTGGGGGTCTTTCTAAATTTTAGATATAATCCCCAAATGTTTAGAGAAAATACATAACCATCCGCAAATAATACCGGACTTAAAGTTAAAGAAACGCCTTTTTTCCGTCGTTCTGTGACTGTGCACTATTCGTGACAAACTGAGTTGTGACACTTCAGATTTTTATAAAAATATGCTGGCAAGATTAATCAGATTAAAGTAGGAATTTTTTAAGATTTCACGTGTCAGGTCTACATCTAAGCGTACTTTTTGAAACACTTCGTGTTACATTTTTCATACTAGTTCCAATTTCGACCAGTTAATGGAAGTTCATCGGTTGTTCTCTCCCAGTACTGCGGCTTCCCCCACTCGTAAAAATTTCCGACACGACATGACTCTGGTTGATGAAAGTGTAGTTAAACTCCATTAACCCTTTACCCAACGCAGACGATATCAAAATTTATTATTTTAAATATCATGTTTTTAATTTTTCAAAAAATTTCAACAAAACCATATCATGTGATCCCTCGTTGGAACGAGCTCGTCGAGCTCGATCTAACGAGGGATCATATGATATGGTTTTGTTGAATTTTTTTGAAAAAAATAATACTTTTTCAACTACTGAATTTGCATATTACGCGGGCGGATGCGGGCGATTCGTTGGGCAAAGGGTTAAACGAAAAATTAAAAACGTTTAATGGAATACCTTGACCTCAACACAGCCCGTGTTTACAAAAGTGAACAGAGAATTTCGGCCGGAGAGCGAATAGCAATCCGGTCAAAGTTCGCTGCCCATTTTCTTCTTACAACCCACTAGAATCACACCTGGTGAAGAAGAGACGCGGGAAATTAAAGTACCAAGTGCCATATGCGTTAGTTTTTGTCTCTTCTGCCTTATTTTCTTCGCGAAATCTCGACCTACCAATGTATGTAGGCTGCAACCGGATCACGTTCCGATCTAGAAAGAGATAAATTCCGTAATCACAGTTCCGGGATTAGCGTTTCCATCCAAACGTAATCTTAAAAGTTCAAACTTCAGAAACTGCCAGATCCATGTATACAAACAATTAAACGGTTGAACGTCAGTGCAAAGAGATATATTGGTCACTAAAATATCCTGTGAGTGGAGTTTCCACAAACCAGTAACTCTCAAATCCTGTGAAAAAAGGCGTAATACATGAGCGGAAAGTTTCTCCTAAAAGCCGAGTTGTTTTGAAGGCGAAACAAAGCGAATTGTTAGCGGGAACCTCAGGTCACAATGTATTAATATTTAATTTTTGGAACGAGCTCTGCGTTGAGAGGCTACAATAATTACGTTCAGCCACCAAACTGCTGGAAATCATGTGTGGAGAGTGTCCTCAGCATCCAAGACATTTCCACGTATGGAACAATTACTCCTTGTTTCAATGTTTGCTTTGGGAGAGGCGAGATACTAATCACCCCGGGACGAATGAAATTAAAACAAATATTTTGAGCGGCGACAGATTACCTATCGACGCTTGAATTTTTTTTTTTTTCTATTTTATACTTGCAGGAGTAAAGAGGGTGATAGCAACCGCTAACCTCACTTTGCAATATATTTTCCTCCTTTTAACGAAGTCAGATATGATAACGCGATATCAAAGCTGTTGTTGAATTGCAAGAAGAAGATTTCTCCCTTTTGTCAAATAATATCAGCCCTTTACATCAATTTTTTTGCAACCACCACAAACAGCTTTCCTATAATCGTTGTCAGGATCTGGTGTTATGTGTTGAAAAACAAAATGAGAAAAAAATGTTTTCTTTTTTCACTTATGAACAATCGCGTGCCCATATTAATTACAGAGTGATTCACCACTAAAACACACACGTAGTAGCGTTTCCACCTGTAACGAAACTATAGAATTCTGTGAAAGAAACACGAGAAACAGAAAAATAATGTTTCAACAAATGAACCATCGGATTCAGCCAGGAGGTCCATTAGCTGAAACATTTTTTCTGTGTTTCGATTATTGTTTGGGCGAAACCACCCTCTGTACATGGGTGTTTTCTGGGTAATCCACTCACTAAATACTTATTGAAACGACCTTGTAGAACTTTACCCGAAATAAAGACGAGCATTTCGTCTCCAGAGTTCCAGTGTGTTTTATGTGCCAGTAGTCACATAGAACACATTGGAATTCAGGAGACGATTTATCTTCAAATGGCCATTCGTATATAACGATAATTCTTTTCTAAAAAATTTGAACAAATTGTAATTTATCCGGCGCTGAAAAGTAAATTAATTAATATCTGTTTATTGCACCCGTTTCAAAGCTAATAATCCAATTTAAAAAATAAGGCAAAAATGGATTTATTGAGCGCCGCTTATTCTCTTTAAACTGCAAACATTCGGTACAGTTTTCACAATACTGCCTTATTTTACATACCGAATGGGGAGAGTGGATTAAAATCGGGGTGAATGTTTCACCCATTTGGTGTATAATTTATTCGTTTGGAGACAAAATACTCAAAAATAACTTGCATATTTTCAGCTCGTGGAGTACTGAGAACACCTGGTTGTTCATGGGCTAAACATTTGGCTGTGCATCAACCGCTTTCCTTTAAAAATTAAATAAAACCGCCCAGGCGAACAATATAACCAGCTATGTTTTAATGGCGATCAGCGCTACCCTTTCTGTAACATATCAACCCTAAAAAGAATAATGAAGGTTTTACTTCGCTTACATAAAAAATATGCACAGCCAATACGTTGTTTAAACGAGCTCGTCGAGCTATCTAGGACATCCTTCTAACAATTTATTTCTCCTCTAAAATTAGTAACTGCGCTTTTGGAAGAAAGAAATGATTTTGGTACGATTCCGTAAACATGATGCCCCGTTCAATGTTTAAATTATTCGGCATTTTGAAAAACAATTTTATTAATTCATAATGGATAAGGCCTACAACAATAATTTTCAACACGTAGTTATTATGGGTGAGGATGAGGGCTGACTTGATAGGGGGACGGCACAATTTTTGATTTAATATTTACAGTACAGCAGCTTGGACAGGTTGTAATCCACGCCCTTTAGTAACGTGCACGCGTGCGATTACAAGGTAATAAAAATCACCAGCAGCAAAAGTTTAATTAATGAAGCACCGGGTTGCACCCGGTGCTTCTCTAATTAAATTTTTATGATTTTCCTTTGATTACTGTTTGGAATCTACAATTATTGCGTCCGTGGAAATATTGCCCACCCGTGGAAAGTGACCAGTCGACGACAGCCGAACTATGTGCAAACTATAAGTGCGAGAGGGTGTTTCTGTGTTACTGTTCGATGTGCACAATTTCCAGAACCGCTGTGTTCCATCCGTTACCACGAGTACACGAAGACTAAATCTTTGATCTGAAACATTTCCGACATGGTGGGGCGACAGACACAAATTTCCGACAGTGAGCCCGGATCGTTGAGCATCGGTACGAACTTGAAACCTAATTGAATATACTTTCTTAAAACAATGATAACGGAAACAGCACCCCCACACCCCCACCCACCCCAAATCGTATATTATTATTATTTATTTAAAGAATTAATTTCGTTTAACGATAGTACTTCTTGAAAAACGATAATAATAAATGAACGTTTTTCGTGTAGACGACTACTCCATTATCATATAGTTTTTTACAAGCACTTTGACTTGTGTTTTTCTCTAATTGTTAACTATTTTTCAAATTAGCAGTTTTCAGAGCAAATTTGGGGGTTCAGTCGGCCAACTATTTTTTTCCGACAGACCAATGACAGAGCGGGTAATGGGGTACCGCCTCCCGCTACCCTCCTAGCTTTGGGTCTGTACCCAGTGATTTAGTTAGAATTTCAGTCTGAATGTGCGTGCCGTTTTTAAAAAGTCACACCATATTCGCGCAATAAGGTATTCTACTCTGTTAGTCCACGCCTCCTTTAAGGAAAACGGTTATTCCCCACCAAGTATATCTTCTGTTTCTTCGGCCATTTTTTTGTAAAATTGCATGTGGTCGAGCGTTTTTTATTTTATTTTTCTATTTTTTGTAATTACTTCTTTGTCATCAAAAGTTCATCTTCGTGGACTCTTTTATGTTTTAGGCCTCATAATCTATAAAATAGCATGGGTAGTGGTGTATTTCGTCCCTTGTTGCAAGAAGGCTTTGCAATGCTGAAGCATTGCTAAGCCTTGATGCACTTAAGGGACAAATTTATCAATTTTATTAACTTGGGTAAAATATCAGACATAAACCATCGAATTATTTGCTAAAATTTGCATTGGTTATAAAAAGAAAACATGTGGTAGCCAAAAGGACCATGCCGGGAGGAGGGGGGGGGGGGCTGAGAAACAAACTTTTAACTTTTTTTGGACCTTAAGGAGAATTTCACAATACTTTGCTCCAATGTATATTTCAAGTCACATCGATTTCCTTAAGATTCATCATAATACTTGTGCTGGAGATGTGGATTTTCTATATAATAAGAAAATAGCAAAATACGTTCTAAAAATTTAAACATATACATCATTTATTTATTTTAGAATTCGGGGGTTTTCCGATATGAGTTTTTGCTACCTGTAACTTTTGAAGGTAATGGATTCTTTCATAGCTAAGCAAGGCAAGAAGAGAATATATTTGCATCAAAACGCAACTGAATGCACGGATTAACATTTTTAACAAGTACTCAGTATTCGGCGATTAAATCCTTTTAATTTTACTTGATAGATGAAGTTTACTTACTTGTATGTATTGTCTGACTAAATATCTTACCCGTCTAACCACCAGAGCGTTATGCTGAATTGCGGAATAAATTTCGTCTCTCAGAGAAAAAGCCACAAAGCTGTAGACTGAAAACATCCAACGATACACTGAAAACTTCTGATATTCTTTTAAAATGAACAATTACGACCGTAATAGTTTCAATAAACATCATTTTAAAACAATTAAATTGTTGTTGATTTATCCGACGCAACGGTAATATACGGCTGGCGCTAGTAACATAAATTGTAAGTTAGAATTTATATTTTTTATTTTTGCCTCCATAACATAGCTTATAATCCCTCATTGGAACGAGCTCGATGAGCTCGTCCCAATGAGAAAGCATAAGCTATGTTTTTTTAGGTAAAAATTTAAAATGTTTAGTTATTCATTTTTTTTTTACAATTCTCGTCTTCTAGTCGTGTTGTGTAAGAGTTAAGTGTGTTTTGAATGCTGGTGAAGCGTCTAAGATATTGTTACCATAGGTTAACTCTATTCAATTTCTACGCTGTTTTACAAAATATTGCTCAAATTACCTCCAATGTCAGCGTTAGTGTCATTAATTCGTCACTCTCGCATACAGAAAACGGAGTAAAATGAATGTTCCGAATTGCAGAATAAATGTTATTGCGTGCTAAATCTTTCTGTCCATAAATATTTCTGTTTGGACATGCGTATTATTGCGTCGTGAGAACCAGAAGAAGATTTTGAATCACGTGATAATAAATTGTCCATGTCAAATGGCCTAGAAACGTTCTGTTTTTCAGGTTTCGGAGATATTTCTTCTTCTGAATTGTCGCCTTTGTCCATTCTATCTACAACTATGTGGTGCGAATGTGACTCTGTTTCAGGAATGCGTATCACAGATTCAATTGGCCTAATTTCGCCTTCATTTCTATCTATTTCTTTGTCCATGAATGTCTCATCTTTCTCAGAAGCGTCGTCTGATTCAGAACATAGTATGGTCCGAGAACATTCTTCCTCTTCGTGGTCGTTTGTATCTGAAGAGTTTCTAACTTTCCTTTGTGCCTTGCGTCTTCTATAATCTCCTTTTGCGAAGTCGTCGACACAGGCTGGGTGTATAGCCCAGAAATGGCCTTTGCCATTTGGGCTGCGGCCGGATTTCATGAAACAGTCATTGAGTGAGAGATTGTGCCTGATGCTATTTCTCCATCCCGGTCCCCTCGTTCTGAAATAGGGAAAGTTGTCCAGGATCCACTGGTAAATGTCACTAAGAACAAGTTTCCTGCCCTTTGAACTAAGAATCGCCATGGCTATAAGTCCAATATAACTCTGTGTAGGCTTGGGCTCACTAGCGAAATACTTGAAATATGGGTAGGAAAAAGGAGACAGTCCATACTGATTGAATGACATATCCAGGGGCATGAATCGTTGATCCGACGCAATTCGTGACTGTACCATTAAAGATGCGTTCTGTAGAAGCCTCAAACTCTCAAGTGGGTGCCCTTTCAACCTATCCATATGCAAGTTGGTAGGCATCATAGCGGAAGGGCACTGATATTCCCAAGGCAGTTGAAGTCCATTCGATGTCCCTGCTACGTGCATATTTGCAGGGCTTCTACTATACATAGCTGTCTTCGCACAGTATAAAGGAGTGTTTTTAACAATATTGATAATCGCGTTATTGGAATGTTGCGCTCATTGACACGAACTGTTGCAAACTGTATACAATTGCTTGTAAATACAATTATTTATCAGAAACGATCAATTGAGTTAGGAGATAGAGATCTGATTGGTTAAGATAACGTATTAATATTCAACAGTGCTTGTATTATGATCATCAGAGATTTGTTAATAATCCATTTAACGATAAAACAGGCTTTTGTGATTCCTCACAAAGGATGAGCGCTAACAATGTAGGTGGTCTTCACGGGAGTAACTCCGCCCATAAATATTATTTCCATGAACTTCACTGTCACTCATTGCGATGAAAGGGTGGAAAATATTTTTTTAAACACGAAGGTTTGTTATGTTTACCTTTGAATCTTGGGCTTCAGGTCCGTGTTGATTAAGAGTAGATCACGTTGACACCTTACCCTTTATATTTAGAAATACGTTATTCATCATCAACTGATTTATTACAACGGTTTTTATTCTAGATTGTAATAATATCTCTGTGAACCCGTGATTTCACAGATGAGATGCCACTCATTGTTTCAGGAACATTTTTGGGTCATATTTCCCCATCTTATGAGCCTGCGAAGATATTTGACTAATAGTAATGTCTGGATCGAGTGAGGATAAATCAATTTGACGTTTTTTTCCACTTTAATTGTAGGAGATGTGGTCAAATTAGCATAAGGAAAACAAAACAGAGCCTTAAATGCATTTCTATAAAATTACACTTTTCTTTAGTTTAAAAACAGCTAGAATAAATAACTCCAAGTGATAACCGTTTTTTTTTAAAGTTTATTTTCAAATTGCCTGTTTTATTTAAACTGACAAGGTTTCAACAACGTAAATGGTTAAAAACTACAATAAAAAAGCATATAACTAAAATTATTAGAGATTTACAACTTCGAAAATTCCTCCTTTGTCTCCAAACAATAACAACTTCAAAGCTTTACAAAAACAAGCCAGTACAAAATATCAACTTCTTATCCAACACAATTATCTGTCAACATTTGCACAACAAATTCTTTAAAAATTAAAAAAAAATCAATTTGCCTCAAAAACATTCTTTATAACCCCTCAAAATATTGCTCATAATCCCTCTTTGGAACAAGCTCTACGAGCTTGTTCCAACGAGGGGTTATGAGCAATATTTTGAGGTCAATAAATTAATAACATTCCAATGGCGATCATTGCGATTGGTGATGCTTCTTATGGTCGATTGTTGTTTGTTTTGGGTGGGTTTAATGGCACTTTCAGCAGCCATTGTTATAACTTATTTGATTATTTTATTGCCGTTATGTTATCTATACTGCTAAATACTATTCACAAAATTCGTCATTCAAAATTTTGATATTTCTTGTTTAAGCTCTCCCTCCCCAAATCATTGCCAATTATCATCATTGGAACAAGCTCCAGGAGCTCGTTCCAATGAGAGATCATAAGATATGGGTTAGAAAATAATGTATTTTTCATGTTACTTTCGAAACATTGCTCCGTACAGGTGCTGTAATTCGCTGCAGATAAAATATTAAACAAAAACCTATGTTAATGAGTTTGAGCGATTTTTAAATATCACTGTTTCGAGATCTCATACAAAACTGTGAAAAATCTCTGTTGAAGACTTTAGAACATGATAGACAATTACTTTATGAGCAGGCGTATCCCGGTTATCACACGAGCAAAGTCTATTCGGAAAGTAAGTAATGCTAATACGGTGAGGTCTGAAGACTTTCTCATCTGTTCACAGTGTTATGCAGAGTTTTGCATTACAACACAGCCCCAGTCAAACTCCTGCATTTTACAAAACAAAAAAAAGAAACAACAAAAAAAAAACAAACAAACAAACAAAAACACCCCAAACCACCAACAAAACGCCTTAAAAAACAAACTATTTATTTGAACACAACAAATAATTTTAGATTTAATTATTTTGAATTCCAATATTTTTAATTTTTAAATACGCCTTGAATAATATAATTGTTGTAATCGTATTCGAAGACCCAGTATAATTCCGAATTAAACAGTTATTTTAGATTGTTGCTGAACGCGTTATCAGTTATTACTGGATTTTATTCACGAAATTCACCGACAATGTACAACTAGAATCGCGATTTCATATCAAATCGTGAAAAATTTGAGATTCCTTTTATCAAATAATGTGTAATTTAACTTTTTACCTAACGTAACGACTGAAGGTGACCAGCGCGATTCACAAAAATCGCCATCCAAATTTTAATACTCTTTTTGAATTTTTGCCTCAAATAGCATAGCTTATGACCCCCCTCTCTGGAACGAGCTCGTTCCGATGAAAATCCTAAGCTATGTCTTCGAGACAAAAAAAGCGAAAATATTTCGTTATTCAGGAAATGTTTCCTACAAATGTCCACTGACTGTATTGCTCACGTAATCCCGACTGCTCACGTGGGTGCACAGTGGCGCTGTTTACTAAGGCGTATTTCACGTCGAAGGTTCACTTGCCTTCAACCAATGCTAACCCTGCTGGTGTGGAGTTAGTACGTTGGAAAGTCTAACAGTTGCTCGCCGTTGCTCGGTGGTTCTCCCTGGGTACTCCGACTTCCGCCACTCGTAAAACTGTCCAACACGAGGTGACCCTGGCTGTCAAAAGTGTCGTTAAAACTCCAAAAAATAAATAAATTGTATTACACAGTTTGTAATTCACCTGGGCGGATACTTTTGTTTCGTTAGGTAAAGGGTTTGACCCTTTGTCCATCGTTATGGCCAAAACCGGCCAGCGCTATTCGCAAAAATCGCCAATTAATTTTCATTATTTTTTCATTTTTTGTCTCAAAAACATAGGTTATGATCACTCGTTGGAACGAGCTCGTCGAGCTCGTTCCAATGAGGGGTCATAACCTATGTTTTTGAGACGAAAAATAAAAAAAATAGTTATTCAAGAATTGTTTTTGCAAGTGTCGTCTGCTTTTCATGTTAGGTCAATGGTTATAAAGAAAATAAAATGTACACTCAGTAGTCGTGACGCAACTTCTTATTTAATTAACACGTACGATACCGTTACTCCAAAATAGTCAAGTTGGGGCCCAACAAGCCCAAATGGGGTTCTAGAGAACTCCAACCCCCTCATTTGTACGACTGATTGTGTGTGTGACACAAGTCCAAGTATCAAATCTTGTCATTTAACTTGTTGGGGGCTAGATTATTTTTGGTGGCCTGGAATTGTTATTCAAAATTTGTTTTATTGCATCTTATTGGAGAGAGCCCAAAAGGCACTCTCCAATAAGTTGTAATAGAATAAATTTATATGAACAAAATAATATTTGTGTTTCACTGAATATGAAACATGAACAAGGACAATATTGGCTTTTGAACTGGGATCCTCATTTTTTGAGAGCTCTGTTAGTGGTTTCTGGAACTCACCCAGTTATTAAAGAACATGCTTTATTTGCAAGAGAAAGTTGATATCCTAGACTCCAATCCTAACAAAAAATGTGCGAGGTGGAGGTGTGGAGGCATCCCCTAAAACCCCCTTAGCGATGCCACTGGTTGCTATGCTGCTTTGCTAATGACAACGCCGTAAATGTACACAAGACTAATTAAAAAAAAGAAGATTTACACCCGGTAACAGTGTGCCGGCGAGAAATGTTTGATAAAAATCGAGAGCAAACTGGAAGGAGCTACAAAATTCCGAGTGAAGGCACTTATTAATGACCCATTTTGAAAATCGATTCTAAACAAAAGTGACTTATTAGATAAATATTTGTTATATACTGTGGCCTATTAGATAAATATTTGTTATATATTGTGGCTTATTAGATAAATATTTGTTATATATTTTACGTCCCCGTAAAACAGACCAACGCTTACATTGAAAACACTCATAATTCTCAATTCTTTGAGGGATATAAAAATATCTGTAACGGTGGTGGCATAAAATTATATGTCCATTTATTCTGATCAATATGGGAACATAATGAGGCGAAGAAGGCATTATGCTTATTTCTAACTGTATAGAAGTATTGTTATGTGTCCACACATATTGTAGCATAATTTGCCCCTATGACAAAAAATTACCACAATATTATACTACGATTAAATATCGTTAATTATCACCATTGAATTTCGAGTTGCGGGTAGAGATCAATATTAAAACAATGAAAAACGTACGCGGGTGTAGTGTTTTGAGAGTTAAACGGAATGGCTCAACAGAGGTAATCGTCCCAGAAAAGAAGAAATAAAAAAACATAACTGCAGCAATTAAAATAGTTTTTCTCAATATACACCAATTTAATATAAAAATAGCTATGTGTGGATTATCACCGAACGCATGAAGAGTTGAGTTTCTACCTGTGCAGAATTTAAATCCTGAACAAAAGTCAACGGTGCACAAAATTTCAACTAACAGACCTCCGGTTCCGTTAGCTGACTCTTTGCTTTTGTCTTCATATTTTTTCACACAAATTGAAACATTTGTGGGCGAAGACTCCTCTATTACACTGACATAATCCACTCGCCACATAGTGTACAAAAGGTACCGAACGTATCCCAATTGTCGGTGCAACACACCCGAACCCCCTTCCCACACCGACAATAACAACCGCATGCCCAACGTGTCGCTCCCACACAGCCCACGCACAACAGCATACATACACAATGTTGTGTTCCAATGCAATTTTCTACAAACAAACTCACAATTAAGCCACAGAACCAAATCAGTCACAACAGACCTCTGGTGGGCCACTGATAGCTTTATTGATTGAGAAGACTGTAGTTCTACAAAACACAACTATTTAATGCAGATTTTCTAAGCTGATTAGTTATTATAAATTCACACCATTCTTATGGACTATTGTCCAGCATATTTGTGTTTTAATAATTCACACATTACTGTGAATAGCAGTTTTCAAAGTCAGATGCTTGTTTCTTTTGGAATCCAATATCACGTTGTCGTCAGAATATTCTCAAGACTTACCCCTTTTACGGCCACGCCCATTTAGCCATATATGGGGGGGGGGGGTGGCTCAGTTGGTAGAGGTGCAGGCTGCAAGCCGAGAGGTCCTCGGTTCGAATCCCACCTGCGGCAACCGCGTTGTGTCCTTGGGCAAGACACTTCACCCCGATTGCCTACATGGGGGCACGATGACGCTGTGCACTGAGGCGTACTGCACGACGATGGTGCGCATGTCTTCAACCAATCTAACCCTGCCTCTGCTGCGGTGCAGAGTTCAGAGTTACGATGTTGGAGAGCTGACAGCTGCTCGTCGTTGCTCGGTGGTTCTCCCCGGGTACTCCGGCTTCCTCCACCCGTAAAACTGTCACGGTCACGATTAGCCATTGTGCATAAGTATGTGACCTTAAACACCAATAAATAAATAAATAAATTAGCCATATATGGAGGACCTTCATGTACGGCTGTATGCGAGGAAGTTTAATACAATTTATGACATACTTGAAACTCTAGCATCTGATTAATCGTTGGAAAGGGCTCTCTGAGCCCTTTCCAACAATTAATCAGATGGTAGGTTTGATCTGCGCATACCAGAACGTACAGATAATCACCATACAATACGCGACAATAGTCGCTCTCGGCAGCGTAAGTGTTAAAGGGTCAGTTGAAATACAGAGAAAGAATAAATTTCTGTAAATTCGTTAGCACAGCACCGCAGTTACTAAGCCTGCGACAAGGGGACGGTGAATGTTCGAGATTCGAATCATTTTACTGATTCTATTCGATTCTGAACCATCTCGATTATTCGAAATAATTCGAATACCAGAGAGGTTTGCATTTCCAGCATCTCTCTCTATTGTCGACTTTCTGACGATGATACCTCATCCAGCAAGTTTTTCTGTGAAACTAGAAACCGTACCAAATCGAACTTGGCGAGTTTAGTTTGCACTATACATCGCCCTTTGGGTGGAACAAGGCGCCATCTGGAATGGTATATGCAGATGGGCACTGTTCCACAGAAGGGCCGAAATTGTTTTTTCTCTTCGAACACCTTGGTTGTTCCCTAGTTCAATTTTCGTTTGAATCTTGTCTCGTTGGTAAGATAAATGCGGAATGGGGTGTCACCACCAGAATATTGAGAAAAGAAATGTCATATCTCATTGTGGTAGTGATCCATTCAATGCGATAGCTTCCAGTTTGACTGTCACTAATTCAGAACCCTGTCCTATACGGTTGTAATATTAATGAAAGTATGTGTGCACAACAGAGGTGGACTGGCCATATGGTTCACCGGGAAGATCCCCCACCCCCCCCCCCCCAACCCTACTGGGGTGTCAGAAGATCTCAAAAATTGATGCAGTCCAACACGTATTGGTGCATGGAATCTTGTAGAAATGACCAACAGGCGAAACAGATCTGATTGCACAGACTGCCGGTGTGACAGGAATGATAGTCCGTAGGAACGTTAGTCCCTCTGGACTATTATTCCGCGGAATTATAGTCCTAGGTCTAACATTTCTAGAAATAGTAGTTCTTTGGACTACTATTCCTAGAAATGTTAAACCTAGGACTATAATTCCGCGGAATAATAGTCCAGAGGGACTATTCCTACGGACTATCATTCCTGTCACACCGGTATACCGAAATGCTCTCAATGTGGACTGCCATTGATCTCTCCGATGCAGGGAAGCAGCGTTCTTTCGGTTCGAAAAAAACAAACTTTTCTACAGGTCAGCCCCCATCCCGCCTGGTGCATTTCCCAGTAACTTTTCATGGCCCAGTAATCATATTGACACTTGGTTAGATTTGTCGATCAAAAACACAAGTACTCCGGCTTTTTCCACCTGTAAAACTGTCCGACACGACGTCAACCTGGCTGTCTAAGGTGTCGTTAAACACCAGTTGGAAAAAAGTGTCGTCCCCCAGGGATATACTTTGCAACAAGGTGGGCGAATCTATTTAAATATATACTGGAAATCAATTGAAAAACTGTCAATGAGATCATTACAACATCTTTTAAAATAATAACGCTTTAGTCTAACAACCTATACATTTTGTAAAATTCCTGATGAATATTAGGCGCTAAGAATTCTGTTTCTCAGATTATTCCGCGCCAAATGAGTTACTTTTGAGGGCAGTATGCAGTATGACCGCCTTGGAATGATTACTTTCCGCGGGCGGACAGTATTTCCACGAACGCAATAATAATAGATTTCAAACACCAATTATAGGAATAATCATCAAAAATTTAATTAATGAAGCCCCGGGTACAACCCGGCCCTTCATTAATTAAATTTTTGCTGATGATAATTTTTATCACATGGAAAACGCATGCGTGGACATCACTGCCCACGCTTGTATTTCAACCAGTCCACGGCGACTTGCTGTTTTTGTATTATGTTTCGCCTGTCGTTTCGTATTTGTTAAATAATGAAACGCGTTTAATCTTATCAGAACAAGCCAATCAATTTTTTCACCCCATAAAAGAAAGAAAATGTTAAAGAAAACGAAAAAAGAGAAAAAAATGATCCCACGGTTCACGGTTAAAATATCGATGTTTCTTTTTTTGGAGGTGAGAGGGTTTATAAATGTGTTTAATTGTGGCTGTCGTATTATTGTTATGACAGACACTCGAACACCTAACTTCTTCGATTGGCTTCCACTAGAAGTAGCTTTTAAAATATATTGACAATTTAATGCATAGACGGGGAATAGTGTCTTGTGAACAATTAGAAAAAAGTTTCCAAATAATGATTTCAAACTTTTATAATACAACTTCCCAGAACCTGTCAACAGAGCGACGTGTGAAATCTTTTATTGTAATATCGCTGTTCACATAGACTGGATACTGTATAAGAAAAAAGAAAGAGAAAGAACACTTAGCGCTGTAATTACCCACTTCGCCAACAACAAGAAATGGTCATTCACCGTGAAGGCAGGACAATGACGTCTCACCTGATGTCATGATGCTCAGCGGGTGCTCTACTTGAAATGGTGCACGTTTTCGTCTCCTTATTCCTTGTATCTTCATGTCAGTAAACTCGCGTTGACACAATTAAGTAACCGGTAGTTTGTCTCAAATTAAACTTTCCCACCTATTATTTCCCACTTAAAATGGCAGATTTCACAGAAGGGGTGGACGATTCGTGGAGAGTGTGACAATGGTAGGTGATGTAAGTGAAGGTATTGACAAATTGGTAGATATCAACAAATTAACGAAGTGAAAGAATTTCTTTGTATTAATCACAATTTTACTTTTATTATTGCGATGTCGTCGCATTATCAGTTCCTTTTAGTCGCTTAAAACAACACTCAGCGTGTTGTCCAAAACTCAACGTTATAAGAACATTGAGGAGTGTTAAGATACGGTCGCCAAAGTACTTAACATCTGTAATGTTGAACTTTACCTGTGGAAGACAATCCTCTCTTTGACAATCATTTTGAAGATAACGTCAACATTAATTGTGTCCGTCGATGTCAGGGGTCTCGCGATCTCATATATATATATATGTATATATAAATATATTCATTTATTGGAATATTAAGCATGATTGTTTGTGAGATAAATAACACTGGTCAAGAGGGGCATGGCCAGGCCATATAAAGTGTGTGCGTGGGAGGGAGCGGGGGGCCTGCTGACAATGACACCCTGTGCTGGAATAAAATTCTGTATCCCCCATAAATGAAGGTGAATCCCTACATATTTTTTGAGGGCTTAACCCTTTACCCAACGCACATGATATCAAAATATATTATTTTAATTAATTTTCTTCATTTTTGTTTCCCCTCCAAATGCACAAAACCATATCATATGCCCCTTATTGGAACGAGCTCGAGGAGCTCGTTCCAATGAAGTGGTCACATGATATGGTTTTGTGGAACTGTTTTTAAAATTTCAGTTTTTTCAACTATTTATTTATTTATATTTATTTATTGTGGTTTAACGACACTTTAACAGCCAAGGTCATATCGTGTCTGTGGCAGATTTACGGGTGGAGGAAGCCGAAGTACCCGGAGAGAACCACCGAACAACGACGAGCAGCTGCCAGCTCCCCAACATCGTAACTCCACACTGCAGCACAGGCAGTGTTAGATTGGTTGAAGACATGCGCGCCATCGACGCGTAGTACGTCTTAGTACACGCGCGTCATCGTGCCCCCATGTGGACAATGGGGGTTAAGATTCAGATTCAGATTGTTTATTTGCAGCACATAATTTAAGGATTACAATAAATATGGTAGAATACACTGTAAAGAAAGGGCAAAGCCGAACAGGCTGCCTACCTGCCCTTCCCTTTAAAGACAGCAAAAAAACATTTGGGACAGCAACGCTCGTAAATTAGGCAACTCGAATCGGGCAATCTAATCTTTAGTGACTTGCCAAAGTACACAACGCGGGAGTCCGAATCGATTGCTCAGACGGTCACCCACCCAAGGACTAACCGGGCTCGACGTTGCTTATACAGAATACTCAATTTACCAGAAAATCAATATAAGGGCCGCATCCGACCGATCGCCCGATAGGCTGGCCGATCCACTTTTATTCGCCACTGCTTCACAAGAGCAGAGCAGATGGGTCGACGATAATCTCTGAGTTTAAACAATATTTTATTCAGCAAGAATGATGTCATACATACTAAAATGTAAGTTCGACCACAACATCCAAGTTCCTGAGTAAGTAATATTATCATGATAAATGAATAAAACAACAGATATGTACAAAAGAGTCAGCAGGAAGCTAAGAGCTTATTTTGACCCGTCTCCCTAAAAAAACAAAACGCTTGTATAATTGAAAGATTTGGTCATACGCTACAAGTAATATTGTTTGAGCCATAACATACTGATAAGAGGAATGGAAGAGGGGAAGGGGAGAGAGGTACAAAAAAGAGAGAAGATAAAGAACAGAAAGGGAAAAATAAATTGTTCACAAAGCGTTTCAATGGGAACAAATGCAATCTATTTGTGTTCAGCCTGAATATCTTTCGTTTATTAACTGGATTATCAAGAATCAACTACATTTCTGCCACTGTGGCCACAAGGTAGATTCCACGAAACACACATCCTTGACGCAACGTTGATTCGGCACGTAAAGTCACAAATATGGTTCGGTACCCTTACTGCAACAGTATTTGCGACCAAAACGCCACCTCAAGGCTGCGTGCCAGCTGGGGTTTAACTTCGAATTTCAAGAATCAACTACATTTGTGCCACTTTGGTCACAAGGTAGATTCCACGTAACACACACCCTTGACGCAACGTTGATTCGGCACGTAAGTCACAAACATGGTTCGGTACCATTACCGCAACAGTATTTGCGACCAAAACGCCGCCCCAAGGCTGCGTGCAAGCTGGGGTTTAACTTCGAATTTTGCCGAAAGCATAACCCTAATACATAATAATAATAATAATAATAATAATAATAATAATAATAATAATAATAATAATTTATTTATTTATTTATATAGCGCTTTTCCCAGCGAAACGCTGCTCAAAAACGCTGAAAACATGGGTGTCGGTAACAATGGTATAATACATGACACGCGTTCAGGAATAATATCACCCACCGCACTTGTTGCCTGTTCTGAAATATTCTTATCACTTACTAATATGAAGACGTTTAACCCTTCCGACACTCAACTTCATCATGCTGACATCCTCCTAAATATATTATTTACAACAAAGTTGGCGAATCTATTTTGTATTCATATGGTGATTCAGTAAGAATTTAATCCTGCAGCCCGAAAGGGCTGCAGGATTAAATTATTCCTGACTCCCTTACAGATTTCGTTTTTGTATATTGTGTCATGTTTGTCATCTAATGCTATTTACGCCACGCAAATATTTATGCATCTATGGTTGCAAGGGTTCAGAATGCACAGACGTGCAATTCCAATAAAAAAAAACAATGATAACGTAGAAATACTTTTATGAGATGCAAAAGTACACAACACACCTCATAAGAATGATTTCAATTCATAAATGACATTACCACAGTAATGAAACAACGTGCAACAAAGGCGATTCGACATTCAATATTTTCTGTTATTGCACCTCTTTTGCCGGGAATGACTGATACTACCGGACTCCGGATACAATATATGCACCACCCTTTCATTGAAATGTATTCTAAATGTTTCGTTGTGACATTAATTAGAGAATTCTGCATCTATAATGTATACTCCGACTGTGATAACCTGCTTCTATCTTGCAAAGCTTTGTAAGGTTTGCCACGTGGACTTTTTTTGCAGTAGGTTTATTACAAATAATGGGCGGTTCGACATCAGATATTTCAGTCTAGTTTGTAACATTTTATTCCTCCAGATTGAAGGATGGAGCAAATATATAAATTATTCAAGTTTTTTCTTGTTCGATTTTTTTTTTATTTATTATTCTAAAATTATTTATGAAATGAAATATAAACTACTTTTAAAGTAAGTTTAATGCCATATTCATATAACTGAAATGTATGTCTATTAACCCTTTAGACAACACATACGTTACCAAAATTTCTTATTTTTATTATTTATTTTCAATTGTTTTCAAAAGTTTTAACAAATCATATCATGTGACCCCCTCACTGGAAAGAGTCCGATGAGCTCGTGTCAATGAGGGAGTCACATGAATTTTTTCTTCAACTGCTACGTTTGTAAATTACATGGGCGGAAGTGGCCGATTCCTTTTGAAAGGTGTTAAATCTGCTGTTACCAGGAATAAAAAATAAATAAGTCAGCATTGAAAACAAATACTAATTTATTGGCTGTGATCTTGTACAAAAACACTGTTAAAATAGTACCCTTCACACATACATTTCAGCACAATTTTCAGTTCCATTTCTCTGTCCAACATATATCTTGTATGTTGAAGTGTGTATCCTTATTTCCTTAAGTATATCCTTTTTTCAAAGATTTATTTTGGAAGAATTCATTAGTGAGATCACATGAGTGCTCTCCAATTAATTGCCACAAAACAATCAATACAATATATCATGTCGTCCAAAATGTATGTTCAGACAAAAAGGTTTGACCGAAACGTCCCAGATGTTACCTCTCAAGCCAAAACGTCAATCGACCGAAATGCTCGTTCACGTCAGAACAATATTTTTACAAAATCAGAAGGCACAGTCGGAGAATGCCCATTCACTAAATCTGCCTTTAACATCATCTCGTCAATGCAACTTGAAAGATATTCCTTCAACAGAACCTGTTTTAACGACGTAGTGTATATATAGAATATACCCATCGTAGCTTGGTGTACCAAATGTTCACCACTTGTGGTGAAGTGGTGTTGACCGCGAGCCATCGGCGCGCGGATAACACCACTTCACCACGAGTGGTGAACATTTGGTACACCAAGCTACTTTGGGTATATTTTATTTATACCATGATCGTCAGATTATTAAGAGTCGCTATTATTTTTTCTCGATTTTACTGAGCACCAGACGTACATACGAGCGAATCTGTTTTTGTTTACACGAGCATCGGTGGGCCGTACTTCCGCTGTCAATTTTATCACCGAAACGAAATGAAAAAAGAAACTCAGCCTTTTTCGTTTTAATAACATAATAACAAACTATTTCGAGTTATGCATCCTTTATTAACATGAGACAATGCATGTCTGTTAATTTTTGGCATCTTATGAGGTAAACCTATTTAAAAACGTAATAAATAATTGCCACTTTCATTTCACTCTTCGCGAGGCGACGTGCGATAAATTTAGACAAGTTCGCATTCCGGTCGACGTCACCAAAGGTCAACTTGGATGTAGTTCCACTGTAGATGTAAATTTTAACTACTAAGTCCCATTGCGGACGTGTTCACCGCTGTTGGTGTGTAAAGCTAAAATTTATGTCATAGGCTTTTCATATATAGTAAAATAGGTAATCATGGTATAAAATATTACACGCCCAGGTTGGCCATTGTACTTCGATGACTAATACCAGATAAGATCCTAATATTTCTGACTACACCTGTGCCAGTAGTGTTGGTTCCTTCTCTTGTATGGATCACAATCATAACATAAGAACCAAGCCATAGCGATGCAATGAATCGCTAACAGCATCAATATGTTCTGTTTCTGATGTTTTGACCAATACCAACCAAAATTCTCGATATTTCACTAACACTCACTTGAAACTTTATGGCCTCGAACCCAAAGGGACCAGGACGAACGGTTTCAAGTTATTCGAACTTGTGATTGTGTGTATGGTACAGTTGTTTTGCATATTCAAAAGATCAAAATCCTTTGATCAAAATCCTTTAACAACAATTAACAACTCATTAGATCAGTCCGCCCAAGTTTAGTTTAAACAATATTTGGAAGTAAATATGTTTTAAACTAAAATCGAGCGGACTG
>CM062293.1:524415376-524469977 GCA_031216915.1 Pictodentalium vernedei
CCCACAGATAATTCGTCGTCAATAATATCTATCAGTATTTCACCCACCAGCAGGGGGCGCGGTGGCTCAGTAGGTAGAGGAGAAGGCTGCAAGTCGAGAGGTCCTCGGTTCGAATCCCACCTGAGGCAACCGCGTTGTGTCCTTGGGCAAGACACTTAACCCCCATTGCCCATATGGGGGCACGGTGACGCTGTGCACTAAGGCGTACTGCACGTCGATGGTGCACCTGTCTTCAACCAATGCTAACCCTGCTTGTGTGCAGTTGACAGTTGCTCGCCGTTGATCGGTGGTTCTCTCCGGGTACTCTGGCTTCCTCCGTAAAACTGTCGTGATCATGATTAGCCATTGTGCAGAAATGTGTGACCTTAAATAAATAAATAAATAAATAAATAAATAAATAAATAAATAAATAAATAACCTACCAGCATTAAAGCGTCCACTTTGGCTCTTTGTTTAACAAATGTGTTTTTAGAGTAATTTACCAGTTTTTATTTAACCCATGAAAAAAAATAGAAACTCTCCTCCTAGACTTAATGGAAAGGACACTGTGTGTGTTATAAATTGATTGGGAAAAATGATTAAAAGCCAGCTTTTGTATTTTTATACTACTCTTCGGGAAAATGCATTAAGTGTGAGAAATGATGCGCATATCGATCAGGGTCGTTTTATTCATAAGGCTGACTAGGCTGACGTCTAGTGGCTCGCAGGGACAGGGGGGGGGGGGGGGGGCGCCAATTTTGTTTTCTGCTGAGACACAGTTACCAGCGCCTTAGCGCTCCAATGGTTGAAGGCACTTTGCACTCTGTACAGTAGCGATACATGTACATATGTATTTATCCATATATATACTCTCATAAGTATACTATATATATATATATTTATATACAGTACATTATTTTAATGCTTATTTAAGTAATATGTAAAGTTGTGAGTAGAATTCTTCAGGAGACCCCCCCCCCCCCCCCCCCCCCTCTCCCAAAAAAAAAAAAAAAATGGATATGGGGCTATGTATTGCGGCATAGTGCCTACCGTACCAGGGTCACGCTGTCAAATGTAGTGGGTGAAAGATTGAAGTGTGTGTGTGTGTGTGTGTGGGGGGGGGGGGGGCTGTCCAAAAGTACCTAAAAGCATAGGTGTCCGGCCATGGGTTAATACGGCACTGACATCGATGATACAAATTCGCTAATATCTAGAAATTTCTATTTTTAAATTAAATTCCCATATTCTTAGTGTTAAATTTACTGACAACTTTCGGAAATTAAAGGGAGCTAACTTTCCCGTAAATCTCTTCCAGTGACGAAAATTGCCATCCATGATAAGAGGGTTTTAAAGAATCGAGACTGAATCAAGAAGAAAACATTTGACAATCTCAGCTAAGATGCAATATTTACACATATCTCTTTTGATATGTGAGTTTCAACAGTGTTGAGATTAGGAAAGATGACAGAAAATTCCGATCAGATCGCGTTCGATATTTGGGATACTTTTGTTGTGTAATCAGTGGTGGCGCCAAGGGGGGGGGGGGGGGTCAGAGGGGGCTACAGCCCCCCCCCCCCCCGCCGGAGAGGTCCACCCCCCTCCCCATATCGGAGATTTTTAGTCAGTCCGTCGGAGAGTCTCGTAAACCCGACTTCACGAGAAATTTCCGACAATTGAATGCAGATATCTCGTCTTGTCAGTCTCGGACCCGTGCAGCACTGGAACTTTGATAGAGAATAGTGATTCTAACGAAATTCCTTAATGTCGTTCGTCAAACTGGCTTTATAGATGAAATATTTCCCGATCTTATTATAATATGTTTACTTTAACCCTTTACCTAAGGTAACGGGCAAAACCGGCCAGCGCTATTCTCAAAAATCGTCAATTAATTTTCATTATTTTTTTCATTTTTTGTCTCAAAAACATAGGTTATGACTCCTCGTTGGAACGAGCTCGTCGAGCTCGTTCCAACGAGGGGTCATAACCTATGTTTTTGAGACAAAAAATGAAAAAAATTAGTTATTCAAGAATTATTTTTGCAAGTGTCGTCTGCTTTTCAGGTTAGGTAAAGGGTTAAATAATCAACAAACATACTCAATTTGCTTCTATTTTGGTTCTCCAATTTACCAATTTTCACTCATTTTCCTTCGTTTGGGAGGTCAAATGTTAGAGCCTCCCTGTCGGAGATGTCAGCCCCCTGTCGAGAAATCCCTGGCGCCACCCCTGTGTGTAATTTAGCGGAAGAAAATAAATCTCCATTTGTGTTAGAATTAAAACGCTCAATGACAGTTCCCACACTCTAAAATCAGCTAAGTTAAAAATTAACCCAAATCAACTGGGTTGAGTGAATATGAACCCATTTAGGTTCATATTCACCCACCCCAGGTGATTTTGGTTAATTTTAATCCAACGGATTTTAGAGAGCAATATGTTAAAAATTTACGTAATTCGTCATATCGTATTCAACGAGTCGGTGATGTGCAATCTTGACACTTGAGTCAATTTCGACTTCAAAATGCAATTCGTTTTCTCAAAAACTCGAAATACCACAGATTGGTCTGTGTTTGAACGCACTGCACATGAAGTGGTTGTCACTTGGTTCCTTTTGACCCGGGATGCACCAAGGTTTCGTGTTTAATATAGTGTTATAATTGTGGTTATAGATACTTTGTCGTGAATAATACAGACTATCCTCGTCACCCGGTGACAAGTATTGTATAAGATTTATTAGAACACCTTGTTGAACCTAATTTGTCGATACTTTTACACCGTATCACTGCTTCTGTGGAGTTCTCAGCTGTTGTGAAATACCTTATGTTAACGCCTCCGCTTTGGAAATGCATGGGACATAACAATTTAAAAATAAATGCATTTCAGAATTAACCCCTTGAAAACTATATATAGCCCATTTAGCGACTGCGCACCATAACAGTAGTGCTCAAACGACTAGTGAATTCCAAAGTCGACTAGTCAATACCCAAAAGTCGAGTCGACTAGTCATTGGTGATAACCTGTCTCCTTATAACAGTGTTGGTGTTCCGGTAGAGTGCTGAAGGTCCAAATTTGGCTTCACTTGGGCATTCATATACAGCAACTTACTGGAACATTATTCTGTTAATGTGCTTCTAATTATGCTAGGAGTGAAATTATATAGTCTTATTTAATTTGCCTTGTTGCGATTTATGGGAGAGTGCCTATAGGCACTCTCCCATAAATTGCAACAAGGCAAATTAATAACATATCCTGATAGCCCAAAATAATTCAGCACTCTACTAGTACCAGTTAAAACAAACCACTGTCACTTACTATTAGATGGCAATAGATGTATACATTGATTGCTCAATATTGCTGTTCAAACTGTCTGACAGTGGCACAGAAGGGATACTATTTACCTTAAAGCTTGAACTCCTCCGACTAGTCGACTGCACAATTGAGAGTCGACTACTGGTTTGCCCAGTGTCGACATCGACTAGTCGTCTAAATGTTTGAGTACCACATAACAGGACTCATATGTTACCGATTGAGCCTCCGTTCATGTTGTATGTTGAAATTATTAACCCAGTGCGCATACTATTTTGCGTTGAAGAAACGTCGGTGTTGGGTTCGTTGCATAATGGACAACCAACTGCTAAGATGAGTAAGTATTGATTTTATCCAACAGCTCACAGCAACACTCAACCACCATACAAATACAAACTTTATTCTTCTAATCACTATTCACAGTATTGTATGCGCCAGGCCCATTCGGAACATCTGTGTTGACAATATAAAATGAACTCCCCAACAATAGGGGCGGACTGGCTCGAAGAAGGTGACCGGACAACACGGCTGGAAGGGCAGATTGTGCGAGTGTTTTTGGGGTTACATTTCAAACACGTTTTCAAATGGTCTGAATTATTTTCGAGTACTATGTTCACAAAAGCGGTATTTTTTTGGCGATCAGGGGCCAATGCAATAAAACTTTAACAATTGTATTTTTCTTGAATTGTATTTTCTCGTTATGGATTTAAATGGTTGAAATTAAACATTAGCATTTTCAAAGATGTGGCAATTTGCCAGTTGGCAAATTGCCATATCTTTTAAAATGCTATTGATTCAATTTAGTCAATTCTATTAATAGGTAGAAAATACAATTCTAGAAAATACAATTGTAAACGTTTTATAGTATTGCTTAAGATAACGACACACTTACCACGATGGGTTGAGGTTTTCTAAAAGAAATACGGCGAAATCAGGAAAATATCACCGCAGATACAGTATTTTTCGAATTTATTTTTGACAGGTGAGAGTGTTCAGTGATGCGAACATAGAATGCCGATATGATAAGGACCAAGGCGCAATCATGTCGAAATTACCTGTCCACTTTTGTGATCACAGTATAATTTATATACAGAGTAATCTACTACAACCCAGCCCGTGTTAGTTATGTCTGGCTCATATTTAGCCTCAGGGATGGTACAAATTTGACGAATCTAACACTCCGCCAATATATTATACACAAATGTGTAAATTTTGGCCAGTTACCTGTAGCCCATTAGCCAGGGGGACAACCGAACGGATAAAAGTATGAAGCATTCGACCTAGTAGATGGGGATCTCCAGAAAGGGCGCGTGAAGGCGGAAGGGGGGGGGGGGGGGGGTCTCGGAATCATATACTGCTTGACCACCTCTGCTCTACCTTTGAAATACAGATTCTGCAGAAGACGACCAACGTTGCTGCAACAGAAGCTGCACATATTTCTATTCCAGGCACATGACGTCATTACAAATTGAAGACTCAAAACGTATGTGTGGTGGTTGCATCTCCTAAGTACGAGTGAGGATGACAAACCGAATCAATGTACTGTGATTGGGGACGTTGGAGCTCGATTCGTAGATGTTTCCCGACGTAAATAAAATCATTCCAACGCTGGATGTTACTGCCTATAGAAAAGTAGATTGTTTAATATATGTTAATATATATTACCACCACTTTTTGTTGATCGAGAATCTTGTATCAAGCCTAGATGGTGTTCATATTAGGTATCGCGGCGAGCCCTTTGGGGCGAGTCGCGATACGTAATGGGAACAACAAATTTATCTTACTATGCCGTAACTCCGCTTGGTACTAAAAGACAACTTATCTTACAACATTCTTCTCTTCGTGACTTGTTCGCATATATTTTGACAACCATTCGGCGTCTGTGAACTGATTTTTTTTTCTGAATGAGAATCATGATGACGCCATGGTATTACGTTTATGAGCTGTGGATGGTGAAATCCCCCATTATTGTTCCACTTGAACTGTAACCGCCAAAGCTTATAGCAGTGTTTCAACTGTGTGCTTCTTTGTTTTATGTTTCAGCTTTAACTCAGCCATGGTAGGCCTCTATAAAAATATCATCAGGACAAAAAATGATCTAGTCTAATTTATTTCGTTGAGCTGGTGATTTATTTGTCATGTAATTATTGTTATCAAAACGGTGACCTCGACAAGTGTAATCAGGTTTTCGATGAGTGAAGGTAAAAACTTTCTCTCTCTAGATCGAATGGTCGTACATGTACGTGTCAGCAGATCTTACTCTGACTGGCACAAATTTGTATCTAGAAGTTTCAGCTTGTTTCTGAGGAAAAGTTGATTGGCTGTAAGATAAAACATGTTACTCTGATATACCAGGTTAGTTTGGGACAATACCGTGGTTTCCTGTGGTACTCTACATAAGGGAGTCTCTGGTGTGTTTATGACCGTATCGTTGCACACTGGGATATGGTAGGAATTGCAACTAAATAATTATTTGTAAAGACAAATGACCACCGTTAGTTTTCAACCGTTTATCGGAACCAGCCCATCACAATCGGCCAATTGTGGGCAATCAGATGACAACGGCAACGGTTCCCGAAACATCGGTCCAACCGATTGTTGCCAAGCATTTTGTGATGATTCATTAACCGCATTTAATTATCTTCTGCAATTGTTCAATTGTTAATGTAAAATGAAGTCAATGATACCATTCAATAAATTTGAGAGACAACCACAATGTGTATTCTTAATCTCTCTAGACGCCCCTTTACAGGATATTACGGCAGCGTTCTGACGCCAGCGGATGTATTTTTTTTACCTGTGCTAAGTTGTTATAACAAGTTAACTAACTTGTTATAACAACTTAGCTAACTTGTTATAACAACTTAGCTAACTTGTTATAACAACTTATTAACTTGTTATAACAACTTAGCTATCTTGTTATAACAACTTAGCTATCTTTTTAATCATTGCCCCCCAGGTCAGTTTGTCCCTTCCTTGGGGCTGATAGTAATTGGTCAAAATGCATTTAACCCTTTACCTAAAGTAACGGTCAAAAACGGCCAGCACCGTACACAAAAATCGCTATTCAGTCTTTTTTATATTTACATTTTATGCTTCCAAAACAAAGGTTATGACCCCCTCATTCGAACGAGCGCGTTGCGCTCATTCCAATGAGGGGTAACACCCTGTGTTTTGGATGAAAAAAATGAAAATTTTTAGTTACACGAGAATTTTTTTGACGAATATCGTCTGCTACTAGAGTTAGATAATGGGTTTAATGGGGGGGGGGGGGGCTGGGGGGATCAGTTGGTAGAGGTACAGGCTGCAAGCCGAGAGGTCCTCGGTTCGAATCCCCCCTGCGGCAACCGCGTTGTGTCCTTGGGCAAGACACTTCACCCCTATTGCTCGCGTGGGGGCACGGTAAATAAATAAATAAATAAATAAATGTGTCCCATGACGGAGCTACATTATATTTATTTATTAGGGTTTAACGGCACATTAACAGCCAGGGTCATATCATGAGGTAGCCGGGAGTACCCGGAGGAGAACCACCGAGCAACGACGAGCAGCTGTCTGGTCTCCAACATCGTAACTCTGAACTCTGTACCGCGGCACAGGCAGGGTTAGATTGGTTGAAGACATGCGCACCATCGACGTGTACTACGCCTCAGTACACAGCGTCATCGTGCCACCCCCCCCCCCCCCCCCCCCTAGGTAGGCAGTCGGGGGTTAATTGCCTTGCTCAATGACACAACGCGGGGGCGCGAATCAGGAGCTACATTATAAACACTCTATCCAACAAAACAACAGAAACTTAAAAAAAACTAACTTGAATAAGACTCACAAAGTCTGAAATATCTTCGAGCTTTTTCAATAACGCCCTTTAAATATGGATATCGGAGGTTCTGGGTGATTGCGGAGGTTCAAGTGATATTCATATTAGTACTGTGAATTTAGTTTCTTATTCCCGTTTCCTTATTCGACATTCAAATTTCGAAAAAAATTACCGGATATTTTGGTGTTGATGGGTGGCCCCCGAGGAAGAGAAGAAGATTGACACCTCAACCGCCCCAATCGGACCACATTTAGGGCCCTACTAAGGCCCCAAAGAGGCCAGTTACAAAATATCACCAAAGCAGGTTAAAACCACAGAATATTTGGGTGATGATGGGTGGCCCCCAAGGAATAAAGAAGATTGACACCTCAACCGTCCCAATCGGACCACATTTAGGGGCCCTACCAAGGCCCCAAAAAGGGCCAGTTACGAAATATCACCAAAGCAGGTTAAAATCACGGGATATTTTGGTGTTGATGGGTGGCCCCCGAGGAATAACGAAGATTGACACCTCAACCGCCCCAATCGGACCACATTTAGGGGCCCTACTAAGGCCCCAAAAAGGGCCAGTTACAAAATATCACCAAAGCAGGTTTAAAATCTGGGATATTTTGGTGTTGATGGGTGGTCCCCGAGGAATAAAGAAGATTGACACCTCAACCGCCCCAATCGGACCACATTTAGGGGCCCTACTAAGTTCCCAAAAAGGGCCAGTTACAAAATATCACCAAAGCAAGTTAAAAATCACGGGATATTTTGGTGTTGATGAGTGGCCCCAGAAGAATAAAGAAGATTGACACCTTAAACGCCCCAATCAGACCACATTTTAGAGGCCCTACTAAGGCCCCAAAAAGGCCAGTTACAAAATATCACCAAAGCAAGTTAAAATCACGGGATATTTTGGTGTTGATGGGTGGCCCCAGAAGAATAAAGAAGATTGACACCTTAAACGCCCCAATCGGACCACATGTAGGGGGCCCTACTAAGGCTCCAAAAAGGGCCAGTTACAAAATATCACCAAAGCAGGTTAAAATCAGGGGATATTTTGGTGTGATGAGTGTGAATTTTATCATACTTGCTAAACAGAGATGTGAAGGGAATTTAACAGAATTTGTTTGGAAAGAAACCATTTGTAATTTAAAGGAGTAAAGCTGTGTAAAGCCATTTTTAAAATTTATTTTCAGTTAGCGTTTCGCCATACACACGCCGAGGTGATTATAAATATTGAAAGCAACACTCAAAGTAATATTGAAATATAGTAGCTAGACGTCAAAAAAATGATCAAATTACCCACAGTATTTCCGAAAAAAAGTTCTATCCATGCCATTGGATACTAGTACCAATTCTAGATTCATGTATGCTCTACGCCATGATTCTCCCCCAAATCTGTAGGAGCCATTAAAAATGGGACCTTGTGAGCTCACGCCATTAATCCCTATTTCTGAGCTCCCAGTGGAGGCTTGGGGGGGGGGGGGGGGGGGGGGGCTAACGGCCCCTAAATCAAAAATCCAAACTGTCACTTATTGCTTTTATTTTAACCCTCACCTTCCCTCAGGCACATGAATCGATACCCGAGGAGCTTCAGAATTTGAAAAAAATATCCGGGGAAGGGTCTCTAGACTAACAACAGTAGGACCGAAGACGCCAATCCCATGTTCGAAATCTGTCAGCGGCATATCGATCGTGCCCTCTTCCACATCCCCAATTTCGAAAATAGGAAAATGGATTATACATCTAAATAATAAAAAGTGACGGTTGCGTTTGTTTTGCTCAATAGCAATCCGACTTATTTTATTTCTTTTCTATTATCTAACACGCACATAATTTCAGGGACTCAGTCCGAAATGAGCTGTCTCTGAACTGATAAATAGAGGTGGGCCATTTCTGAACAGGACATTCACTATTTGGAATTCGAATAACCCAACAGGATTGAGGAGGCAGGTGAGGGACTTAATAGCGAGCCGTTCAGTGGAAGGGTTCAGTGGGCAAGTGCGGGCGTTACGAAAAAATATTTAAAAGACATCGCGCGCCAGGATGGGCCGGAGTTATCAATTCCGGGAAAAGAGAGCGTAAAAAAATCTCAAGAATTGTAACCAGGCTTGTCAACCGATACAAGTAACGACACCGGTACCACAGAAACGGGACCGTTTTGCGGTACCGGTTCTGAAGCCAAGTACCGGCGGTACTCGGTACTCGAGTCAGTAACACCTCGGACTGTATATAAAATTTCAGAGCAACACTCAAACATGGTCCCTCCTGGACCCCATGTTTTGTAGCACATCGAGAGACCATGTTCAGTGTTCTCTTAGTGCTGGATAGCTGTCTTTTTCAAGTTTCCAATGCCCGTGTGTCTAATTATAAAACCTGTTATTTAGAACGTCGAATGCATCTACCTAAGATCGTCACTGAAGTTGCCGAGTCGACGCACAGAGCAGGTTTAAAGTTCTAAGTTTCGTCCACCCATAAGTATTTATTTATTGGTGTTTAAGGTCACATACTTATGCACAATGGCTAATCGTGACCGTAACAGTTTCACGGGTGGGGGAAGCCGGAGTACCCGGAGAGAACCACCGAGCAACGACGAGCAGCTGTCAGCTCTCCAACATCGTAACTCTGAACTCTGCACCGCAGCACAGGCAGGGTTAGATTGGTTGAAGACATGAGCACCATCGACGTGCAGTACGCCTCAGTACACAGCGTCATCGTGCCCCCATGTAGGCAATCGGGGTGAAATGTCTTGCCCAAGGACACAACGCGGTTGCCGCAGGTGGGATTCGAACCGAGGACTTCTCGGCTTGCAGCCTGCTCCTCTACCAACTGAGCCACCGCGCCCCCGTCCACCCATAAGTTTATACTGGAAGTGACGCGATGTCCCACGAATATTCGAATCTTAAGAACTCGGTTCACATAACCGATTTATTTGTTAGGAATATATTCCATAGCATACATTGTTTCATTGTCATTTAATGACGTTTTTATGTTTTGTTAAATGTACGGCCCAGTACCGTCTGGGTTCCGATAATCCAAGTACCGGTGGAACTTTGACAAGCCTGATTGTGGTAAATGATTCTGGTTTTTGTGTGGCATTCAGGATAAAGAGAAACCAAAATTTGAGGAGTACCTGGTTGGCACCTCTTTGGGGGGAAGGGGGAGGGGTCGAAGTTTTAAATCCTAAAAATTCATTAGTTACTCATTCCAATCGTCCATTATACACATTATTGTGTGTCATATACAATATGTTAAGTGGGCGACTGGAATTAACAACTAGTAGAGCTTTCTTCCCACGGCTGTGAGTCAGGAGACCCTTTCCCTTTTTTGTTTTAAATTCAGAAGCTCTGGGATCCATTCTGGTGCCTCTGGAGCGAAGATAAGGGTTAAAAACTCTAAATAACAGTTTGAATTTTTTTTTGGGGGGGGAGGGAGGGGGGCAGGCCCGGTCCACCACAGGGAGCCCACACATAGAGATTGATGAAGTGGGCGCGCGGGGCCCCAGTCTTAATGGTTCCGAGGCTTTGGGTGGGTATCAAGGGGTAGGACATGCAGAAATCTGGTACTAGTACTGGTATCCACTAATATAAATAGTACTCTTTTCCAATAATATTGCCGATGATTTTCCCATTCTCGCGCCTTAATACTATATAATGATTAATAAATCGAATGTTGGTTTTAATATCTGTTATCACCTCGGCATGTGTTTGATGAAACGGTAACTGAAAATAAATTATAAACCCCCTTTTTTAAAAAGAGCTTTTACAGAACTTTATTTTTATTTCTTCAAATTATAAATGTTTTCTTTCCTCAAAACGTTCTGCTAAATCCCTTCATTGTTAACAAACAGATCCATATTTCACGCACACGAATTAGCTACACCTCCATTTGACAAGTATGGCAAAATTCACCCGCCGTGCACCTCGGCTAAATCGTTGTTGTGACATAAATAGTGTGTTGATTGCCACACCGTAGTATGTTTCCAGGGATTCCTAATCTGTTTTTTACAGATTACTAATCCGTTTTTACAGATTAACTACTCTATATTTATGGATTAGTAATCTGTTTAAACAGATTAAATAATCTGTTTAAACAGATTAAATAATCTGTATTTACAGATTACTAATCTATTTAAACATAATACTAATCTGTATTTACAGATTACTAATCTGTTTAAACAGATTACTAATCTGTAAAAACAGATGAACTAATCTGTATTTACAGATTAGTAATATGTTTAAACAGATTAACGAATCTGTATTTACAGATTACTTAGTTAATCTGTAAAACAGATTGGTAATCTGTTTAAACAGATTAGTGATCTGTTTTTACAGACTAGTTAATCTGTAAAAACAGATTAGTATTCTGTAAATACAGATTAGTTAATCTGTTCAAACAGATTACCAATCTGTAAATACAAATTAGTTAATCTGTAAAAAAGATTAGTAATCTGTTTAAACAGATTAGTAATATGTAAAAACAGATTAGTTAATCTGTAAAAATGGATTAGTAGTCTGTTTAAACAGATTAATAATCTGTAAAAACAGATTAGTAATCTATTTAAACAGATTAGTAATCTTTAAAAACAGATTAGGAATCCATGGAAATATACTACGGTGTGGCGGTTCTACGCTGCCGTACATTTCGCTTGAAGATAGCCTTCAATAAAATAAACATTGCTTCACCTTCATTTATACACATTTCAGTGCGTTAGTTTTATTAAATTGCCACTTTTCACACGTTCGGGCCTACTTTTAATACTTTAAAACGTAGTTTTATACACTCACCGGAAACATTACCGGATACCGGACTTTTTACCGGCAAAAAATATATCCGAGTTGGGATAAAATTTATTCTTCAGTTGCACCTGGATGTGATTCGTACGCCAAACTGAAAACAAACGCGTGTTCTCTTATTACCTGCATGTTTTTACTGAATTACCCGGTCGCGTCTATTTGTTTCGGCCACTTTAGCGAATTAGATAATGGGTTGCACATCGATACAGGGGCAATGGCATTTACACCTGAATGTTGCTTGAACACTGGTCGCTATGCCTAATATTTTGAACTATTCCTTTCAGCTTTGGTAGCACAAATACACACGGTTATCCAAGAGCTGTAATTGCTCTTAGATAATTGATCATACATGCACTGTATTTTAATGTATTCTTCTGCTTCAAATTGTTTTACTTTGGATTCTCTGCTTCCATTTGCACATAATTTTTACAGTACTCATTTATCCAATATTTGTTCTTTGTTTATGTGCTTATAAACTAAATATGCAAACTCTTTGATTGTTAGTTTATCATTCATTGTTTTCATGTTTTACTGGGCTTTTATGACACTTTAATGGACCAAGCCATGTCATATCGGGTAGTATTACGGTGGATTATGCGCCACAGAAGCTGGAGAGAACCACCGAGCAGCGGCGAACCAATACCAAGCACTCCAGCTACTAACCCGACAGAAACAGGGTTAGCTACGGTTGAATGCAGGTGCAAAAACAGACCTGTAGTACACTTTAGCACACAAAACCACCATGTCTGTACATGGGCATTTGGAATTGTCTTACCCAAGAAATCTCGAGTATAATTAATCTATAAAATTAAAAATAAAAAATAATTGACAATGGTCCGGAGAGCATATGTATGGAGCCGGTGAGGTGATATATTTTTTTTAAAATCCATACGCACGAATTAATAATCTGTGCACACGAAATATTAATCAGAGCGAACAAATGAATAATCAAAGCACGCAAACTAATAATTCATGCGCACAGATTAATAATCCGTGCACGAAGTAATGATCAAGGCAAACGAATTAATAATCCGTGCGTTTGAATTAATAATCCGTGCGTTTGAATTAATAATCCGTGTGCGTAAATTAATAATCCACGCACACGAAATGATAATCCATGCCAACACAATAATAATCAATGCGAACGAATTAATAAAATCATTCACGTGAATTGTAATCTGTGCACACGAAATAATATTCCGTGCACACAAATTAATAAGCTGTGCAAATGGATTATTGATCAGTAGTATGTCACGTACCTTTCGAGCAAGATCTGGTGGACCGCGCGGTGTACCCCGGAAGTGACGTTTTGGTTACCCGTGTGAGCGGCTATGTTGTTATTTCATTCTCATGGTGACGCGTGGTGTCACTGCGCATGTGCAGCGCGTGTTGTTATGGTAATACGCGTTTCCGTCGTCCATTTTGTATATAGGGAACCGCCATCTTGTTTCTATGGTAGCACGTGGTCGCTAGGTAACCCAAAGGCATCTAATAAGATGAGGGCATGTTTGGAAGGTACGTTCGATTCAATGAGAGTACAACGAATTACTCAAATGAACCCGAGAACGACTGCTGTTCACCCGAAATAACCGAAACGGGCCCGAATTCTCTTAGAATATTGACCCTAATAGTACCACGTAGTGGTATAAGATCTATAAGAGATGTTCTCCTTATCTAGCTCGAATTCCATCAGAATCCTCGTTTACAACTACATATTTTATAACATATCTGTTCTACTTGACGTCTATCTACTCTAGTATACTAATTATCCCTGATTGTCCTTGTAGATTCTTATGCCTTTTCTACCCATGATATGATATGGCATTGTCCATGCATTCCTGGCTCTCCCTTACCTTAGTAGATTATTTGGCTTGTTCTACCCGTGCTATGACTATTATCTGCACTAGTCTACCATTAACTGGCTTATCAGTAGACCTAGACATAGCTGCAGTTGATACTTTCCCGACGGGCCATCTGCGCCCCGTTTTCTTCGTGTGAGGCCATGAGGGCTATGAGGACGCCAAAGGCTAGTCCTATTCCATAATAGGGTACCAGTAATGGTTTGCCCATGGGGTGAGTGTCCCCAAATACCGAGATGAGGCCATGGGGCCATGATGGCTATGAGGTCTTCATAGCCCTCATGGCCTCCTACGATGAAAAAAGGGTATCCAAATACCGCCGCGATGAGGATGAGAGTAATGGCATTTCCTTATTGCACTCATAACCCTCATGGCCTCATACGATGAAAGGGGATTCTGATTCTGAAAGCCATCCAGATACAAGAAAGGGATTCCAAAATTGGAATTCTGTGGACCGTGGCGACCAAATACCGAGACGAGGATGAGAGCAATGGCATTTCCTTGTGGCCCTCATAGCCCTTATGGCCTCATTCGGTGAAAAAGGGGATTTTGAAGGCCATCCAGATACTAGAAAGGGATTCCAAAATTGGGATTCTGTGGACTGTGGGGACAAATGTGGAGATGAGAATGAGAGTAATGGCATTTCCTTATGGCCCTCATAGTCATCATACGGTGAAAAGGGGATTCTGAAGGCCATCCAGATACTAGAAAGAGATTCCAAAATAGGGATTCTGTGGACCGTGGTGACAAAATACCGAGATGAGGATGAGAGTAATGACATTTCCTTATGGTCCTCATAGCCCCCATGACCTCATTCGAAGAAAACGGGGCACCGATGGCCCGTCGGGAAAGTGTCACCTGTAGCTATGTCTGGGTCTACTGGTAAGCCCAACAAATAGTGTAGATAATAGTCATATCATGGGTAGAACAAGCCAAATAATCTACTAAGTTAAGAGAGAGCCATGAATACATGGACAATGCCATCATATCATGGGTAGAACAAGCCAAATAATCTACTAAGGTAAGAGAGAGCCATGAATACATGGACAATGCCATCATATCATGGGTAGAACAAGCCATATAATCTACTTAGGTAAGAGAGAGCCATGAATACATGGACAATGCCATTATATCATGGGTACAACAAACCAACAAATCTACTAAGGTAAGAGAGAGCCATGAATACATGGACAATGCCATCATATCATGGGTAGAACAAGCATAAGAATCGACAGGGACAGTCAGGGATAATCAGTATACTCGAGTAGATAGAAGTCAGGTAGAACAGATAAGGTATAAAATATGTACTACTGAACGAGGATTCTTATGGAATTCGAGCTAGATAAGGAACACACCTTTTATAGATCTTATAACACTACGTGGTGCTATTAGGGTCAATATTCTAAAATAATTCTGGTCCATTTTAGTGATTTCCGGTGAAAATAAGTCGTTCACTGGATCGTCTGGGTAACTCGTTGTACTTCCATCGCATCGAACATACCCTCCAAACACACCCCCGTCTTATTAGATGCCTTTGAGTTACCTAGCAGCCGCGTGCTACTATACAAACCAAGATGGCGGCGACCTGTATACAAAATGGACGACGGAAACGCGTATTACCATAACAACACGGGCTGCGCATGCGCAGTGATACAACCTTTTCACCATGGGGATGACGTCACAACATGGCCGGCCAAGCGCGTAACCATGACAACACAAAATGGCGGCACCCAGTCACGTGACTATGACGTAATTTCCGGTGTCCACCGCGGAGTTCACCAGATCTTGCTCGAAAGAAACGAGCACCACTCCTTTGATCCATGCACATGAATAATAATCCGTGCGCATGAAATGAAAGATATAAAAACTATGGTATAGGTTATTAAGTCAAAATGGCATCCATGCTGTGACCTTGGTATACTGGCATCCCTCCATCTTAACGCTGAAATAGCAATTCTTAGGTCCACTTGTTCTTGTTTGAACCTAAGTCATCTAGGACCCTTCGGCCCTCGGTCGCTACCCGCCTCCTCATATCTTCAAAAAAGGAAGGTCAGGAGCTAATGACCCGAGGTCTGTCCTTGTTAGGCATGCTTCCCCTTTTTTAACGTGCGATAGGCGAGTTAGGACGAAGTGAAGTCTGGTAAGACCTCACATCGCTGCACTCTGGACCTGTGGCAGTAAGTAGGTGTATGTAAGCGTGGCGGGAGAGGAGGGATCTCTTGTTGAGACGTGGGGGCGCAAAAATATGTCAGCGAAGATATAAAATTCAGATGACTAAAAGGGCCTATAAAGCAGCCATCGAAAAGTACTTCACAATGCCAGGGGAATTTGGGATGGGACGTCACCTAAAGTTGGCTGGGATGGCAACATATGCCCATGCTTGTCCGCTACATGTCTAATCTTTGCGGTATTATATATATTTTTGGTAGGCCCTGGGAAGGTTGGGATCAGTGGCGGGGGCATGCGAAAACGCACACAGCTCGCCCCCAAATAGATTTATGTTGCACCCCCCCCCCCCCCCCCTTCATAATAAATACAAACTGCCACATATGATTTCGCCCACCCCCCCCCCCCCCCAACCTTCCATTTGGAGACTTCAAAACTGTTGATATAGCTTCGAAATTTGAGACTATTTCAGAGAGACTCAGGCCCTTACCGTCAAGTTACCGATGACCTCGCCATCCTCCATTAGGCTCCAGAATCGCTCTCAAAGCTTCACAGTTACCGAGGAAGGATAACCGGCCCCCACCAATGGCCTTACCTCCTCTAAGGAGGCTTCAGAGTCGCTTATAGAGCTCCAAAAATGTATAATTCGGGGAGAGGTCCCGAATTCGGTGGCGGCGCTGCAGGAGGTCATGAAGGGGCTTTTGCCCCCGACCACAGTCTTTGCCGCCACCCCCTCCCCTCCTCTCTCTCTCTCTCTCTCTCTCATTTGCCCCTCTCCAAATCTGTCACATCCAGCCATACTCTCTTACGCACACAGTGACTCTCTTTTCTTTATTTACATACAAACTCAGCTGATAAACATAAATCCACTGGAATGTTGCAAGTTCGGATGCAGATACTTATGAGCCATGTACGTTTATAAACCTTGTCTCTAAAATGTGGGTCATCCAAAAATGTGGCGATCTACCCTAAAAGTCACCAGAGAACTTGATTCAAATGCACAGTGATTTTGTTTTCTCTGGGGGCGACTCCCCGCCCTCCACTCCCGGGGACCGCATGTCGGCTTCTCCACTCAGGATACCCCTCCATACGGAGCATGTCCCCTACTTGCAGTCTTCACCACCCATCCCCCCCCCCCCCCGCAAATACCACCGCCAGGTCACACAAATGGGAGAGGGTGATTCACCTGACTACACCCTTCCCTTCCTGTCTGCGGTCTTTGAAATATACACGCGTCATATCGCTCCCCCCTCCATTGGAATTCTCCCCCTATAAAGGATTCTGGTTCCGCCACTGAACAGGATTCCCATGCATGTAAGTATATATAGCAGGTCCGTCTTTTGGGACAGCGGGGGTGGGGGTCCTGATACCTTGTGTTTTAATCCGTGCGCACAAAATAATAATCCGAGCACACGAGTTAATAATCCGCGAAGGCGAATTGATAATCGGTACATACAAAATAATAATTCGTGTGCGCGTATTGTCATTTCGCCGCACGTTATATTTATTCTGAGTAGTATGAAATGTGCCAAATGGGCCCCATCTGGGAGACTTCGGGGGGGGGGGGGGGGTAGCATACCGCAGAAGTGACAGCATACCGCGGGGTATTGTGGGTGTCACGTGGGTTGTCATAGAAGCGGAGGAGAGCGGACATGTTGTGACCTCATCCCGATAGTGATACGTGGTTTTAGTAAGCATGCACATTGGAGACTACCATCTTGGTTTCCATGTTAGCTTGTTGTTGCCATTTCACCCAATGGCCTCTAAACAGACGGGGTCTGTTCTAAGGGTGTGTTCGATTCAACGGGAGTCTTGCGAATTACAAAAAATATGCTCGACAGTTACCCCCAAATCACCGACATCGACTTCATGTTACCGAAACAGAGTCGCGCGAAGTGTTATATAACCCATAAGAAGTATTTTCGATTGATGAGGTATGTACTCCGGTAGAACAAAGGAGCCCCATACTTGGAGTAAGATCGGTGTTTTGTTACTATAATTAACTTTTGTGGCGTGTTCTGACTACTCTCTGACCCCGGTATTCAACTGCAGGAGTTAGTACGCATGGCATAGCAGACGTGCATCAGTCAGGTCCTTGGGAAAGTTATGGCTACATGACGAATAAGCAAGTAGAAGGGAATGGGTGGTGGTAGAGTGCATAGTAAGTAGACAACAGAAAGGGGAAGTGGGAGGGAATGGGTAGTGTTAGCTTGAATGGCGTAGCAATCAGACATCAGGTAGGCCCTCGGGCATGTCAGGGCTTAGGAAGAATAGGGAAGTTGGGGGGAATGGGTAGTGCTGGCATGCAAGACGTAGCAAGCACATACCAACAGGCCCGTTGGTATGCCAGATTTTAGAAAGAATAGGAAAGTGGGAGGGAAATGGATGGTATTGCTATGCTTGGAGAAGGCAGCAAACATCAGGCAGGGCCTTGGGCAAGCCAAGACTTAGAGATAGGAAGGAAAGGAAGTAAGGATAAGGTGAGTAAATTTTGAAGTGGAAGTTGGGCCCCGGTTTGGGATATTTTCGGACCATGTTACATAGAGATACACTTGTGGAATCTCTTTCTGTTACTTGGCTGGCCTTCAGGATGTCCTTTTCATTATACGAAAAGCCGACTGCAATGAGGGACAACTTGCCATTCCACATATCCTCAGGGTCATAAGGGCCATGAGAAAATTCTTAGTGAGCCACAATTCGTCATTCCTCATATTCTCATATTTAGGGATAGCGTTCCATGGAATCTTCTTTATTCTTCTCGTGTCGCACACCAACATCAAAATATCTGGCGATGTTTGTCACCTTAGGTAATATTTTGTAACTGGCCCTTTGGGGGCCTAAGGAGGGCCCTAAATGTGGTCCGATTGGGGTGGTTGAGGTGTCAATCTTCTTTATTCCCCGGGGGCCACCCATCAACACCAAAATATCCCGTGATTTTAACTTGCTTTGGTGATATTTTGTAACTGGCCCTTCTTGGGGCCTTAGTAGGGTCCCTAAATGTGGTCCGACTGGGGCGTTTGAGGTGTCATTCTTCTTTATTCCTCGGGGGCCACCCATCAACACCAAAATATCCCGTGATTTTAACTTGCTTTGGTAATATTTTGTAACTGGCCCTTTTTGGAGCCTTAGTAGGGCCCCTAAATGAGGTCGGATTGGGGCGGTTGAGGTGTCAATCTTCTTTATTCCTCGGGGGCCACCCATCAACACCAAAATATCCCGTGATTTTAACCTGCTTTGGTGGTATTTTGTAACTGGCCCTTTTTGATGCCTTAGTAAGGCCCCTAAATGTGGTTCGATTGGGGTGGTTGAGGTGTCAATCTTATTTATTCCTCGGGGCCACCCACCAACACCAAAATATCCCTGATTTCAACTTGCTTCGGTGATTTTTTGTAACTGGCCCTTTTGGGGGACTTAGGAGAGCCCTAAATGTGGTCCGATTGGGGCGGTTGAGGTGTCAATCTTCTTTATTCCTCGGGGACACCCACCAACACCAAAATATCCCGTGATTTTAACCTGCTTTGGTGATATTTTGTAACTGGCCCTTTTTGTGGGCTTACTAGACCCCTAAATCTGGTCCGATTGGGGCGGTTGAGGTGTCAATCCTCTTTATTCCTCGGGGGCCACCCATCAACACCAAAATATTCCGTGATTTTAACCTGCTTTGGTGATATTTTGTAACTGGCCCTTTTGGGGGCCTTAGTAGGGCCCTAAATGTGGTCCGATTGGGGCGGTTGAGGTGTCAATCTTCTTTATTCCTCGGGGGCCACCCATCAACACCAAAACATCCCGCGATTTTAACCTGCTTTAGTGATATTTTGTAATTGGCCCTTTTTGGGGCCTTAGTAGGGCCCCTAAATGTTGTCCGATTGGGGCGGTTGAGGTGTCAATCTTCTTTATTCCCCGGGGGCCACCCATCAACACCAAAATATCCCGTGATTTCAACTTGCTTTGGTGATATTTTGTAACTGGCCCTTTTTTGGGGCCTTAGTAGGGCCCCTAAATGTGGTCCGATTGGGGCGGTTGAGGTGTCAATCTTCTTTATTCCTCGGGGGCCACCCACCAACACTAAAATATCCCGTGATTTTAACCTGCTTTGGTGATATTTTGTAACTGGCCCTTTTTGAGGCTTTAGTAAGGCCTCTAAATGTGGTCCGATTGGGGTGGTTGAGGTGTCAATCTTCTTTATTCCTCGGGGGCCACCCATGAACACCAAAATATCTCGTGATTTTAACTTGCTTTGGTGATTTTTTGTAACTGGCCCTTTTTGGGGGCCTTAATAGAGCCCCTAAATGTGGTCCGATTGGGGCGGTTGAGGTGTCAATCCTCTTTATTCCTCGGGGGCTACCCGTCAACACCAAAATATCCCGTTATTTTAACTTGCTTTGGTGATATTTTGTAACTGGCCCTTTTTGGGGGCCTTAGTAGGGCCCCTAAATGTGGTCCGATTGGGGCGGTTGATGTGTCAATCTTCTTTATTCCTCGAGGGCCACCCATCAACACCAAAATATCCCGTGATTTTAATCTGCTTTGGTGATATTTTGTAACTGACCCTTTTTGGGGCCTTAGTAGGGCCCCTATATGTGGTCCGTTTGGGGCGGTTGAGGTGTTAATCTTCTTTATTCCCCGGGGGCCACCCATCAACACCAAAATACCCGGTAATTTTTTTCGAATTTTGAATGTCGAATAAGGAAACGGGAATAAGTAACTAAATTCACAGTACTATTCATATTGGTAATGTTTTAAAAAGGTGTACCCATCTTTAAATAAAAGTTTGAATAGTTTTTCTAAAAAGGCCTTGTTGGCAAAATAATTAAGGGCCGTCGTTGCCCCCTCTAACAGGGGCGGATTCAGGATTTCTGAGAAAAGGGGCGTGTCTTAGTCTGAAACTCGGCCATGAAACAACAGGGTGCGGGATAAACTCGAGATCGATTCTCCCACCTCTAAAGGCGGGGGGGGGGGAGGAGCTCTCCTGGGGAAAAAAAATAAATACTGGACTCTGAAGTGACTTTTAATCCAGTACCCAGGAAAGCAGCCAAAAATGTCCAGAAATATATATTTTATAAACGTTTTTAGTTGGACAATGTAAATGTGGATATCATTGGAACCGGCTGAATAAGCCGGTTCCAAGTATGCCCATATTTACATTGTTTCAGTAAGATATAGTAAGGGCTATTTCTCAAAACGTTAAAAAACTGCGTGTGTAAAGGTGTGTGGTGTTTTCGACCCATTAGCAGTGCGCTCTGACATGTCTCGGGGAAAAATAGAGGGGGCGCGCACCGGATGCGCTCCGTCTAAATCCGCTACTATCTAAGACAAAATATTTTTTCACGGTTCTTCCATTTTTACGTTATACAAGAGGTGATACAGTATGCCTTCAAAATGAGCTGCGTTTTCAGGATGAAGTGGGTAGGTCCTGCTTAGAGAAGACCAGCAACAGAAAACAAAAAAGAAATGTTTGGTATTTCACACTCACTGCATAATTTTGACGACGCAAAACGGTTGGCTTTCCCGTGACTGAGTGATCACGTAGCCTGGCCCACCCTTGGAATGTAGGCTGACCACTATGTGCACGAGAAATTAGGCTTTGTTTGTTTTTCACATTCACTACGCATATTGTTTGGTCAGCCATCACAGGACTAATTTCAAGCGTTAAGTTCCCCAATGAAGTAGCCTTTTTGTGACGAAATATATGATCTTAAACACCAATAAATAAATAAATAAATAAATGAATAAATAAATAAATAAATAAATAAATAAATAAATAAATAAATAAATAAATAAATAAATAAATAAATAAATAAATAAGAAGGGCGTACCCAAGCACAATGAACTTGCAATCAAAACGTTGTGAGTTTGATGCCTGGTCGGGGCAAATTGCGTTGTGTCACCCAGAACCCCCGATATCCTTATTTAAAGGGCGTTATTGAAAAAGCTCAAGATATTTCAGAATTTGTGAGCCTTATTTAAGTTAGTTTTTTTTTTAAAGTTTTTGTCATTTTGTTGGATAGAGTGCTTCTAATGTAGCTCCGTCCGTGGAACACATTAACACAAAACCTAACGCTAGTAGCAGACGATATTCGTGAAAAAAATTCTCGTGTAACTAAAAATTTTCATTTTTTCCATCCAAAACACAGGGTATGATCCCTCATTGGAATGAGCGCAACGAGCTCGTTCGAATGAGGGGTCATAACCATTGTTTTGGAAGCATAAAATGTAAATATAAAAAAGACTGAATAGCGATTTTTGTGTACAGTGCTGGCCGTTTTTGGCTGTTACGTTAGGTAAAGGGTTAAACGCATTTTGACCAATTACTATCAGTCCCAAGGAAGGGACAAACTGACCTAGGGGGCAATGATTAAAAAGATAGCTAAGTTGTTATAACAAGATAGCTAAGTTGTTATAACAAGATAGCTAAGTTGTTATAACAGGTTAGCTAAGTTGTTATAACAAGTTAGCTAAGTTGTTATAACAAGTTAGCTAAGTTGTTATAACAAGTTAGCTATGTTGTTATAACAAGTTAGGCTAAGTTGTTATAACAAGTTAGCTATGTTGTTATAACAACTTAGCTAAGTTGTTATAACAAGTTAGCTAAGTTGTTATAACAAGTTAGCTAAGTTGTTATAACAAGATAGCTAAGTTGTTATAACAAGTTAGCTAAGTTGTTATAGCAAGTTAAGCTAAGTTGTTATAACAAGTTAAGCTATGTTGTTATAACAAGTTAGATAAGTTGTTATAACAAGTTACTAAGTTGTTATAACAAGTTAGTTAACTTGTTATAACAACTTAGCACAGGTAAAAAAATACATCAACTGGCGTCAGAACGCTGCTGTAGGATATACAAGTTCTACGACATGTAAAGCTTACAATTGAGCGTACTTGCGGCAATCGCCAGTTCTTACGGGAAAAGTGAAGGTTGCACTCCATTGTCTCGGGTCACAGTAAAATTACCAGTCGCACGCTCGTGGGTGGTAAAGTGGCTTTGGAAGCCACGTTTACCACCAAGTGTGCGCGAGTGGTAATTTTACTGCAATCTCAGTGAACGAAGGTAAACACTGTGAAAAATGTTAAGTTTAATGTAGTTCTTTCGAGACACGAATTGTCTAGTGGTGCACGTATTACAATCGGCATTAGAAGCGGAAGATTGTGAGCTCTAATAACCTGTAATCTGTCAGCGACCATTTTTGGTAATCGGTTGAACGCTAACGGTTGTGCCTATAGTATGAACGACTATGCAAAATAGTTCACTGTGCACACATGTATTTTCCTATTAGAAGAATTTGATTTTATTATTTTTTTTTTTTGTTAAATTTTGTTAAATTTGTATTTTGTGTTTTTTATTTATTTATTTTTGGATTCGTAATTTTGCGGAGGATGGAGGCATTCCGGCATGAATCTAACAATGCACCCTAAAATCAGTTGTTTTAAAATTGAAGCCAAATCAACAGGGTTGAGTGAATGTGGACCCATTTGGGATCACATTCACTCAGTCTAGTTGATTTGGGTTGATTTTTAACCCAACTGATTTTAGTATGTGGACGAGGAATTGCAGTCGTTGGGCCTGCATTTTGTCATTCTTGGGATATTTGAAAATTTTAAAAAATATATCTCAATGCGTACTCAAATTATCACCCAAAAACCAAAATCTCGATTGACGGATGTACCCACAGATGGATCTTTAAACGGGTTTTCTTTTGTTGCCGTTTAAGGTCAGCCCGGGCGGAAGTCCGGCCTACGTATGGACGAATAGAGGTAACTCTACGGACGCCGGCTACGTACGGACCGAGCATAAGAATCGTATGTGGAGCATAAGAATCGTATAAGAATTGCTCGAACGAGTGACTCTATACACAACTCTTATACTTGTATCGAAAAAAGGGATTCCATAAACACGGACGTTTTCCAAAAAGGAATTCTCTTAGTAGGATTCCGTAAAAGGGATTCCGTAAGTGGGATTCCGTAAATAGAATTTCATTCTCCTATATACACGCAGTCTTGCCGTCGGCTTCTGTTTCCTAGTCAACTCCACACCTTCACAGATCTTCAAACACTACTGCTGATTTATCCATAGTTATCATCATCTGTACTGTGATCAAGTCCACTCTAGTAGCCTTGTACCATTACTTTCGACTTCTAGCATTAGTATAGGCTTGCGAAATATCTCAGATGGCTAGAAGGACTCGAATCTAATCGCGCAAATAAGCCATCGAGTAATTACTCGAACAAGTGACTTGTCTTTCGAGTCTTTTGCACATCTCGGAAAAAGAGATTCCTTAACTACAGACGTTTTGCAAAAAAGGATTCTTCTGATGGGATTCAGTATAAAGGATTCCATAAGTGGGATTCAGCAAATGGGATTCGAAGCTCCTATGCAGGTAATCTTCCCATTCTCATCAACTACGATTTCGCTTAACTATCGCATGATTAGCTTCCATTGCATTTTCCCAATACAATAATTTTCTCCCACCCTTGCAGCCTTGTACCATTCTTACTAACATGTAGCTCTGCTGCAGGCTTGCTAACAATATATATTTCTCAGATTGCTCGAACGACTCAAATCTAATTGAGCAAATAAGCCATCGAGTAATTACTCGGTCGAGTGACTCCTTTTCTTAATCTTATGCTCATCTCAGAAAAAAGGGCGTGCCAAAGGCCGATATTTTTTTTCAAAAAGGGATGTTGGATGTGGGATTTCGTATAACGGAATCCATAAGTGGAATTTTGTAAATGGGATTTCAAGCTCCTATGCAGGAAGTCTTACCATTGGATTCTATTCCACCCAATGGTCCCCATAGATATAAGACCACCTCATTTCCCACTAAGGCCATTACTGCTGACACACCCATAGTCATCATCATCTATCCTGTGGTCAGCGTCTACTGCAGACACCCAAGACAATCGTTTTCTCCCCACCCCCCATTGCAGCCTTGTACTATTACTACTGACTTGTAGCATTACTACAGAGTTTCTAACTAACTCGGGTCACGACATCTTCCCTCCACCAATTCGTAGAATATAATTTGGTAAGGATTTGTTATAGCTTTGTTCTGTTGTTTTATCACATTTAGAATCCACTGCGCATTCACTTATACATATTATATATTAGCGGGTGAATACCCGGCGTTGCACGGGAGAAGATGGTTATATCAGAAGCCTGACGTCATTGACACCCCGATAAAGTCAATATACCCGCACATACGAAATTTTAGCCCGATCGGCCCAGCCGTTTTCGAAATAAAAGGTCATGGTCATCAGTTTCAAGGTCAATGTTACCCCGCATGGGCACGGCACCCATTAGGGATCTGCGAATCACAAATGTGTTTTCGAATCGAATCTCGAATCGAATCGTGTCTCTGATATCGACATCGAATCGAATCCCGAATCGAATCTTAAAAGACACGTTATTTCAGATTGCATCAAACGGAAGTTACGGAACACTGTGATGACCCTTACGCGACGGAGAGAACACCTTAAACACCAATAACTAAATATTCTCTGTAGCACCGTCGCTGAAACAGCTAGGCCTATTGTCCATAGTTTTAGTTTTTGAAGGCCTAACTTGTTACTATTCACGTTCTTAAGAACGTGAATAGCAACAAGTTAAGCCTTCAAAAACCCAAACTATGGATAATGTTCTGGGCCAAATTCACACCTTTCCTAACAATTAAACATTATCAATTACTCAAATAAATAGGAATTGAGCCTACATAAATGAATTTTCTAATGACAGTTTTTATCCTATTTTTGTTGGAAATGTAACAAATTGAAGATAGTTCGAGAGATTCGAAAAAATCGAATCCTCAGACTGATTCGGGATCGATCTCGAAGCATACGTATGGTATCGATATCGAATCGAATCTCGAATATTCTCAGGACCCTAGCACCCATCCCATGTTCCTCGCAGGCACGAATTAACCCCGTGTACAAAATTTAAGATCGATCGGCAGAGAAACGGAGAAGTTCACCCGGAACAAAGACAGAGAGAGAGAGATAGATACAGACGTTCGCATTTATATATTAGATGTTTCAATGATTGAAGAAAAATTTTGACTATAACATATTTTTTTTACTGCCTTAGCCGAAGCAGAAAATTACGGTAAGCAAAACTTTGCACATAATACGATCAAGATGCAACTTACGCACCAGAATTAAAAATGTTTGTTGTTGACTGTTGAATGTGAAAATGAAAACAACGCGACAAAGTATCACGAAACAATCACTCGTAAAGATAAACAATGCTTACCCCTTTATCTAACATGAAAAGCAGACGACACTTGCCAAAAAAAATCTTGAATAACAACATTTCTTCATTTTTTGACTCAAAAAAATAGGTTATGACCCCACGTTCAAACGAGCTCGACGAGCTCGTTCCAACAAGGGGTCATAACCTATGTTTTTGAGACAAAAAATGAAAACATAATGAAAATTAATTGGTGGTTTTTGAGAATAGCGCTGGGCGGTTTTGGTCGTTACATTGGGTAAAGGGTTAACCACGTAAGCACTCACATTATTTATTTATTTTATTAAGGTTTATCGACACTTTAACGGGCAAGGTCAGATCGTGTCGGTGACAGTTTTACGGGTGGAGGAAGCCGGAGAACTCGGAGAGAACCACCGAGCGACGACGAGCAGCTGCCAGCCACCCAACATCGTAACACCGCACTGCGGCACAGGCAGGGGTATATTGGTTGAAGACATGCGCACCATCGACGTGCAGTACGCCTTAGTACAAGGCTTCATCGCGCCCCCATGTGGATAATCGGTTTAAAGTGCCTTTCCCAAGGACAATGCACTCAAATACACGCTCGAGAAAGAGATATGAACTCAAATATTAATTAATTTATCGCTAAAATAATAGAAAACGGAAGTATGGCCTATAACAGAAATTTAACCGAATTCTTTCTTAGTATGGCAACATACAGCATGGAACCTTATACTTATATGCAGGGACAGATCCAGAAATTGTGAGTAAGGTGGGAAGAGGCTATCACAAACTGCCGATGAGCACAGGACAGTTAATGTCCCTACCTGTAGGGTTGTGCGAGCCCCTCCTACAAATATGTTATGGTACTCGTTGGTACTTTACCAGAACACCATGCAAATAGCCTGCTATGCCATTGGTTTTTCGGAAAATACTTGAGGAACCATGGTGCACCTTTATAAGGGCCCTCTGAAGCATTCTCGGCGTTTCGCCACTTGTGGTGTCATTGGTGTTAGCATTTACGAAGAACGGAATTATTTTAATTGACAAATGACCAATTATAATATGATTTTGTAGTTTATTGGCAAAAATAACAAAATACTCGATTCCTCCCATGCGTATCCACTTTACACTTTACAAATACTTTATTTTTTAAATCGAGTTATGTTCTTGCATTGTTTGCATGGTGAGTATTTTTGCCGTGCAGTTCTGTAATGTCATCTGAGGATGGAGATCCCAACCTTACAAACATGTGTGCCTAATTAGACATAATTATTTTTCAAAATAGCCCTATAACAAGTTTTACTTTAATACATTCTCTCATTTGATGAGAAGTGTAAAGGTAACGAAACTTGGATTCCATTGGTTTAGATACATACATTTGACACGGAACCCCTATGATAGGGATACATGTCGAAACCATTTTGAGAACTTATTCCTTTTTCTCTTGTTCTTATCTGCCGTATTAAATCAATATTGATTTGTTGATCGCAGCAATATAGAAATTTATCTCCATAAAATTAAAACTCAGTAATTTATTAATTAAATGACTTTAACCCTTTATTTAACGAATCGCCGCATCCGCCCGCGTAATATGCAAATTCAGCAGTTGAAAAAATATTAATTTTCTCAAAATTACAACAAAACTATATCATGTGACCCCTCATTGGAACGAGCTCGTCGAGCTCGTTCCAATGAGGGGTCAAATGATGTGGTTTTGTTGAAATATTTTGAAAAATTTGAAAAAAATAATTTTAAAATCACAAATTCTGATATCGTCTGCGTTGGTTAAAGGGTTAAACAAATGTGGCGGAGGAGAACGGATGAAAATAAGGCAAAAAATGTTTCGAAGCAACAGGATCTCCATCCTCATATTTCTACAGTTTGATTGCGTCTGCACATTGTTGAGATGATCTTGCATATTATGTGGTTCTCACCAAATTGCTTGCGTACAAAGCAATTAAGGTTGCGCTGCCGCGATCTCAATTCGCATTGGCCGTATTCTCATTCTCTGTTATTCCTCTTCGCTTAGTGAAAAATAATACATTTTGTGATTTCCATGTGATAATTTGGGTGTGTATTCATATTATAAGTATTTATCGTCGCCTGAGTGTTAGAATGTTCTATGTCTCATAGGGGACATAGAACATTCTGGCACTAAGGCGACGATATTTAAAACTTTCGCGTATTGTGTAGAATGAAAAAATACAGGTTAAGTTCTCATTTGGTCATATTTATCTTCTTTATTCTCGAGTTATTCTTCTTGATTTGGTTAAAAATATTACATTTTATGGTTTACGGGTGTAAACTTCAGTATTCATTTAGATATTTTTCGAAACATTCGCATGTCTTCTAAGTAGTATGTCAGGGGCTTTTCAGGGATCATTGGCAGGATCTCATCGGGGGACCCCGGTACAGGGTCGTTGAAGGCAGCCAATAAGCTATTGAGCAGTTACTGATAAGTCATTGCTCGAATGACTCGAATCCCATCGAGCAAATGAGCTTTAGAGTAATTGCTCGGTCGAGTGACTCGGCATATTGCTCGAACGACTCGAATCCCATCGAGCAAATGAGCCAACGAGCAATTGCTCGTTCGAGTGACTCCTCGAACGACTCTTAGGCTCATTTCAGGAAAAAGGGATTCCATAGCCACAGCCGTTTTCGAAAAAGGGATTCCACAAATGGGATTCCCCAAAAGGGATTCCATAAGTGGGATTCCGTCTTACCTCGAGTGACTCGCATATATTGCTCGAACGACTCGAATCCCATCGAGCAAATGAGCCAACGAGCAATTGCGCGTTCGAGTGACTCCTCGAACGACTCTTAGACTCATTTCAGGAATAAGGGATTCCATAGCCACAGCCGCTTTTGAAAAAGGGATTCCACAAATGGGATTCCCCAAAAGGGAGTCCATAAGTGTGATTCCGTCTTACCTCGAGTGACTCGCATATATTGCTCGAACGACTCGAATCCCATCGAGCAAATGAGCTAGCAAGCAATTGCTCGTTCGAGTGACTCCTCGAACGACTCTTAGACTCATTTCAGGAAAAGGGGATTCCATAACCACAGCCGTTTTCGAAAAAGGGAATCCACAAATGGGATTCCCCAAAAGGGAGTCCATAAGTGTGATTCCGTCTTACCTCGAGTGACTCGCATATATTGCTCGAACGATTCGGATCCCATCGAGCAAATGAGCTAACGAGCAATTGCTCGTTCGAGTGACTCCTCGAACGACTCTTAGACTCATTTCAGAAAAAAGGGATTCCAAAAGAGGATTCTTAAAAAGGGATTCCGTAAGTAGGGCTTTTTTAGTTGTATGAGGCCATGAAGGCTATGTGAAAGGTATGGCGGTCCTATTGCACTACGTGCTGCAAAATATTCTTGAAGAATCCATATCACATATAGTCGGGTTTGTTTGTTTGTTTTTTTATTTTTGGTGATTTGAGGATTGGTGGGAAGTAGTGGGGTCTGGTGGGGACTATTTGGGGCTGGTGGGACTAGAGGCTAATTGTCGTAAAAACCTGTGGTTTCTACAACCGGACCTCCACATCTCCTCCTACTTCCCTTCCCCTCTGTCTCTCTCTCTCTCTCTCTTCAATGGTCCCCCTGTGGGGTCCCCCGTTGAGATCCCCAAGTAACCCATGAAAAGCCCCTGACATACTACTGCTTACCCTTCCGAGTTCCCCCTGCGGGGTCCTGCCAATGATCCCTGAAAAGCCCCTGACATACTACTGCTTCCTTCCGAGGTCCCCCTGCGGGGTTCTGCCAATGATCCCTGAAAACCACATGACACACTACTCTTCTAGAATACAAAAATATAGACAAAATTCGCATTTGGTCTCCTACGTACTACCTGTTCTATACTGTACCCTTTGACTTTGTGGAAATAATACATTTTTCGTCCACTGACGATTACTTGAGTATGCATTAAGATATGTCTTTAAAACTTCCTTGTCCTAAAAATGAATTTCGAGTGATTTTATACAAACAATTTGATCACTCAATTCACCCTGTATGGGGTAATGTGTGTGTGAGGGAGGAGGGGGTGGGGGCTTCTAGGGCTATTTTTTTCTTCGCTTCAAAATGTTAAAACAAACTTCTTAATAGACACTGTGATGGGATTGGTGAGACTGGGTGGTGTGTGCGTTGTCCATTGGTGATTTTTGCTTCAAAATGAGTTTTGAAGAATTTTGAGTGATCGTATGACGAAACAAAATGTTGTTTGCTCAGTTGACTCGGGGGCGAGCGTCCTATTCAATTGGATGAATAATGTTTACTTTAGTATGCCCTCAAAAAGATTTCTAACAAAGCGGAGACATTAGTGCCATTTATATGTAATTGGTGGGCAGCTCTGTTTGTAATATTGAGTGGTGAGTGAATTGGAAGATTTCTATCTATAGAGATTGGGGTGCGAGGGCATAGCCGTCTTTGGCGTTTTTTCGTTTCCTACACTTTTGACAGGCTGTGTTTGTTATAAGTCACACGTTCAGACTTACCCATTGCTATGAATAAAACCAGATCCACATCTCACGATAAAATGATGTTATTTGGTACTATCGAAAAGAAGTCAAATTGTTAAGCAGACATTGATGGGGGCTAAGAACTGAAATTATCGTCTTCTTATTTGAACGAATGCATTTTATTACTTTCCAAAGTGTGATTTACTGGGATTTCCGGGTTTGATTATAAATGATAACTTCAGAAGTGAATTATGCAATCAACAATTGGGCCATGTATCCGTGCGCGTAAACGAAGACGCTTTGCCGGAGGTGTAATGGGGACTTTTTTAACCTTTTACCTAACATGAAAAGCAGACGACGACACTTGCAAAAAAAAATTCTTGATTAACTATTATTTTAATTTTTTGTCTCAAAAACATAAGTTATGACCCCTCATTGGAACGAGCTCGACGAGCTCGTTCCAATGAGTGTTCATAACCTATGTTTTAGAGACAAAAAGTGAAAAAATAATGAAAATAAAATGGCGATTTTTGAGAATATTGCAGGCCGGTTTTGGTCGTTACGTTAGGTAAAGGGTTAAATAATATAATTATCGTTAATAATGAAAATTAATAAACATAGTAATCGCTTGATTGGACTGGTTACATGAAATAATTCATTCGAGGCGAGGGACTATATTGTAAAACACTCGTGCGCATTCGCGCACTCGTGTTTGTACAACGTCCCTCACCTTTCATGAATTATTTCACGTAACCAGTCCAGTCAAGCGATTACTCTTTATATAAATTTATTCAGGTATATAAAAAAATTGCATTCGGTCACTACTAACACACTGCGGGATGGATCCTTCGTTTGGCTTTTTTAAAATTTCTGAAACAATATAGAAAGCAATAGCAACTTTTCAACTCATAGATCAGCAAATTAAAACCAGTGGTCTATGAGCTGAACGTTACTTGTCTTCGTTCGTATAGAAATTGAAATTATTATATAATCATCATTAATTATCTCATTACGGAAATATCGTTCGCTAAACGTCTAATATGGGCAAGATGTCAGACGTTAACGCCGACGTCGTAACATTGTGAGTTGGTTTCGGAATTAATCTTCTCTTATATTTCATTAACCTTTACCTAACATGAAAAGCAGACGATACCAGCAAATAAAAATCTTGAATAACTAATTTTTTGTCTCATAAACATAGGTTATGACCCCTCGTTGGAACGAGCTCGACGAGCTCGTTCCAACGAGGGGGCATAACCTATGTTTTTGAGACAAAAAATGAAAAAATAATGAAAATTAATTGGCGATTTTTGAGAACAGCGCTGGCCGGTTTTTACCGTTACGTTGGGTAAAGGGTTAACAGTTCCCCTAATACAAAAAAACAGACGACATTTGTAGAAAACATTTCCCGAGTAACTGAAAATTTCCAGATTTTGTCTCGAAAACATAGCTTATAACCCTCATTGGAACGAGCTCTTTTGTTCCATAAGTAACCAATTTCTGGACTCTGAATCAAACAGACTTAAACTATAATTTTGTTTATTGACTTATTTCTTTTGTACAGTAGCATTTTCAATATTTTAACAAATACAATGATCATATTCATTTTAAGAACTTTTTGAAACTGAATTACAATCCCTGCATCTTCATATTTTTACACCCTGGGCAAATAATGACGACTGTGGAGGCCATCGTTCACATTGCTTTTCTGTCAGCCAATCAAGTTACAAGATTTCAATTTGTCATCAAATAACTACTCGTATTTCCAATTCTCCGATATAAGAGACTCAAAAAAACCCAGTTGCAAACGAGCCGTGCCAGCAACATCGGATAGCGGCGTTTGTTCAGCAATACATATCTATAATATAATTTTTACATCAAAATGAACTCATGACGTCTGCGCAGCCGGTCACGAAAAACCACCCTTTGCGTTTTTGTTTTGTTGTTTTTTTTAAAGGCTGGAAACCTGAAAACCGAAGCCAACTCATACACGCAGCACGGGTGTTCGGACCTCACCCTCATGAAACGCCACTGCTGCCACATAAGAAAAACTAAATAGATCGGTGCAAATGTTACAGAAGAAACACCAAAACACCCGAGTAGATAGGAAAAGAAATGAATAAGACAAATGGAAGTAACCTTGATAACTTCCGAAAGTCGGGATAACCCAAACATTGTTGATAACACAGAATGTTATTTTGAACGGTTTTTTTTGTTTTTTTTTTTTTTTTAATTTTCGAAGCTGACCGACGCGGGTTCACGTCTAGAATGACCAGTGTTTCACTCGATCGCTCATAAGAGCGACTGCAATCAACGAATCTCATTGGCTATAATGCGAGCAAATGGTCTATTAAAAATATCAGCGAACTGTGAATACAAAATTTTCCCGCTTATGCAAGGAAACGCGGGAAAATTCGAATTCTTGAAATATAAGCACTTCAGTTCGAATTGTGGTCTGTTGTTACAAACCTTAAGTATTTGCATGCCAGGTCATAAAAGCCTTCACCACATGATCCGAATCCAGTGGCGTAGCCGGATGGGTGAAGGTTGGGAGCGAGTCCTTCACTGTTCCTTAAAAAACGTCAGCCTTATTTTCACTCAAGCGTGAAATACGTAAAACCGGTAAATATACTCTCACTCATTTAGCTATAGATGTTTCTTCACTTTCTGGATACTTAAGCTCTGAAAAAAAGAACTCAGGGTGTTCAAATAGGCATAAAAAGTTATTATATACACAATCTGAACCTAGCGCGAGCTGAAATGAAGTGGTGGAGAAAACATATGTCCCCACCCAGCTTCATCTAGCTAGGTTGCGCACTCTCGGATTCTTTTGCCGATCATTACACTCATGCTATAAAACCAGTAAAGCGCGATCAACATTAACCTCACGAAAGTAGTCCTTGGAGTATTCTTGCGCGAAATAAAAATGATTGACGGTGACGCGAGAGATGAGGAAAGAAATAAAACTACATGTAGTGACATCGTGTAATGGATTTCGAACAGTTGTTTCAATAACATTCGACTATTTAACTCTTTACCCAACGAATCGCCCGCATCAGCCCGCGTAATATGCAAATTCAGAAGCTGAAAAAATATTATTTTTCGAAAAATTTCAACAAAACCATATCATGTGACCCCTCTGTGGAACGAACTCGTCGAGCTTGTTCCAATGAGGGGTCACATAATATGGTTTTGTTGAAATTTTTTGGAAAAAATTCAAAAAATGATATTTAAAATAATAAATTTTGACATCGTTTGCTTTGGGTAAAGGGTTAATGCTTCAAAAATCAATGCGGCATAGAACTACTTTTTAACCTTTTGAACACGAACGACCGCATTGTCGATCCGGGTACCTGATACGTCATAATTTCATTAAGCAGGATGTGAACGTGAGGGCTAGACCAATCTTTTTTTCTACGTACAGCCCCAAGGTTACACGTTGAAAATATTAATCCCTCTACCCACAAATAATGAACATGGAACATTCCAACTGCTGTCGTTGCACCGACATAAGATACTATCCGTGTTCAGAGTGTATGTAGATCCATCTGGACATTTTTGTTTGTTTTTTGTTTTTTTTTTGGATCAAGTGGGAAATAAAATCTTGATCTCGTCCCCGCTTTTAATTTACCACCATCATTGACACTTGGTGTGGGTTGGAGGAGGGTTCGCTTCCGGCACTATTCCTGAAAAATTTCAATTGCAGTACAGCCGCCGTGGACTGGTCGCTTTCCACGGGTGGGCAATATTTCCAAGGACGCAATAATAGTAGAGTTTAAACACCAATTATAGGAATAATCATCACAATGTTATACCCGGTGCTTCATTAATTAAAATTGTGTTGGTGATGAATTTTATTATCTGGTAAACGCATGTGTAGACATCACTGCCCACGTATGGATTACGACCAATCCACGGCAACTACGCTGTATATATACCCCAAACTCCTGAAATGGGTTCATGTATTTCTGCCGTGACATTTCTGGAGTTAATTTTGCGAGAGTACTGCCTTCACCTTCTGCACACCGTTGAAAAGTACTCGGGACACTCGAATTGACATAAAAAAGCTAGTTTTTGACAAGGGAAGATTCCATCCTAGACCTCCACCTTTGGTATGGGGCATACACGCTCTAAGCCAAATATGAGGTGAAATGAAGTTTGGAAAATATTACGCCCTCACCTACTCTATATAGCATAGCTCCTCCCATCACATTTTCGAACCTCGTCGAGTGAATTGTGTTTGTTTCGAACATTTCTCTTGGTTCATACCAAATTTACTTGACGAGTTTCGTAATTTTCGCCATACAGTTAGCAGGGCTTTGTCCACGGCTTCCCTGGTGAGAAGGTTAAACTTGTGTTTCATTTGAAATATGCTGCCTATCCAAAACAGTGAACTTGTATACAGGGGTTTGTTTTCACTTAAACATTCTCAAGACCCTGTCCTTTGTTTTACAGAAACGCTGTCGTTAAATATTAATAGAAACATCTACATTGAAGAAAGGCGTGTAACAGTGGAAAATCGTTGAGTTTACATTTGCACCTGACGCCCCCTTTGACAGGCATTGACGCTGCATACCTGGTGTTCGGGTGTGTGTTGCTTGAACTGGAATTTGTCGATATTTCAAAATAGATTGATTCGACCTAATAATCAATCGCATCAGCTGCAGAAATGTAGTATTTATAAACTGTCAGTTCATGGTTCTAATAAATAAAAACAGAATGTTACAGAGTTCAGCGGACACTTATCATTGTTAATAGCTCATTATACGACAAGAATGCACTGTAAAACACGTCCGACACGTAATAACAGAAACAACACTTGTTGTACTAAGAAATTAGTAAAGACCTAATGAAACTGACTTTTGTGATTTTCTGTTTTTTTTTATATTTACTTTTTTTTAATTTTTTCTCCATTTCCATATTTTCCTTTAATTTAATTTTATTTATTTTCATTTTAATTTTTGCTTATTATTATTTTGTCTTTCCCGGTTTTGTGAATTGTTAGAGGGGTCAATTGGCTTCAAAAGCGTTTTCAACTCTAATGACCAGAACTGGTGAAGTAAAATAGAACATCCCTCGAAATCAACAAAGCCATCCATTCATAAATCCATCCAACCATCAGTCTATTTATTTATTTATTTATTTATTTATTTATTTTGTCTAATTATTTATATGACATTGATTTGTACCGCGGAACTTTCATCCTGTGGGAAGGGACCAGTTACAGGCCTAATGTTCCCCAGGAAACAACTCTCAATTATGTGAAAAGCCGAACATTGCATGTACGTCTTCTCCTTTTATTACAGAGCAGGGCATATTGATTTAGATGACATTACAGAGCGCGGGTGTGTTTTTGTTTGGTAATAATCCATTTTTCATGTACTTTATACATATATCTCGCATTCTTTACGGGGGGGGGGGGGGTCGGAGGGGGGGGGGGGGTGGATAAAAAAACAATGAATATTGAAATACGACAGGTTGAAGTTTTCATGAGATTCATATTTTCCATTTTTCATAAAAAAATATCCCGCACTATATATTTAGATAGACTCTTCACCAACGCAACATCTGTACTCTACAGGCGCCATGAAAAGAAATCGGCATTTACGAAATTAATTACGTCTATTTTCGCCTTCAAAACATAGCCTATGACTCCACTTTGCTATGGACTTATTCCAATAAAGTGAGTGGTCATAACGATTTTGTAGGATAAAAATATGCAATTATAGACATTCAGTAACCGTTTATCAAGCATTGTCTTATCGTGGTGTTAGAGACTGTCACGGATGATAAACAGTGAATACTAATTTCCACACTGAAAAACCATTTGAACGCAGCTACGTTATCGCTCAATATGTCAGGGAAGAGTGTTTTACTGAATTCGAAGCTATGTGTTTAGAAGGCAGGGTTCTCCATCACTGTTCTTGGAATTGTTGGTTTTCATTTTCGCCTTGGTTGAGGATATATATATATTTATGTTTATGCTTTTTTCGTAACTATATAGGGATTAACAGATCCACTGTCAACGTTTCGGCGAAAGATTTAAGTGTGTTCAAACGATATGGCGAAAATTAAACGACTCCTTATTTTGATTTCACATATACGGCAATATAATAACAAGATATTAATTTAATCTACCTTAAAAATTGAATCGCGTGAAACAAGACATCCTCCGCCATGGGCGATGCCGTTTAACAAAAACAGTAATTAATCATTTGAACCCGAAGGCCCGCTTTTTCGGCCCAGGATCATGATACGACTTAAATGCATGAAGTACAGTACGTGGAGAGTGTATTATCGCTAATTCACCAACAGAGTGGAGATTCCACCCAAGCAATAATTGCAAATTTGTTGCAAAGCGTAACCAGCACCAGCAAAGTTTTAGCCAATGGACCTCCGGGTTAAACCCGGAGGTCCATTGGCTGAAACATTGCTTGCATTTTTGGCGATATGTACGAAATTTGAAAGTTATAGCTTGGGTGATAACTCCACTCCGCGGGTGATTTAGTTACAATCCACTCTCCACGTACTGTTGATAGTTGCTCGGTGAATTTGTGTGGTAGCTCAATTAAGATTTTTAACGTGCATCCTCAAGACTGCACGTTGAAAATATTGATTGTTCTTTCCACATGTAACGAATATAGTATCTACGAGTTGATGGTTCTGAACTACTTTACCATCAGGGTCCAAAAGGATAAAGAGTTGAACGCATCCGCCCTGACAAAATCGTTGCAACATTGTATATAAGTACAAGGAACAGTAATAGCCATTAGCATAAAACGTATGATTGAAATATCGACAACAGGTTTCCGGTATTTCTACTGTAATGTTTTTTGGTAATAATTTTGAGCGTATATTGTTTGTCTGGTGCTAAAAGGGGAGAGTGATAAGGTATGTTTCCGGATTAAAACATAGTTATCTGGTTACTTAGGATAGATTTCTTGTCACTAAAATAAATTTTAATCAGTAAAGCCTTGAAATACTAAATGGCTTGTCGAGTCATTTTTTTCCTCTGGTCTTTTATTTTTCTTGGTGTGTTCTTTCCAATAAAGTTTTGTCCATACATATAATTGTTTATTTAATTATTAATTTCCAATCTATAAAAGCATATTAGTTTTGTTGCGCACAGTGGAACTGCAGCATTGAAACAAATCGTACCCTGAGTTTCAATGTGTTCTATGTGCCTACTGGCACATAGAACACATTGGGACTCAGGGGACGAAATGTGAAATTGTTACTGTTTTGTGAGAATAATTTAGTTTTTGTTGTCAGCTTCGGGTTTTTTTCCTTTCTCCTAAAATCGCAGCGATATATTGACTTCGGCCACGTGGACGCTTTCGTCATAATGGGAGATTAGCAAGCATACTCTTGCTTGAATTTCGATCTGTTCCATGTTTATCAAGCGTACTCCTGGGTCGACGTGCATTCCTCCCGTTTGAGCAGTACTTTCAGCGTTCCCATAAATCTTAGCGTTTTATTCTGCAGTCTAACATTATGAAGCTGTAAACTGTTCTTTGGGAAAGCCTTGGGAACAGAACGCCTGTGGTATCTTTCTAAGGGTATGCACGCAATGGCAGACTCACAAATGTTTGAACAGTAGAGAGCTCATTTCCGTATATTTTAATGCCGTTGTATTATTCGTAGATCCGATATGGATTGACTGGCCAACCTGTTTCACTAAAGAATTAAATTACATTTACACCCTAGCCCTCAGGCCAGCGCCGAAATTCTGTAAAAAACCCGAAACGGTTATGGTCTGTTTGTGTGCCCAGCTTTCGTGGAGTTTGTGCCCAGATGACCGTTGAGTAAATGTGACGTTCCTTTACTCAGAGTAATATACATTTCGTATTCCCGCTACAGATATTACAATGAAGAAGTATTTATTCGCCTTGTGAATATCACAATATTAGGACATTTGATGGAACTACGTCGCGTAGTGACAAAACTACAGCTTTGAGGGGTCCTCAGTCATAATTATTTATAACACAACCATGTCTAATGGTATTGGTAAAGCCGTTAAAGATTACGTCATATCAAGTATCGATTGAGCAATATTTCCTGCGCTGATTCAAAAAATTGATGTTTATAGTATTGTTAGCTTAAATTATCCAGAATATTTCAGTTAGTCGAAAATGCGAGCAGAACGTATATATAGTATTGTTGGTTTCAATCATTTAGAATATTTCAGTTAGTCTGATTAACGTACAGATTAACGTACAGATTAACGTACAGAAGGTTCGCTTTTCCGATCAACTGAAATATTCTAGATGAGTGAAACTAAACATAGGTGATAGAATATTTTGAGGCTAGACTGATTCCCAGTCATAACAGCGTAGACTTTTTTTACATAATTCGACCGGGGCTCGATCGCATCGTTCACATCATACATTTTTTATTTTTGCAATAATCTTTCACCCAAAGCCATTACGAAAAGAATATGACATTCGAATTTTTTTAGTAATTCCTTGTTTTTTTTCATTGTTTGCATCCAAAACGTATCCTGCGGTCACTCGCTGGAGCGAGTTAGATTCCCTCGTCCCAACGAGTTGTCATGGGTCATGTTTTGAGACTAAAAATGAAACAATCATAAAATTTGAATGACGATTTTGTGAATAACGCTGCAGGTCTGGGGCACTACCTCAGGTAAAGGATTAAATAGTTTTATTTTAGTATTGTGTTCCCCACGTGGAAGCTGGAAATCAATAATTTAGATTCACTTTGTCATGTAACTATATGAAAGGCATGTAAAGATCAGACTGTATATGTATGTTTTAATTTACCTGTCACGCCTCAAACTCAATGACTGTCTAAAGCGGATGTGAATAGAATAATGATGTTTCGAAATGCGCACACACAATTACCAATGAACTGTGGACACAATGGAATCCATAGTACCTACGTCGTTATTATATTATATTATATTATATTATATTATATTATATTATATTATTATATTATATTATTATATTCTTATATTATATTATATTATATTGTATTATTACATTATCATATTATATTATATTATATTATATTATTATATTATATATATTATATTATATTATACAATTATGGACTTTCATGGTGGTGAATATGATGTGATACGAACCTAAAAAACTTATATTGACCTCGGCTAACGCCAAGGTCAATATAAGTTTTTTAGGTTCACATCACATCATAGTTACCACCACAAAAGTCCATAACTATTTTATTATATACACCAACCTCAAAAATACAAAATTATGTTTGTCAATTAAAAGATCAATTATATCAACCAGAAATATAATAAAATAGTTATCATCTGCAGAATAACATAAAAATGAGACGGACGCCAGGTTGACTGCGCATGCACGTCGATTGAAATAGAACTGGAGTGGATCACTCTTCGTGTCCTGGAATATTTGATACAAATGTTTAATTGAACAAAAACCTTCTCTTTGCCGCATTACAGTACGGCGGCCGTGGACTGGTCACTTTCCACGGATGGACAATATGTTCACGGACGCATTCATATTCAATTCTTAACACTAATTATAGGAATAATCATCACAAATTTAATTAATTAAACACCAGGTGCAACCCTGTGATTCATTAATTAAAATTTTGCTGATACAGTTTTTTATTGCCTGGTAAGAGCATGCGCGGACAAAACTGCCCACGTGTGGATACTGACCTGTCTACGGCAAATGTACTGTACATACATGGAAACTTTCGTCTGCCTGTCTTTTGTGTATTATTTTGTGGCTTTAAACACAGCGCCCATTATTTTTGACGACCATAAATGTAGTACCCGGTAAAATAGAAATATTACCGAACATTATGGTCAACAATATTTTAAAATATTTGTTTTCATTCAACATCAAATGACATTCTTTTGCTCAACTGATTTTGTAGTGAAGACACCGTGCAAATAATGGTCTAAAGCGCCGGGATAGGAAATATATAAAGCTCGAGGAAAATAAATTTTCAAAAGTAAATGTATCCTTGAATCTAGACCATATAGAGGCTTGAAATGTGTATTATTTTTTCGGAAAATTCCCAATGAGGATCGACATCACAAAACTGGGATTGAGGTAATAAAAAGTAGTTTACATATAAGAGAGACAAGGCATCTCAGTCTGCCATTGGAGGCACGCTGAAGTGATTTGTGTCGTCGAACGTTTTGTGGCATCTACCGTCGTTATTAATACAGGAACCTCCCTCTAGTTATTCAGTCATGTTTGTGTAATTTATGTTTTGTAGGAATAAGGGCCTTCAATCCCACTGACAAATGACATTTATGTTTTGGTTGAACGAACTATGTCATATAAGTAGAAAAATACATCTGGATGGGGGGATCATGTACCAAATCACCCTGGCATAATGTCTGTACACAGCATTAACTATTGAAGGCATATTTCCAATTTTTACACAATTAATGGCATCAGAACCGATATGTTTACCCCAAAGAGTTCTGCAGACAGTTGACCAATATCTCGAGGCAGCAAAAACTTGACTGGAATCACTGCTCGGCTTCATGACTTATAGGTTATGGTCTGGCGGGAATATTAAGGAAAACTGTGTTAGGTCTTTAAAGATCACAGTTGTCCTTGCAGATGTCTAAACTGAATTTACCCAAGCCACGGTACCATTTCTGTCTAAAAGATTCCCCCAAACGTCTTTATGTAGTTACTAATACACATTCAGTCAATTAAGCAAATGGAACTCAAGCATACAGTAAGTATAGCTGCTGAAAGTTGGGTGAAACTGTTTCTAATTTCAACAGATGAGCGGTTCCTATGACTTAACGTACATTTTCGTCTCCATATATGCATGTGCACCTGTGTGAATTTCACTCGGAAGAAACAAAAATAAAATGATTATACAAAAAACATCAGTGGAATCTAGGTGTATTCAAAATACAATTTGATACCATATTTTCTCCGGATCCGGATTCGTTTTGTGTTCTTTTAGAGGGACAACAAGCCGCGATTTTGAAAAAAAGTAACTTGGCTATTTTTTTTTATTAGGGTTTAACGACACATTAACAGCCAGGATCGTATCATGGCGATGACAGTTTTACGGGTGGAGGAAGCCGGAGTACCCGGAGAGAACCATCGAACAACGACGAGCAGCTGTCAGCTCTCCAACATCGTAACTCTGAACTCTGCACCGCGGCACAGGCAGGGTTAGATTGGTTGAAGACATGCGCACCATCGACGTGCAGTACGCCTTAGTACACAGCGTCATCGTGTCCCCATATAGGCAATCGAGGTGAACTGCCTTGCCCAAGGACACAACGCGGGAGCGCGAATCAGTCGCTGAAATGGTCACCCATCCAACCACTAACCGCGCTCGACGTTGCTTAACTTCGGTGATCTGACGAGAACCGGTTACCGCGACGCCACCGCGCCCCAACTTGCCTATTAACAAATTTACAATTTCCGTTATGCAGAAGAACCTTTATATTTTATATATCATTCTTGTTAAAGCGTCCGATTCGATTAAATAAATTAACTTCAAGGCGATAATGTATCGAATATTTCAAAAGCTGCAAGCAGGGATTGTTGAATCCAAACTGGTTGGCCGATCTATCACGAAAACTCCGTGCATATTCGTCGCAATTAGCTTTTTCGAAGAGATGAAGTTTGTATTCCCATGTTTTTTTCTGTTTTTGTTATACACCTGTTCTATGTAATCCCCATTTACTGCAACACTTCGCCATGCGGAAAAGGAAAATCCGTTCGCCACATGTGTGCGGAACAGAAATTGTTGAAGGCCTATTTTTATTAAGAAGCGAAATTGCACTGGAATTTTCAATAAATCGTGCACCGAAATTACAATTTGAATCGCTAGCATAGCTGAAAATCGTCCTCTGAGTTCCAATGTGTTCTATGTGCCAATAGGCACATAGAACACATTGGAACTTAGGGGACGAAATAGTTTCCCGGGTTCCCCTCGCAAATTTAGTTGGCGATAAATTGTTTTCTTTTTGTTGATAGTTGTCAAAGAATTGCTGAGTGTCTTCTAATAATTGTTTTTTTTATAGACGAGAAGACGTGTGTAATAAACACAGAATTACACGCGTGTGTGTCGTTCTCTGTTTTTACTGTACGCGGCATGTAATCTATTTCAAATTGCCGTCGTTGATAAACGTGCTGTCGGTTTATTGGAGGCATAACTGCAATTTATTTTATTAAAACGATACGAAGTGGTTTATCTAATAATGCCCAACTATTGCTAAAATAATGAACAGTTGTTGTTGTGGTTGTTCGTGGCCGTCATTCCTTCAAACAGCCACAGAGTTCAAATTAGAAACCGTGTGTATTTAAAAATGATGTCAAAGTGATTTGTTTACTCCCGGTAACTTAAGGGAAACTTCATTTATTTCTTCTTCGTGTCTTCTGGAGTTTTGTCCGTTTTAAAGCCTTTTAGTTCCGGAGTTCAGCAATTTCGCGTTGCTTCTGATGTCTTACACCTCGCATACTGTGTTTTTGTACGTTCCGTTTCACATACAAGAAAAATCTTAGCATTGATATTTTTTCAAAGTAGTGCTTAACCCATTGAACACTGGTGGTATCTTCCACGTAAGGTGAATGGTAGCAATTGGAAGAGTCCATATTCAGCATTGGGGTTGCACGTTGTAAATATTAATTGATCTACCTAACACATTCACTTTACAGCTATCCTATTTAATAAAAGTATGACATATCACGTGCCTGGGCCGGAAAAGATGCCTCCCGGGTTCAAAGGGTTAATTGTATCTTTAAGCTTACTAATTTTACAAATATTGGCGAGCAAGCAATTCAACTTTATACTAACGGCTCTCCTTGGCCTAGTGGCACGGATTTGCTGGATTGGCTACGTCATAGAAACTTCGCGGCTTTGCTCTTCTTGACTCGATGCTACAGTACGTGGAGAGTGGATTGTAACTAAATCACCCGCGGAGTGGAGTTATCACCCAAAATATCACTTTCAAATTATGCATATATGGACAAAAAACAGAAGCAAAGTTTCAGCCAATGGACCTCCGGGTTTAACCCGGAGGTCCATTGGCTGGAACTTTGCTTGTGATGGTTATGCTTTGCAACTAATTTGCAATTACTGCTCAGGTGGATCCCACTCTGCGAGTGATTTAATGATAATACACTCTCCACGTACAGTACTTCTATTCCACATTGAATAGTATTTGGACACTTAGATGTTATCGAGTTGGTCAACGCGGAAGAATTTGAGAATAGAGTCGCGGATCCGGGGGCATTTAATGTGCTGGTAGGTAATCTCCGTTATGGATCGCATCATTGCCTTCGAAAAGATGAGTTTGTTGAACTCTTTACGTTTCAACCACTGGACAAGAGGGATGCAGACGTGCGGGTTGCAAACTGGAAAAGATCAAAACAACCGTTGAGGGGAAGATCGGATCACATCTCCAAGTCTGCCACAGACAAGGCGTTCTAAAACTTCTCTGATAACCTTTTTTACAGAAAAAAGACAGTTTATCAACTAAAGTAAAATAGCACACAACAGTGATTTTCTTTCGGACAATAATAAATTCCACAATTACAGGTTCAATATTATCTGTCCTTGATCAAAATTCCTACATCATTATTCAACAACATTCAATCAAATCACCTCAAAACGGATCAATAATTTTCAGTGTCATGTTGAACGCAAGAGTGCACGGTCACAGGGTACAAATTTTTAAATTCCTTGTCCCTACAGGTAATACCAATTCTGTTGTGAACTCTCTCTCTATGTTAGCACCAGGTCGTGAAACACAGGCCAACAAAACAGTTTCCGGTAGAGCCATTCAGCGATTGCGATTGGCACATTGTTGACGACGTGCATGGATGGGCAATTAACAGAAGTAATTATACAAGACCAGGCAACATGTTTACTTTAAACAACAGTCCTCTTCGTACAGTAAAACACGATTTCCTTGATAGAACCAATCAGATGGCTGATTAGCAAAGTCATCGAAGAATGATCGTTGGCGACACTTGTCCACGCACTTATAGCCCGGTCAATGAGTTTAATTAATATCTATCTATGCATCACGTTTGAATAAAAAGGAATTGCGAACTTATGTTGCATTATATCTGTTTTATATATTTGTCCTCAGTAAACTTTGGGCTTACATGGGGGTATTTTAGTGGGAAACAAGCAAATAAAAAAAAAAACACAATTCTCCAAAAATAAAGAAGAAAACAAAAAATAGACGAGGAATATACAGAACAAATCAAAATAATATGTTTGATACCCACAGGAAAAATACACAACGCCCAGTTTATGTACGATTGGCAGCACTTACGAAGAGAAAGGTAGCGAAAATTGTGGGCGAAAATGGTAGGCGAAAACGGCAAGTTACCTAAACGTAATTGGTGATGATCTACTTTTTAACCCTCTAACGTACATGACGTCAAGATTTGTAATTTAATTATTTTTGTTTTCAAATTTTGTAGAAAAACATATCATGCGACCCCTCATTGGAACGAACTTAGTGAGCTCGTTCCAATGAGGGGTCACATGGTATGGTTTTCTTGAGAAAAAAAAATATAATATATTTTTTTCAACTGCTCTCTTTGTGAATTACGCTGGTGGGTGTGGCCGATTCGTAAGAAAGAGTCGACGTCACAAGTCGAATTTAAAAAAAGGTAGAAATTTCGACCTACAATCAAGGGGGCAATGGGAAGACAGCGAATTCGGCTGTGTTGTGCCCCCACAATATGCATATGGGAATGTTGAAAGTTGATTGCTATGAAAGTACTGTATACTCATAGAGATGTATATTGTTAAATAAATAAATTCAATTCAATAAATAAAAATCTTGAAATTTAGAGATAAATAGTCGATGGTTCGAGGAGACAGAGAAGCCAAGTTTCGACCTTTTTTATATTCTACATGCCACTTAAACGCATCTGTAGATTCATTAGATTAAGGTATAATTGTAAATAAATGTAACAAGAGCAACTCTGCATTTAAACTTTGTATCTTGTTATTTTGTATTTGTTTCAATATTCGAGACTATTTTAGCGCGGTGTGAAGCATTTAACCCTTTACCCAGCGCAGACGATATCAAAATATAATATTTTAAATATAATTTTTTTAATTTTTTCAAAATATTTCTACAAAAGCATATCATGAGACACCTCACTGGAATGGGCTCAATGAGCTTGTTCCAATTAGGGGTAACATGATATGGTTTTGCTGAAATATTTTGAAAAATTTATTTTTTTCAACTGCTCAATTTGCATATTACGCGGGCAGAGGCGGGTGGATGCGGGCGGATGCGACCGTTAGGTAAAGGGTTAACTCTGACCCAAACTATTCGAATCCGCTGTGAAATGTTTCAGTCATGCGCAAATTAATGTTTGAATTGTTTTCTTCGGATTTGAAAAAGCTTCCATCAAGTGTGTTCGTAAAAGAGCCTGACAGTTTTTTTCTATATTTTCATTTTATCGCATTGTTCTGAGAATAGTGGTTCAGCAACAGTAGCCAGCCAAGGCTAGACTTGGAACGACTACCCCAATTAATTTGATGTTTTATGCCAATCGGGAATGTTGTCGGTCGTCGTAACTTCCCCACCCATTTTTTACTATTTGTTTACAGCTAGTTCACCACTGCCGTTTTGTTCCCTCACTGTTTGCCAATACAAGTAATAGAACTTGAACTCAACAATAATACTGTAGCAATTTTACAAAACAACATGATCTACACCATCGCTGTGTGTATTTTTTTTAAAGTTTAGCGAGGGACATGGGGTTTTGCTTCGGGTGTCCACCCATCCTGTATCTGTCCGCATATTTATGTAGGCAATAACTTGAACAAATGTAATCGGGAAACTTGCGTTTGGCATATATGGCGAGGACATCGTTGTTTTCAGATATTTACCCAGTTTCGTCGATTTGTATAGGATATATGCCCCATGTGTTAATATTTCAGTTTCTGGTCTAAAAGCAAAATGTGTGCAAAAGTTGCTCTTAATTGTTCATAAATGATTGACCCACCTTTTTCTTTGTGGGTTGGGGGATCTTGCCATCTAATTTGTTCATTTTTTATCTTGATTTTAATTTTTCGATGTGAAGGATATCGACCATGGCCTGGAGTGGGAAGAGATCCTCGGTTTCCCAAATTCTGAAAGTATTTCGGATAGACATATGATTTTTGTGTGAAACAAAACACGACCGTTAATGGCCCAACTCACGCAACCGACAGCAGGTAACTGGCAGGGGCGAACTGGGACAAGAAAAGTTACAGGAGAATGAACAGGAGGCGGGGCAGTTAGGGCTGCACGATATTCAAAACTAAATACCGGTATCGGTATTCAAAAAAAAATACCGCGGTATACCGGTATATCGAAAACTGTTCAGATATATGAACACAAGTGCAACAATCGAGACTCGAGGCATCACTGTCGGAACGATTAGCACGCCTTGTTGATGCAGTTCGAAAAACCTTTACCCAACGCAGACGATATCAAAATTTATTATTTTTAAAATTAGTTTATCTGATTTAAACCAAAGATTTCAACAAAACTATATCATGTGACCCCTCATTGGAACGAGCTCAGCGAGTTCGTTTCAATGAGGAGTCACATGATATAGTTTTGTTGAAACTTTTGAAAATTATTTTTTCAGCTGCTGATTTTGTAAATTAAAAGGGCTCAAGCAGACGATTCCTTGGATAAAGGGATAATATTATTCATTTGGAGCTACAGTTGAAAAATCAAGACATCTTGAAAATTAAATTGAGGGTAAATAAATGATGACGATAAACCGATATTTTTGTAATTACACCGGTATTCAATTGATATTGGTTTGAATACCGGTATATATCGGTTTATCGATACACCGTGCAGCCCAAGGGGCAGTATCGGAGAGAATTTTGCTTTTGCGAACTGATCGAACGCGACTTCTTTGCATCTTAGCGAACAATGGTAGACCACAAAGAGGACATTTTGATGGAATTTTTGGATCATCTTCATCGATTCTTCGACACAAAAATGGTTCTACCGGGTGTGGGAGGGGTCGGGATGACCATAGTCATGGGCGCAGATCTCTTCCAAAAAGTGTGGGGGGGGGGGGACGGGCAGATGCCCAAGGCATCTGCAGCGAGTGCAGCAGGCACGAGCCGGCAGAGGGGGGGGGGGGGGGTTCTCCCCCAAGAAAATTTTTAAATTGCGCTTTCAAATGGTGCATTCTGGTAGCCTCTGGGGTATAATTTCTCTTAATTATTTATCAGAAAAAAATATGTTTTTCAACAGCCTGTTGTAATTTTGTCAAAATGCAGGGCCCAACAGATGGAGCGACGACGTATGTGTCGGGCCCGTTAATGGATTAACAGATCCAATAACAGCCCGACACATACGTCATCAACAAGTCGCGTGAATTGAATGAATTCGATCGATAAATTTCGTTTTCAAAATGTAAATAAAGCAGACGATACTGTCTTGCACATTTTCACGAGCTCAGTACCGGCCTATTACTCTCTCTGCATAAGAATTCTGTCTGCAACATTGATATTCCGATATCAAATAGTTATGCTGCTTATGCATTCGTGCAACCCACAGCTGTGTCTGGCTGAGTAACAACTTATTTGAAGGCGCAGTGTTGAACAACTGTTCGTTGAACGTTACGTCAGTCCAAACATGGCCCCACAGACATAGTCCGTAATATAATTTTTGTGGTTGATACGGCTACAGTACAGGCCGTACCAACCTCAAAATTATATTACGAACTGTGGGTCCAAGTTTGGACTAGTTGAACGTGTATCAGAAGTGAATCTCGCATTAAAATTGATGAGAGGGTGCAGCAGTGGGGGAGCATAGTGGGGGACATGTCATACCATGTCCGCCCAGTGGTGGGGGGACATGGCATACCATGTCCCCCCTTGATGAGATCTGGGGGACACGTCCCCCCGTCCCCCCCCCCCCCCCCCCATGATCTGCGCCCATGACCATAGTTCGACCCAATCGCAGAAAATTTTGATTTTTGAACTTAAGGGAACGCATTTTAGTTTCATGTGAACGATCAATGGCAGACTAGACTACTGTTTTATTCGAAATGTCCTCTGTGTGAGCTGCCAAAGGCAGTCCACATACACTGCAAAAAATATAGGTTCTCTTTAGAACCCAAACCGGTTCTAATCTTGTCCCTGAGATGGAACCAGTTCTGTTTAAACAGCAGTTATTTCAATCAAATAAATTTACCAAGATTAGCATTCAATTTTAACAGAATATTACATGAACTGAAGTAGATTCAGCAGTAAACTTCGAGCTTATTCAACGCAGTCGCTAAACATTTTGAAACAAAGGAGATGTGAACAGTTGGCATATCGAACCAGTTTTGGTGCTGTATAGAACCAAAACTGGTTCGATATGCCAACTGTTCATATCTCCTTTGCTTAATAATGATTTGAGACAACCTCGTATAAGCTCTAAACTTACGGCTGAAACCTCCTCAATTTATGTTTAATTCTGTTAATATTTAATGTTAATCTTTATAAATTTATTTGACTTGAAATAAATACTGCTTAAACAGAACTGGTTCCATCTCAGGGACAAGATTAGAACCAGGTTTGGTTCTAAAGAGAACCTATATTTTTGCAGTCTAGAGAACATTTCGATATACCAGCAGTCTGTGCTATCAGATCCATTTCGACTTTTGGTCATTTCACGACATTTCACTTGCCAACAGGTGTTGGTGTCAATGTGATAGCTTAAATTTACGATTCTGTTTTTTTTAAAAGTGTGTATATTTTTGATAATCTTTCTCGCTCGGGCTAAAGACATAATAATGCGTGTCTGAATGACGGACCCCGAGAAACCGATTTGTCACTTAAACAAACCAGCACATAATTCATGCGATGCTAATTTAGAATAGGATAGTATGGTCATTATTGCGCATTGTACGTCACAATGAGCTGTCTGATAAAAGATTAATCATTTATCCAACGAATCGGCTGCATCCGCCCGCGTAATATGCAAATTCAGCAGTTGAAAAAATATTATTTTTCAAACAATTTCAACAAAGCCATATCATGTGACCCCTCGTTGGAACGAGCTCATCGAGCTCGTTCCAACGAGTTCACATGGTATGGATTTGTTGACATTTTTTTGAAAAATTAAAAAAAAATGATATTTAAAATAATAAATTTGGATATCGTCTGCGTTGGGTAAAGGGTTAAAGGAATTAAAGACCAGTGTTCTCGTGCAGTCATTATACATGTCATTATGTCAAGTCAATTGGTAATTACCGTGAAAACAGTACATCGCACATGTTCTGGACACAAACCCATATTACGTATCTGGACTGTCAACAAATGTCAACATATACCGAAAATGCGAGACTTTCAAAGTAATTTAAAAGAGAATTTTAAATTAAGACAGATCTCAGGATAGCGGCCAGGTTCATGAAAAAAAAATAAAATGAGAATTATTGTCCTTTCGATCGAATACGAATCGGGGGTTTTCTCGAAAAGTTCATTCCAGTCTCAAGGCGTGTAAGAATGTTGGTCGTCGGTGAGGAGCTGGAGATGTCCCATGCTATAGGTTAGAGGAGGTGCCGCATCGGTGCGAAGGTATAGGCATGTTGTAATGTAGGGGAGCCACAGAGCTCATATATAGAGTAGGTACAGTCGCGGGTCAAGACGGTGGCCATATAAGAGTGTAGGATCAGAAATCGGAAGTGCGAGCTCCAGGAGCTCACGAATGTTGACATGTAGGTAGACGGTATTACCTGTTGTAGAAGGCAAGCCATACGTAGGCAGAGTAGGCTTTTCCTGTCTGAACTTTAGTCTGAGGTAATTAGGGGAAGCAATTAACCCTCAAAGTAGCGGCTGTTGGAGGAAAGGCGTCCAGTTAGGTGACAATACATTAGTGGCCGTGCGACGGTAGTGGTAGGGTGACATTCCTCTAAATATTAAATTAAAGGCGTCCATTACGGTGACAATACGTTAGTGACCATGCGATAGCAGTGATTTAGTGAAGCTTCAGTTGTATGAAAAGGTGACCAGAGTCCAGGGACACTATACTGGGCGGAGAGGACCAAACACCAGCGACAATGAAGCAGCAACCAGTGACAACAGAGAACGCGGGCCCGAAACTGACTCAAAAACTGTGTGGGTGGGTGTGATTGACGTTTTTTTGTGTTTGTTTTTTTTTTCTTTTATTCATCGCATTTCATGTAAGTCACAAGTTACAATATTTTTTATAGTTATTAAATTGTTATTTTCAGTGAACCCCTGGTGATTATGCTTTTTGAAGAAAAGTCACGGACCCATTCAGGATTATAACCTGCCCAACAAAAACGAAACGGGCGTGTGCGTCACAGTGAGACATATGTTCACGCATGGATTCAGGCGACACTCCTTGAGTTTTGACTGAATACGTGGCGTGAATATTTTTCTCCCGGCAACGACAACACCCCGGTTTCCAGCAGCTGGGCTACGTGAATTTTGGGGCCCCATGGGGAATCCAATGGAGGGCCCACCGGGAATTTTCCCGGTCGACAAAACCACCAGTCAGCCTCTGGGAGTTGGTTCGTATAAAATTGGAAATGAGTGTGATTCTATTCAAAATCGCTCACAGCTCGAGATTAGGAAAAATACATGTATTGGTGTCTTCCCACTAGACCAGTTCCCTTTAGACCAATTCCCTTTAGGTCAGATCCCAAAAGACCAATTTCCCTTAGACCAACTACATACTGTTATTGATTAAGGGTTGATTAAGAATAATTAAGAAAACATTTATTTATTGATAAGCACTTTATTTGATAAAAAAAAATGAAAAGAATCACAGCCTTTGAAAGTGTGTGATTACTGTAACAATTGTTAGGGAAAATCTGCCCAAAATCTCTAAAATATCAACAAGCCAGAAAATAAACAGACTATCATCTGAAAAATGAGGTACCAAAGGGTGCATTTGGTGATGCTACCCTGCACAGCAGGGTAGCATCACCAAATTTCGCCTCTGTGAACCTCAACCTGAATCAAGGTCTCACACATAAACAGAAAGAGGTACCCAGAGGATAAACTGGCCCACTGTATGGGATAGCATCAGGAAATCCACCCTGTGGGGACCTCATTCTGCAAATGACAGACTGCCTATTTTCAGACTTGAATATCAATAACATTAAATACATTTATAAAAATTTATAAATATATCAAATTATTGATATAGAATTATTTTTAAAGTAGAACACACCAGTTGGTCTAAGAGGAATTGGTCTTTTGGGAACTGGCCTCGTGGGAATTGATCTAAAGGGAATTGGTCTAGTCGGAATGAACCCCTGTATTTAGGGTAACCTTACCGACGCTAAAAAAATCTCTCAGATACTTAACATTTTAATGACATAAAATCAAACATTTGTATTACGTGTGTACGTTTTGTAGATTTATGCAAATAAAATTCAAAGATGAAATTTTTAAAAACTTAATTATTAAAATAAACCGCACATTTAGCTCTATAAACTAAACAGTCACCGGTGTGCCCCAATAAATACATCTTCCCAATATACATCAGAAAACTTTCTCTTTTCCAAATTTGTTGAAAGCCTTTTTAAAAAAAACTAGAGGTACTGTGAGCAAGCTCACAAAGTGATACCCCCTGCGCCTGAAATGTATAAGTTAGATTATCTCTCCTTGGAAATGTCAGAACGGAATTATATTGCTTCATGCAGATCTGCATATGGAGTGCTTCCATTGTGTAAAATTTCATGAAAATTCTTCAGGTGGAGCTGCGCTTACAAGGATGGACAGACGGACAGACGGACGGACGTTCCAACTATTTGGGTTTAAGGGCTTAGAAAAAAAACATTTTATATGTCCATCACCTTATTTTAGCCAGACCCCACCCCCTCCACCCTAGAACTTACATTTAACCCTAACCCCACCCCATCCACTCAAAAGCCACACCCTAACCCTACCCTACCCTGACCCTAAACCCTAAAACCCGACCCTTGACCCTAACCCCCACCCCAGGGACCTAACTCACCCCAACCTTAAGATCTACTCTGGGGCTATCCCTAACCCAACCCCAACCCTACCCTACCCTGACCCTAAACCCTAAAACCCGACCCTTGACCCTAACCCCCACCCCAGGGACCTAACTCACCCCAACCTTAAGATCTACTCTGGGGCTATCCCTAACCCAACCCCACCCCTGATCCTAACCCCACCCTAGCCGGACCAAAAGGATTAGGGGCTATTTTTTGGTTTAGGGGCTATAAAAAATAAAACCCCACCCCCTGACCCCAACCCCCACCCCCTGGGTCCAAACCCCCTCCAACCTTTAGCCCTGCCCTGGGCCTACCCCTAACCCTAACCCCACCCCTCTCCTAACCCTAATACTACCCTAATTTCGACTAACCTCATAAAAATAATAGCTCCTAAACAGGTTTAGTTGGCCCTGACAGACGGACGGACAGGGTGATTCCTATATACCGCCCCCCCCCCCCCCCCCCCCCCCCCCCCCGCCCCAAACTTTGTTTGCGGTGGGTATAACAATGAAGAAAAATATTTCAACCTACCAATCCTTGTTCTATTTCACAGGTTACCTCAACACGTTATGAATTATTATTTTTTTTTATTTTTCTATTTTTGCCTCAGCAGATGTTTCTAGTTAAGTGTCGTCCGCCGGTGAGGCAGACTACACTTGACTAGAACAATTGCTCATCTCATAAAACTGACCCTACCTCCTGTTATCTCGACGGGCAGCACAAGAACGCCCGCTCTTTTATATCACATGCAAGTAGTTTCGACTTCAAAATGCCAGGTTAACGTCGTATGGTAATAAATTATATCACATGAAACGTCGTTAATTTCGACGTAACAACCCATGTCTTATTTCCTGATTACCAACTAGTGTCTAATCGGCGTGTGGTCCCATAGCAGCAGCATTGTATTCTTGTGCGTAGTTCACATGACGTCAATTACGACAACAGGTGCAAGTAAAGCGCATTCATGACGTCATAGTATGAAGCGTCTGAGCCAACGAACTGATTGTCCGTTGTTTTGGGAGAATTTAGCGACAATGAATTAAATAAAAAGTGTAAAAATCATTCGAAAATTCATGTGATATACAGAATCTTTAACTCGTGATGTTTGGATATAAGATCAAAGGCTCGTTGTGAATCAAATTCATCAAACTCGTTTCAAAAAATCTTATATCCAAACATCACTCGTTTGAGATCCTCTGTATTCCTTCTTCGGCTACCCGTAATGTTGTAGTAATTAATAATTTAAAATCTGCCCTTCACTGCAAAAACATATGATTGCTCATTTATGATGGGCAGTTTTATACAGTGCGGTCGCCGTGGCCTGATCACTTTCCTCGGGTGGGTATTATTTCCACAGGCGCAATAATATTAGATTCCAATCATTAATTATAGGAATAATCATCAATTTTAATTAATGAAGCACCGGGTACAACCCGGTGCTTCATTAATTAAAATTTTGCTGATGATGATTGTATTACCTGATAAACACAGGCGTGGACATCACTACCCACGCGTGGATTACGACCAGTCTACGGTGACTACTGTACTTGTACAAGAATATGTGCCTGTGCTGTGTGTCTGTCTAAACGAATATTCCTATCAGGATCGCGAGTTTTCATCTGGGAACATCTTGATGCTTCTGAGTGACGAAACATCTACGTTTGAAAATACATGTCCAAAAACCTGATCAACGTTACTGAAGTTAACAAAAGTGAATTGTAATTTATTTTTAACGTGAATGGGACATCACGACTGGTAGCTGTTAGAAAACACTGATCACATTCTCAGATGAGAATTTACGCAAATGGCTGAGAGTGGTGTTGTGGGGTCTAAATATATCTGGTGAAAAGTGGCCATGCAAAGCAAGGACGCGTGCTACCAGTGGCACGCGGTGGTGTATTGCATCAGTATTTTTGTTGGAAATGTCAGGGCCTTAACACCCCCTCCTGTATTAGTGGGATGGTACCCTCGCGAAACATGGGGAAAATCGACAGGTTTCGGGGAAGCGATATCCATGATTCTAACAGGCAACTTGTGTTTTTTTTATTAATTTTATGAACATCTATT
>CM062293.1:525070077-525273562 GCA_031216915.1 Pictodentalium vernedei
ACCTGATACGACCACCCTGTTCACTCTTATCCCATACATTAATTTTAGTGCACTTGTACTTCGTTGACAGCGAGCAGAGTCCGACGAATCACGATTTTGCGCTCGAATCGAATACCAAATGTTCGAAACCGCATCGAATCGACTTGCCACGATAACCACACCATCAGTCTCTTATGTTAACCCAGTTATAATATTCCACCAAACAGTATTTACACGAAAATGCACCTGTAATCTTTTTATCAAAGCTTGAGCAGTTTATCCATTTGACAAGCAATTCAATTTTTGAAGAAATGCTCTGCATGGACATGCACATCTTATTTAAGTTGAAGACGGGGACAGCGGCTATGCTACTTGTTAAGTTCTATCTTATCATAGCCATATTAGGGCTGAAACGTTTGGCTCATTTTCACTACCGACTAACCTAGAGCTATAATCGGTTAATATCCGGTTATCCCTAGCCATTATTTCATCGAATCTGGGATCAAAACTATAGGAATTGGAAAGCAGTATTCTCAGAAACTATGCCGTAGTGTGTATAGAAACGAACGTTGTCGAGTTATCGACAATGTTCGTTTGTACACATACTACGGAATAGTTTCTGTGGTTACTCAGTACTCACGGAAATTGCCGATCATTAACGAAGTCTTGAAGCCAAAGTCTATTATTTCTCAATATATACAGCGCTGTTTCGAGATATAATCTATCCCAAAGGAGAAGCGACAGGTTTACTACGTTATAACCGTGGAATAACGATCTCTATCGATATTTCGGATAACCTGTTGACGTTTTTTTCAATCGGTTAGATAGGTAACCGGTTTCAAACCGGTTGTCCGGTTAACTATTTATGTAAGCCATATGCGACTTTTTCCGAATTTTAGTGTTTCTGGTTTTAATATTATGCTTTAAAAATCCACAAATCGTGTTATTGGACACTCAAACATAATTCTGTTTTCATTTTGGCCGATACTAATTACATGGAACTTCCCAGTTTTACTCGAAGATGCAGCGCCCTCTTCGCTATCCCTATGAATGGACCACTATCACAATGAGTTTTGACATTTTCTGTTCTTAATATTCTAGTGGCGACAACCCAAACTGCAGTCATCTTAGCAACGGGACTATTCTTAAACCAAAATTGACCAGGTATTGCCAAGGTGGTCAAACAGAAAGTCGTTTATCGTGTGTAAACTAAGCGTAATGCGATATCCGCTGTCGCTTGAAATCACATTTTTATGAATTTCCCAACTATATGTGTGTTATCGACAATAACAAATATGAAATCCATAATTCTCCGAGATTCAATTTTTTCGAATAATCGAATTTTCGAATAATCGAAATTTTATCGAATCGAATCAGTAAAAAGATTCAAACCAAATCGAATATCTAACGTTCGACGGGTCCTAGTGGCGAGTGGACTAGACGTCACGCTTCTGGGTATTGATTGTAGCTTTCGTTGAATGCAGATATGGGTGTTGTGCAGTCGGAGATTCTTAGATGGAAGATTGGCCTGGGCTTCTCATATATTTTATCTTATCTTTGTGTCCGTGTTTACACGAATGTATCGTCTATCAGGGACCTAATACGAAGTCTGTGTCCTAAAACAACTGTATACAAGCTATTGCTTAGTTACGATTTGTATACTTTACTATTTATAAAATACTAGCGGGTGAATACCCGGCGTTGCACGGGAGAAGATGGTTGTATCAATATACCCTCAGATATGATCGATAGAAGGTGAAGGTCACCAATTTCAAGTAAAGATCGCCAATTTCAAGGTCAAGGTCACCCCGCAACTCGATAAAATCAAAATGGTCGATAGGTCAATATACCCGCACATATGAAATTTTAGCCCGATCGGCCCAACCGTTTTCGAAATAAAAGATCAAGGTCACCAATTTCAAGGTCGAGTTCACTCCGATAACGTCCAAATGATCGATGGGTCAATGTACCCGCACATATGAAATTTTAGCCCGATCGGCCCAGCCGTTTTCGAAATAAAGGGTCAAGGTCATCAATTTCAAGATCAAGGTCACCCCGTACGGGCACGGCACCCATCCCATGTTACTCGCAAGGACGAGTCACCCCCGTTTACAAAATTTGAGATCGATCGGTCGAGAAACGGAGGAGTTCACCCGGAACAAAGATAGATAGAGAGATAGAGAGAGAGATAGATACAAACATTCGCATTTATATTTTAGATTAGACGCTTTCAAGGATATTTTTCGACATCCACGGTCCCCTCGTGTCGGAGAGTTTTATGGGTCATGGAAGTCGGAGGACCCGGACTGAACCACCGATCAACACCAAGCAGCTGTCAGACTCCAAAAGCGAGATTGCTTGTTAGTTGTTGCATTTTATTTTGGTGGAAATTCTCTTAAGATGTAGATAATATGCCCATCTATCCATGTGTGAATGCAATGCGCAACCTTCTCATCAAGTTAGTCTCGAAAGATTGTAAAAATTCTGATTGGCCAGCCATGCGATATTAGGAATTTAATTTATGTTGGACTATTTTGTCGTGGGCTACAGTTCCTTCGCGCATTTTACAATTGACGTAATCCCCACGTGACCTAAACAGTCGTTCGAGGTGTATTTTCAGGCATGCATACAGTACATGCACATCGAATTTAATTCGGTGAAAGCTCAGAACCATCTAATTTATGCTCATTAAAGTCGTTCCAATGAAAGATCAAAATTTTGCAGTTAATGCACATTAAACTCGTTCCAATGAAAGGTGAATAATATATAGTTCGTAATAATACAATCATTCCAGTGAAAGATCTGAACTATGTTTTGAGTGACAAAAACGAACATCTTGAGAAATTTGGAAAACAACGAGGTGACATCAGAAGGATTTTTTTCCGTAAAGAGCAACGCACTCGCATGAAACGCATTACTGTTTAATTCCGATTCACGTATGCGTTCCATGCATTTCCAGTAATTCGTAGAGGAAAGATTACCGTTGGAATACCGAGCAAGTGAAGTTTTCCCCCATTGAGCATATTTCAGCCACTATAAGAACCATGAGCCAAGCAGTGGCGGCGCCAGAGTTACAAAAGTGAGGGGGTACAGTTGGGGATTGTGCAGCGCCGAGGTGGGGTTGGTTTCGTGGGGGGGGGGGGGGTCCTCTCCCTAAGTTGAGAAAAATGTTAACTGTTTTGCAACAAAATCATGCGAATATGGATATCATTGGAACCGGCTGATCAAGCCGGTTCCAATGATATTCATATTTGTATGATCTTATTGAGTTATACCTTTGAGAATTTTTCTAAAATATTAAATTTTATTTATTTTTTAAAATTGCTGTAGGCTGAATTCCAAACGGATGCCTTGCACGCTCTCGATTCTATAGCATTCGTCGAATACTCTTAAGCACTATGTTTCAGTCCGTTTAAACGCGGCATACCTTGTTGCAATTTGGGCCCTCGGCTCTTGTTTGTTGTTTGCAGCTAGCGTGTGTGTGGGAGGGACGGGGGGGGGGGGGGGGGGCAAACATAATTTCAAAACTTCTCTGATTTAGTGCTCATGGGAATATGGGATTAAGCATACCGACTATTACACCGCAACGTTCAATCAACAGAAATTAAAATGATAGTATTGTTTTACTACGCTTGGCGAAAAAAGTGGAGGGGTAAGTACCCCCACATACCCCTCCATGGAGCCGCCGCTAGAGCCAAGTTGAATTTACTTGTATTTCCAATATTTTATCTCATAACTGGAAGTTTGTCCTTCAAAAATGGCACTCCGGAACTGATATGGAGAAAACATCTTACATCACAAGTAAAGAATTTTTCGGCGATACAGTGGAGCCCACTCAATTGGATATCTCTTGATTGTATATCCCTGTTAATTGAATATAATTTTCAAACACAAAACCATTTGCCATACCTTCAGTACAAATTTGATCTGTTAATTACATATGGGTTGTAGAGTAAACTCCTATTAATTGTATATTATGTTTTGTAATATGTCGAAAACATTACTGTGACACACACCAAATTCCCCTTATTTTTCAACCTTTTTGGCCTCACTACATCCAATACAGGCATTTATTCTATTATATCTTGTTTGACAGAGCTCTATGAGCTCTGTCAAACAAGATATAATAGAATAAATACTCATTTTACCCCCAGAACACAGGAAACTGACCAAATCCCTGTTAATTATATACTCCTGTTAATTGAATAATTTTCACTGGCAAAATGGGTATTCAATTAAGAGGATTCTACTGTACCACGAATGTCATTTGATCATTGATTTATCCCATAAATACCAATTCATCGTGTGATATTAAAACATCGTGTATTAATATACACAAATCATTTCAACAGTCAGTTGATTTGGATCCTCCGATTCCCACGAGTTGATGAGACAAGATCATGGGTTCTCCGATTTCCGACGAGATGACAACGAGGCCAGACCATGGGTCCTTCGATTCCGACAAGTTGACAACGAGACCAGATCATGGGTCCTCCGATATCGACGAGATGACGAGGCCTGATCATCCAGCTCAAACGAGACGCCGTATACGTCAGGAACTAATACTATAAAACGTTCACAATTGCATTTTCTAAAATTGTAGTTTCTACCTATTAATATAACTGACTAAAATTAGCATTTTGAAAGATATGGCAATTTGCCAACTGGAAAATTGCCGCCACATCTTTAAAAAAAGCTAATGGTTCATTTCGTCCCATTTAAAGTCATAACTAGAACATACAATTCTAGAAAATACAATTGTAAAGTAATTTCGTTATTTTTTGACAGAGGATCTTTAAAAATACGACTCCCGAAATAAAACAGAAAATAAAGTATGGATGTTTTTACGAAGTGTTCAGCGCCAAGACACTCGACCTTTTATTTCGTGTTTGCAAAATAGAAGCTTCAAAAGTCGCCGAACATTTATCATGTCATATGAGACTCGTTTGAGACCGATGATGTGATCCAGATTTGGAAAAAATAAGACTCTTATTTTTTAGCGAGACGGAATTAACCCTTTACCCAACGTAACGGAAAAAACCGGCCAGCGCTATTCTCAAAAATCGCCAATTAATTTTCATATTTTTTAAAATTTTTTGTCTCAAAAACATAGGTTATTACCCCTCATTGGAACGAGCTCGTTCTAACGAGGAGTCATAACCTATGTTTTGGAGACAAAAAATGAAAAAAAAAATAGTTATTCAAGTGTCGTCTGCTTTTCATGTTAGATAAAGGGGTTAATGGGCAAACTACTGCAGTATTGAAGATAAATTCACAAAAGTCATGTAATAGAACTCACTCAGTATACTCGAATTTACAGCACTTTGTTTCATGCTGTTAACGTTCAATAAAGAGGCGATTGTCAACTGAACCAATATTCTGTTTCTCAAATTCGATGTAACATCAAAATCAAACTTTTTCAAACATGACTCGCTGGCAGACACGGTTCAAACTCTGGGTATTCGAACTATGCTTTGTTTCCTTTTTTATCAATGGGGTAAACATAAGAATTAAATTATGATTGATGACCCGGTTCGTGAATTTTGCACATGATCAGTTTGTTTCATCAGCTCGCGGATTATGAACAATCCTTATTCAATTCATTTCAGTTAGATATGATTATATGTTATGGAATTCTAGTAGGAGCGTTTGATAGCACAATTTACTCTTTTCCTTATTGAACTACAGAGTGATGAACCGTATAAGGGAAGTGGTTGAAACAAGGAAATACTGAATGTTCTCCGCTGCGTGATATATAGTTCGAATGAGTTGCGCAATGACAGAAAAAACTTCTGTTGTTTCACCCATTGTTTCTAGAGTCAGATGCAAAGGGAAAGTTCAAACAATGTAGGGTTGTGTTGGGGAACACAGATGTTCAAAGCAAACTGGATGTACAAGGGTTCAGGTCAGTGAGACTATTATGATCCCCGATGAGTCTGGAGGAGGGATGGGGAGATCTCGCCCGAGGGGCAAGATATTTGAACCAGACCCGATGCTTGCCTCGGGTCTGGTTCAAATATCTTGCCCCGAGGGTGATATTTCCCCATTCCCACCTTCAGACTCATTGAGGATGATTTTTCTCTCCCCCGCCCCCCCATCATGCAGCGATTACGTTAGCCAGAGGTAATCGGGAGCCACGTGCTGATTCAATCAACTCATTTGGTATTCGTTGTTTTGAGAAACTGATGACACCATCGGAAAGAGCATGCACGAGTTATGTATATACCAAAGGTATATACCATGACATCGATTAGAAACGGTGGCAGCTTGAGGGTTGACGAGTTTTAGAGCATCGAACTTTGATCACATTGCATTCCGATGACGTCAATATGAAATTAGTTGGTAGCAAGAAACTGATACGATGTGCATAACGTCATAATAACGTTATAAATGTATAACGTCACGTGGTTGGGGTGGGATACATCTGTCTCTCCCTGCTATCTCACCCGACACACGTATGTTACACATGCAGTGAGGGGAGAAAAGATTAGAGATTGATCCACAGAAAAGTCATATCTCGGATTTGCAGAACTTGTAATGATATGGAGAGGAGTGGGTGGATGATCTGTAGATATGTTATGTCTTTCATGCGGCTGAAGTATGTTTTGTGCCATGCCAGTGCCGCAATACGAAATACGCAAATGTTTCCAAATTTTACAAATACCCACCGCTCCTTCTGGTGTGCATGTAACGGTCTTGTCTTGATTCGGTCTATTTCTTCTACTTCCACCATCTTTAAACTATGCAGGTTGGAAGATGACTGAAGTAAAAGAATTAAAGCGGAACGGTGGAAGGTGGTATGTACTTGCCATTTACTTACATTTCCAGATAATGTTTCACGGTAATCATTGTGGATTGATACATGTTTCGCTCTCGTGTTTTTTTTAACTCATTGTTGGATCACAAAGCATGACTGTTGATAAAAGTATGAAGTAAGTACCTCCTTCTTGTCCACCACTTCTACTGGACCGACGTCACAGGTTAGATATGAGAGTTTTTTTTTACGGTGGTGACATCATCAGGCCTGGCATTCTTTAGGAGTACAGGAGTGCTGCACGCCTACTGCACGCCTTGATTTTCTGGAATGCCAGACCTGTTTGGTACTGCCTTTACAATCTATTATCATTTCGTCCCCTGAGTTCCAATGTGTTCTCTGTGCCAACTGGCACAGAGAACACATTGGAACTCAGGGGACGATTTGTCAATGTTGTATTGATTCGCAATAATTCATGGCCCATTCTGTGTCGCATTTTGAGTGTAGAAGACAGTCACATGAGAATTGAATGCAACATTTTTAATAATGAGAAGATTTGTGGGCCAATTTTTCCACCATGCAGCTGAATATAGTACAGTTTTTCAGTCACAATGTTAATACCTTGAAGTGAATATAACCAAAATAGCATACAAGTTTTTGCATTGGAAATTGCAGGTGCAATTGCGCTCCCAAGCAATCTGAGGGCAACTGTTTTGCACGCCTTGATTTTCCAGATTGCCAGGCCTGCATCATATCGGTGAATTATTAGTAATAATTCACCTTCAGCGTACTTCATGTAGTAGTAATAATGCAATGTTAACGTCTAGAATCCACCTCAGTGCTCTCTGATTTACTTTTTACAGTTAAAATTAGAAGTCCTGTCACGAAATGCGCGCTTATCTAGGCTTAATTGCGAGTAGGGATTGCGCGCGATTGCCATATGAAATGGCATCCAAAGCACGGCAGGTTCTCCTGGTTACTCATAGCAAATACAGGCAATGTTTCGGCCAATGGGCCCCCGGGTTACCAGGAGGTCCATTGGCTGAAACATTGCTTGTGCACAGGCCATATGTACAGAATTTGATAGCCTTGCTAGGGTCATAACGCGTAGATTAACGCGCAGATCAATGTGCTATTTGCGCGCATTTCATGACAGGAATTCTAGTTGTAACTGTACCACATCATTATGGTCCAAACCATCACATCAAACATCGTACGAGAAACCAACGAGTTTTCGTGCCCAACACCTACAGTACGTGGAGAGTGCGTTGTAACTAAATCACCCGCGGAGTGGTGTTATCACCCAAGCTATAACTTTGAAATTGTGTACATATCGATAAAAAACACAAGCAATGTTTCAGCCAATGGACCTCCGGGTTTAACCCGGAGGTCCATTGGCTGAAACTTTGCTTGTGCTGGTTATGCTTTGCAACAAATTTGCAGTTATTGCTTGGGTGGAACCTCCACCCTGTGGGTGATTTAGTGATAATACATCACACACGTACTATATGTGTAAACATACAGACTGGTGACCTTTTTTCGAATTGTATCAACATAACATACCAAACCATGTCCAAAATACCTTGAACAGAGAAATAGACACTTTAGTAAAGAAAACAGGTAACACATTAAATGAGCCTGATATATTTTATGTCTTTCCACTTTGGAGTGAGGGGGTTATTTTACTTCCTAGAAAATGTCACCTTTGTAAGATTGAGAAAGTCTATTTAGTTTTTTTCTTGAAAATACCCTCATGTGGAGAAATATATGTTTCGCAAACCTTACATTTTGTTTCAGATAAAGTTGATTATTGTTGATTGCAAAGTTATCTTTCGTGGACACCAGTAAAGACATATTCATTTCTTCGCCCGCTGAATAATCCTTTGTAGTTTACATTAGAGCAATTGTTCCTACGCCATCCTAAAAGAAATATGATTTATTGTGTGTAATTATAAAATGAAAAAGTCCGTTTCCAGTGAATTCATGATCAATGAGTCCTTGACTCAGTTGCCCTACCCCAAAAAAATTAAACTGTACATGTGTAAGTATTACATCGTGTAACGTGTCCATTCAAATCACAATGGGTGATGCGGTACACGCCAAACTATTCGTGTGCCTAGGAGAAACGTGGATACCTAACACGAAAGGTTGCTGTCCTTCCGTGTAAGTAGGTATCCCTGCACACTGGAAGTGAAGAGCAAATTTGATTCAAACTTTATTTTTGAACCACATTTAACCCTTCACCCAACGCAGACGATATCAAAATTTATTATTTTAAATATCAGTTTTTAAATTTTTAAAAAAAATTCCAACAAAACCATATCATGTGACCCCTCGTTGGAACGGGCTCGACGAACTCGTTCCAACGAGGGGTCACATGATATGGTTTTGTTGAAATTTTTTGAAAAATAATATTTTTTCAACTGCAGAATTTGCATATTACGCGGGCGGATGCGGGCGATTCGTTGGGTAAAGGGTTAACTTTTCACCGAACGCGGATAAAAGTCAAAGCTTTTATTTTGTTTTTGAATAATTACAAAATTTCAATTTTTCTAAAAAAAACACCGCTTATTTCTTCTCATTGAATCGAGGTCGATGTACCCGTTCCATTGTGGTCTTAAGCTGTGTTTGATTGTGCTTGTAGATTTCCATATTGGCATAATCCCCCCCACACCCCATAGAGTTTCAACCGAAAACAGTTTAGTGTTCCCAGCACATTTGGGGGTTGATACAGGAAAACTTGATTACGCAGTGGCAACTTCTAAGCTCCGACAAATAACTAATTTACAAAACTGGGTTTCTAAATAACACTGTTCCACGTATAGTGATTGAAAAGTTTGTTTGAAAGTTTATTTTGATTTAACGACAGTTTAAGATCCAGAGTATTATCGTCAAAGAGAATTTTACAGATAGAGGAAGCCAGACTACCCGGAGAGTACCACACAACAATGGCAAATAACTGACATACTCTCCAACTTACTACCTCAACACAAGATTGGCTAGCACTGGTTCAATGGACGTATACTGTCAGCATGCTGTATATCTGTGTGCTTCATGTCACGGTGTTCCCGTCTTAGCAATCGGGATTAAGAATCAAATCCTGAGAAAAAGACACAGACGGCCTTTTGATGTGAAGCTCAAGACTCTAACCAATGAGGTAGTGCCCCACGTGCAGTGGATCATCACTAATACATCAACAGTGTTGAGTGTCAACCCTATAAATAAGTCAAATATTCTGTGAAAGGGATGTAGGAAGAACACGCAATTTTTCTGTCAATAGAACTCTATGTTGAACTCGGCTGTCTATTGGCTGATAGTGTACGTGTAGTTACAGTTAAAATTAGAAGTCCTGTCACGAAATGCGCGCTTATCTAGGCCTAATTGCGCGTAGGGATTGCGCGCGATTGCCATATGAAATGGCATCCAAAGCACGGCAGGTTCTCCTGGTTACTCATAGCAAATACAGGCAATGTTTTGGCCAATGGGCCTCCGGGTTACCAGGAGGTCCATTGGCTGAAACATTGCTTGTGCACAGGCGATGTGTACATAATTTGATAGCCTTACTATGGTCATAACGCGTAGATTAACGCGCTGATCAGCGTGCTGTTTGCGCGCATTTCATGACAGGACTTCTAGTTTTAACTGTATGTTTATTCTGAAGAAAAGGCCTTGGTGAATATCTCATTCTGCTAGTGGTTTAATGATAATTCACCCAGCGAGCAATGCTACATTATTTTTAGCAAAATGGGTTAATCTGAAAACTAAATAAATATTGTTGGGCTGTAGGGTCAAAATCGTCTTTTTTGTTTTGTTTTGTTTTACTGTTTCTTATATTTTTGTTGTTGTATTTGAACATGCCATATTTTCCAAGTAAAGTAAATCGGGCTTTTAAAAATCGGACAGAACACGGACCGGAATGCCGTTGATGAATAGAGGCGTGCCATAAATGTCGATTTTAACACGATAGGACCGATTCCAAACTGACTGTGTGCATGCGATGGAAGCACACAATGGCCATAAACCTCAAAATGGTCAGGTCTATATTTTATCCTAATAGTATGTCGTTCAGGAACTAACCATTAAACCATGTCTCAAACTTAACAACCATATCCTGCAAGCAACATTCGCAAAAACAAACTCCATTGAGATTTTATTATTTTCGATAACTGTACCTCAAACGCAAAGCTTATGACCATCGTTGGAGCGAGCTCAATGAGCTCGTTCCAATGAGGGATCCTAAGCTATATTTTGGAGGCACAAAATGAAAATATATAGCTACACAATAACTTTGTTGCATATGTCGCCTGAGATGTGTAAGGTGAAGTGTTAAATAAATTTAACGGCCTGTTTTTTAACGTCGTTTATATGGATCTCAACGTCTCCAAACGTAAAGACATTAAGAATCGCATTCATCTTTTAGGCGTGTACTAATTTTGTTTCAAAGAGTGTTTTCTTGCATCTGCGACTCTGTGTGCAATTTTGATGTATCCCAAATTGCAGCCATGGGGGCGCGGTGGCGTTGCGGTAACCTGCTCTCGTCAGATCACAGAAGTTAAGTAACGTCGCGCCCGGTTAATCACTGGATGGGTGACCGTCTGAGCGATCAATTCGGACTCGTGTCCTCGGGCAAAGCACTTAACCCCGATTGTCCACATGAGGGCACGATGACACTGTGTACTAAGGCGTACTGCTGCACGTCGATGGTACACATGTCTTCAACCAATCTAACCCTGCCTGTGCTGCAGTGCGGAGTTACGATGTTGGGGAGCTGGCAGTTGCTCGTCGTTGCTCGGTGGTTCTCTCCGGGTACTCCGGCTTCCTCCACCCATAAAACTGTCACGGTCATGATTAGCCATTGTGCATAAGTATGTGACCTTAAACACCATTAAATAGATAATAAATAATATTGCAGCCATAGCTATGCTTGTGGCATAAGGCACCAAGTCACTGGGGTATGATCAGCCAGCTGCATTTATATTCCGCAACAACAGGAGAAAGTATTAAGATTACTGATTGCAATCCATCGAGGTCAAAGGCCTTTGCCCAATAGAGTCGCTTACAGATGCTCTTGGGAATATTTCATTATCTTGGTTAAAGACACGAGTCGTCGCTAACGGTTGCCTTTGTAATGAGTGTAATGTGAGGATAGTTAAATTCGCACAATCCGTTGATAGATTGAAGTATAATGATGCTAAAGACGGTGCGATCATTAGATACAGAATAGCTACTTCTAACAGATAATGGGGGTAAATTTAATAAAGGAATCTTCACATTTCCGTAATGCCCGCGGACAACGTTAGACACCCAAAATGGCTCTTAATGAAGTGTTAAATTGCGTCAAGTATTCTATGGAAATTGTATTTGTTCACAAATTTGCGTAAATTTGCCTTTAATGTGTTCGTCTTGAGAGCAAACAAAAGAAAGCAATTTTCTGTCACGCTTTCCAATATTAGTAAACAATGACGAAGTCTGACATTTCGGCCTGCGTTTGAAGAAAGTATTTCCCAAGACGCCCGTTGTACATAATATAACTATACCGACGTCTTGTACTTCTCAATAATCTAATAAATGCATAGAAAATATATTTATGAACTTTTGGTTTATTTTCCATACAAGTGGTCATGTCTAAACTTTCTCTCTAATAATGGTTCCTGGATGAAATTTGGTGTTTACAGTAAATTTTACAAAACGAGTAGCTGTCTAATAAAGAACATTGCTGATGTGGAGTTTTGGGAATTTATCATTTTCGCAAATCGACCGTTGAGAATAATGATAAGTAAGGACGAATTGGTGGATCCATTCATCTGGAGATGGACAGCTGGGACATTGTCTCCGCGGGGTATTCTCCGAATGGAATAGAAATTATGTACTACATAATGCACAATGAAACATTTATGAGCCGTAGTAACAATTTGATCCTGGGGTTCAATTGAATAATAGGGTCCTGCGAATATTCGAGATTCGATTCGATATAGATACCATATGTATGCTTCGAGATCGATCCCGAATCAGTCTCAGGATTCGATTTTTTCGAATCTCTCGTACTAACTTCAATTTGTTACATTTTCAACAAAAATAGGATAAAACTGTCATCAGAAATTTCATTCATGTAGGCTCAATTCCTATGTATTTGAGTAATTGACAATGTTAGGTAAGGTGTGAATTTGGCCCAGAACATTATCCATAGTTTTGGTTTTTGAAGGCTTAACTTGTTACTATTCACGTTCTTAAGAACGTGAATAGTAACAAGTTAGGTCTTCAAAAACTAAAACTATGGACAATAGGCCTAGCTGTTTCAGCGACGGTGCTACAGAGAATATTTAGTTATTGGTGTTTAAGGTGTTCAATCCGTCGTGTAAGGGTCATCACAGTGTTCCGTAACTTCCGTTTGATGCAATATGAAATAACTTGTGTTTTAAGATTCGATTCGGGATTCGATTCGATGTCGATATCAGAGACACGATTCGATTCGAGATTCGATTCGAAAAGAAATTTGTGATTCGCAGATCCCTATTGAATAAGTATTTAATGATCGTCCCATGAAAAAAAAAATAAATAGAAAAATAAAAACCTAGATTTACTCGTTGCTCTAAGTATTATTATCCGGGACGATTCTAATCAAGAACATTGCACTGAGATGGTATTGTCTCTGAAGACTTCACTTCAAATTCAGGGAGAACACCTGCGGTCTTGTCATCTCTCGCTATGCGAGTTGTGAATTGTGAACCACCGGACAGACTCTGATTTTCAGTCAAACCATGCTACTGCACAATACCAAAAACAAAAACAAAACAATATGTAGATTGGTACCGGGGGCGTACCTAAGATGGTGGTGGTGTTTGTGAGGTGAATAGGTTAGCACCCTAAACCCCACCCCTCGCACCGTTATCACCAATGGTTGTATCGATAATTCACGGGCTGCCAGATTAGTTTTTGTTTATTTCTGTGATGTTCAATTCACAAGAAAAATTTTTTTCACAAATTGAAAGAAACACAAATATTTGAATTTAATGAATATCTTTCCGATATTCATCTAATTTATATAATTTTCCATCTTAACCCTTCCCATACTGATGTCGAAATATCAAAATTTTCAGTTTCAAATGTTTCCCATAATGCAACGCGGAATTTAGCCAATCCAATCTTCTTGTTTGGCAGAGCTCGTTGAACTTTGTCAAACAAGATTGAATTGATTATTTATTTAGTTGCATTTTGAGAAAAAAAAAAGTTTGGAATTTTGAAGTCAGTATACTGAGCGTTAACAAGAAGGAGACTTTGATACCATAACACCTCTGGAATAATTTAGCGATATGAATGTTCATTGTTGCTATACAGTACGTGGAGCGCGTTTTATCACTAAATCACCCACAGAGTGGAGATTCCACCCAAGCAATAACTGCAAATTTGTTGCAAAGCATAACCAGCACAAGCAATGTTTCGGCCAATGGACCTCCGGGTTAAACCCGGAGGTCCATTGGCTGAAACATTGCTTGTATTTTTGTCGATATGTACACAATTTGAAAGTTATAGTTTGGGTGATAACACCACTCCGCGGGTGATTTAGTTACAACCCACTCTCCACGTACTGTATTTACTCGTTTCGGTTATAAATATGAACCTAACAGTTTTAACATTTTCCAACAGTGTACAAATGAGTTTTGATCAGAGGAGACGACTTTGCAACATTTGTCATAATTTATCACCGTTTGAACACATTTTCATCAATTAATAAATTAATGTTATATAAAACTATTTTTTACGCAGTCTGGGAGAAATTGCAGCAAATTCATTTTTTTGTTTAATAAACCTTACATTTTCTTAATATTTTTAAAAAAAAAATATTAAAGTGTTCATGACAGTTAGTAACTAATTTTATCTCATTATGTTTGTGAAAAATATTATAGTATTTTAAAAATATTTTAAAATATATTTTTATTAAACTTTTATTTTTATTACTTATAACAATTATTTAAATAATATTTTCACTCAGTTCATAACAAATGTTTTAAACTACCTCTAAAAACAAATGTTAGCTTACACTTGGGCGTTTCTAAAGATTTTTTAAAAGCGTCCGAAAATATATCTTTATAAATATGTTGAAAATTTTCTTAAAATTGAATTTCAACAATTATCCTGTTCGTAGTCCTTTACCTTACATGAAAGGCAGACGGCAGTTGCAAATAATATTCCTGAATAAGTAATGTTTTTTTTTTATTTTTTGCCACAAACAACATAGCTTATGCCCCCTTAATAGAACGGGCTCAACGTTTTTGAGACAAAAATGAAAATTGAATGGTGAGTTTTGCGAATAGCTCTGGCCGATTTTCGCCATTACGTTGGTTAAAGGGGTAGAGGTGTGTGAGAGATGTCTTCAGGTATTTATAACACAACACACCCACTGGTGTGGTTTTCCAACACTCAACGCTATTCTGTCCAACCGGATAATGCGATTTTGTTGCTCCACTGTTCCAAGATCCGAACTATTATAACGTCACAAGTTTTCTGAAGCCAGAACTCATCGATAATGAGCCACGGACTTTAATTTTCTAATAGTACGCCACTATGCCCAATGGTCATCCACTACCCAACCGTAAGGGACCTTGCGATGCCGGGTTTCTAGACGCATTTTCGGACAATCCACAAGTATATCATAAAAAATCTTTCAAATGCTACTTGCTTTGGCAATAATACTACGAAATGTTATATCTCACAGGATGAATGATAGCTCAGTAGGTTTGACTGCTTGCGTGGTGGTCATTGGGGGACTATGGATGTTGTTGGCATGTCATAGACCGACATCCTCCGAAAAAAGCCCAGTATAACATAACGTGCGAAATCAATTGAAATGAAGTAGATTCAGCTGTTTTATTCAGACAGCCAAAGGAAGTGGGCACCTTTCTCTTTCAACCCCCCCTCCCCTCCCCCCCCCCCACACACTTCTTTCGGTAACTGATATCGGATAAGCAGGTCGCGGATATCATGGGCCATGAACTGGCGGTGGGAGGTTCGAATGCGCTAGTGCGACATGTTTTATGCACCCAGTGTGCACTGCATACGACCACAACTTGAAACTCGCCGGTGTTAAAGAGCCTTTGGATACACTGTCAGGAACCATGGATGAGAAATATCTCGATAAGGAAAATTTTAGTGATAGCCATTAGTGCAATAGCTCATTTAAGTGATAACCATTAAATGTTCCTTTGACAGTAGAGCAACTACCATCTGTCTCGTCCACTTGTGAGCATCAGTGGTCTCCATTGATGCTATAGCCCGGTTCACGAAACAATGGTCATCAAGACGGTTCCCAAATACACGCGAGTGTACGTGAGCCGGAGAATTTTGAGATTAATTATCTACTTGCACGCAATCAAGTTTGTAGAAAACTGTTTTAGTACTATAGTTTTCTTCTACTATTGCTGGACCCCACCATTACTGTGGCTAAGCCCAGTCACTGTTGTTAACAGCACTACTGACCTCTGACCCTACGAATTACCTCCATGCTGCAGTGCCTTCCATATGGGAGACCGGAATGTTGTGATCGTGTGGCAATATGTTTATGTGATTGCTAACTCTCTCTCTCTCTCTCTCTCTCTCTCTCTCTCTCTCTCTCTCTCTCTCTCTCTCGAGAGAGAGAGAGAGAGAGAGAGAGAGAGAGAGAGAGAGAGAGAGAGAGAGAGAGAAGAGAGGAGTTACCTTAGTCGACTGTAAGAGAGAGAGAGAGAGAGAGAGAGAGAGAGAGAGCGAGAGAGAGAGAGAGAGAGAGAGAGAGAGAGAGAGAGAGAGAGAGTGAGAAAGGGACAAAATGAGTTACCTTAGTCGACAGTAATTTCAAGTGACAAAAGCAGTTGGGGATGAGTCACTGCGAAAAAGGTGGGGCAACAGAAGCAATGTCTCAATAAGCAGACCTCCCGTTTGAACCCAAACGTGTATTAGGTGGTGCGTTGCTTGTGCTTATTACGCTGTTCACCCAACATTAACTCTTGTCTTGGTTGAAAATCCCTATCTGCGTTTTAGTACTTGGTCTATTGTACCTCTTTGAAACACTAAATTGCAGTGAATACTGTTATCTCCACGAGTCTTCCTTGAGAGTGTTGGGAGTGTTTTCCTAGAAATATATATTCAGTCAAGAACGGAGGCACGAAGGCGCAACCGCACGCCTCTAATGACAAGACCCATGTAGTTTGATGTAGTTTTTCCGCGATATCACTTCAGCATTGACAACAAAATACTCAGGATGAGGAGATATTAGATCATCAGATGTGTGGGCTTTCAATATTCGCAAACTACATTAAACTACGTCACGCAGTTGTTGTGCGAGATAGTCTGTTCTAGTGAACCGACACTAAATACAATTAGAACGTTTATGGAAGCAACTCTATAATAAATTTATAAATACAAATTAAAACATAATTTGAATAGATAAAAAAGTCAACAAATCTTGCATCTCGAGTATTCCTCTGTCCCGTCCGCTACTTAAAAGGGAATTACATACATCTCGCGTGTGGTCTTGTCAACGAGAATAAAGGAAATGGTTTGACAATTTTACCCGACATCTATGGTATTATTCACAAGATAAATGTATGTGATATGGCTGGTTGGAAAACATACCCTATCAGCTTCATTAAATCTCTACAACTGAATAAATCCTATACTTGTAGTCAGCTGCACTCTTCACAATAGAAAATAAAACTCATGGTGGAAAAATGACTGCGTACAAACTTAATATTTTTAATTCATTTTCCGTTTTTTCAAATAAAATGTGAAAAGAGATTTTTTGGTAAAATTTTCAGACTGACTATAACATTCAAACGTGTGTGACTGTCGATTCCTTTTAAAATTCATACATTTTGAAAGAATGATTTATTGAACCCGATAAACCACATATATCCCTGTAAATAAATCAAGGCCTGAAAATAATACTGTCACTGGATCGCGCTCCGATCGAAATAAATAATCTGTTCTCTTCCCTGTCCTGTAGAAAACGGAATGCGTGAACATTGTATGACGGAAAGCTGAGCAAACTCCGACCATTCTTCAGTGGTAAAGCTTTCATAACCTTTCATTTGGATTATTGAAATTCACTTTTCCTTGGTCTGACACGTATATTGCTGCAGCAATTTCAGAGAATCGAGAATATTGCTGCGCGAATTATCAGTGGTGATAAACGCTTCGACCATATCACTCCCATCTTGAAGAACCAATATTGGCTCCCAGTCAAATGTCGAGTGCATTTTAAAATTCTCATGCTGGTATTTGAATGCATTCATGCTCTTGCCAGAGGCGTGGCCACGGGGTGGGGTGGGATTGGGGGACGCGCTCCCCACTTTCCCTCAAAGTTGGTCCTCGAAGTATGTCCAAAAATGGCATAAAAATCGTAGGGGGGTTAGGTCCATGGGGTTAGGTTGTAGATTTGTAGATTGCGTGTCCTAATATCTGTGTCGTTGACAAGGTTAACAGTCATCAATACATGAAAAACCTCAAAATATCCGCTCAGATGCAAGGAGATGGGGGTTTTTGAACCCTGGAATTCAATATTTTTGAACCACGGGCCGAACCATGGTCAGCCCGTGGTACCGACAACCTTTCGCCGCCCCATATCAATTTATTTCTCTCTGGGGGAAACCCTGATTATTGTTAACACGGTTACCTAGCTCAAATTTTAGGGACTCGAAATTCTGAAATGTGAAGGCCTGGAAAGCTTCCCCCACACCCACACCACATCGCACCGCTAGCTACAAATTCAAGGTGGTCTCACCCACTAGTAAAACGGCTCTAAGCCAGGCTGTGCGAGTTTGTCCCCGCCCCCCATCTCCCCCACCCCCCCCCCCCCCACAACCACACACTTGCTTTGGGCTGGCTCTTGCGCCTGCATACTTGTATGAGCTTCTCTCACGCCGCTCACCTTTGTGCAGTCTTCGTTCTTCTGACCATTTGTCACTGACCATTCCTTTTGCGCGATGTGCTTTGGCGAGCAAGCGCGCGTTCTTGGTTGCTGTCCAAGACTCTGGAATGCATTGTCCCCACATCTTCGGTCACAAGCAAGTTTACTTGCTCTCAAGAAACAACTATTCTATTCAAATCATTTATTTCAAAACTTGTGTTCCACAATATTGAAAGCCTTTAGAGCACCCTTTGTGGTTTCTCACTGTTCAAAATTATTTATTATTATTATTATTATTATTATTATTATTATTATTATTATTATTATTATTATTATATTTGCGATTGTGCTCTCCGTTCAATTTCGATATCATAAAATTGTATTCAAGAAATCTCGAGCAAAAAGCTCTGTCCAAACCTAATTTGCTGGACATATTCAGTGTAAACTGAGCACTTATTTGATATTCGCTTATTATTATTATATAAGATTCCAATGTTTGAGATGGAGCCACTGTCGAAACATTCACAACACAAAATAGCTGATGCTTGTCTAAACAGAAACAAATACTATAAAACTTTTATAATTGTATTTTCTAAAATTGTATTTTCTACCTATTAATATAACTGACTAAAATTAATCATTAGCATTTTGATAGATCTGGCAATTTGAGGTTTTTCATGTACTGATGACTGTCTACCTTGTCACCGACACAGATATTGCAAATTACCAGATCATTGAAAATGCTATTGGTTCATTTCAACCCATTTAATATCATAACTATAAAATAAAGTTCTAGAAAATACAATAGAAAAAGTTGTATAGTACTTACCCCAGTTTGGTGTTTGTCTAAACATGCGGATATATGGGCATCCAAAAATCCAAAAAATAATTTTGAAGTGAGAACGCCGTTTGTGCGTTGATTGTAATCAAACGTATGCGATAAATACAGATTATCATAATAATGTGCATGTCCTGTGATTTGTATCAGATTCGAGGTGGTGTCCAGAATGGGATCTCAACGAGCCGGCTTAGCCGGCGAGTTGTGATCCCATTCTGGACACCACCGAGAATCTGATGCAAATCACAGGACATGCACATTATCATGATAATTCGTTTATCTAACAATTCTGTCACATATACAGATTAAATCTTAACCCTTTATCCAACGTAACGGCCAAAACCGGCCAATGCTATTCCGAAAAAATTGCCAATTAATTTTCATTATTTTTTCATTCTTTGTCTCAAAAACATAGGTTATTACCCCCTTGTTGGAACGAGTTCGTCGAACTCGTTCCAATGAGTGGTCATAACCTAACTGTTTTAGACAAAAAATGAAAAAAAAAGAGTTATTCAAGAATTTATTTTGCAAGTGTCGTCTGCGTTTTATGTTAGGTAAAGGGTTAAATTATTTTTAAACATTTTTGGGACATAATGTTCGGTCTGTCACTGAAACGCGCATATAATGTATCCTTGCGCCTGTTATGATAGCCCGTAGCGCTACCGAAAACGAGTCGTCTATATGATACGGAATCAGAATGAGTCGTCTATATGACACGGAACGGAACGCATTATGTGATACGTACCGTTTCTCGTGGTTTTCAGGCCATGATTGTTAGATAAAACAGCAGAAACTAAGAAGCCACAACAATCCCTCGTAGATCTCACAAAATGAGTATCAAAGCTGGTGTACCCATACTGAGTATCCCTCTTGTCTATATGTCTGGTTTTTCGCGATTTTTTATGTCTAAGCTGACATTTTCAACAAAATCTATCCCTACCGTTCCATCAAGTGAAAGTTTATCCGACATGTCATTTGTGTATTGAAATAATACCTTTAAAAAATGATGTAATTTTCCTGATTTGGTGATATGGTTATCTCCGCATAAGGAAATTCATTCTTGCTATTGAACAATAATTTAAGTGTGTTGAATGGTGCGGTGATTACCTCAGAATCATATCAAAATTTATTCACTCCAACTGGAGGCGCGGTGACTCAGAAGATAGAGGTGCAGATTGCCTGCTGAGAGGTCCTCGGTTCGAACCCCACCTGCAGCAATCGCGTTGTGCCCTTGGGCAAGACACTTCACCCCCATTGCCCACTCGGGTGCAGGGTGGAGTTGTGTACTAAGGCGTATTGCACGTCAAGGGTGCACCTGTCTTCAACCAAGGCTAACCCTGCTTTTGTGGAGTTAGTATGTTGGGGAGCTGACAGTTGCTCGCCATTGCTCGATGTTTTTCTCCGGGTACTCCGGCTTCCTCCATCCGTAAAACTGGTGTGGTCATGATTAGCCATTGTACAGAAATGTGTGACCTTAAACACCAATAAATAAATAAATAAATTCTCTCCAACTGAAATTATTTATGACAGGACAGAAAAAGTGAACGGTAACAGTTGGCCTATTCTGGTTCTGGTAGAGCTTCTCTCAACCGAAACGCATTATCTCAAAATGCATAACGTATACTCAATTAGTTAATTATTTATTGGGATTTAACGCCACCTTCGGCAGCCAGGGTCACTTGTGTGGGAACTTTATACTCAAAGTGTCCTAGTGAAAGGCAATCAGAATAAATCTACAACTGGCGGCGACCCTTAACATTTCTGTTCACTTTTGTAATGATATAACTGTACTGTTTTATATTAAGCTCTCAGATCACCAGTCTATTTCTGAAATAATTCGAATGGACAGTCTAGCTCCTGAACAGTCCATTGCCTTTGTTTATGTTCACTCGCCTGCAATATTTCTGTTGGTCGGAAAAGTGAACCTACGGTTCTCTTTTCGGACAGACTAATATATTACTGATGAGTGACTCCTTTAAATACCATAAACATGCATTTCTGTGAAACAACGCAGGAAATATTGCTGAACCTTATGGAGCCCGGTAGGTGACAGGTTTCACTCTTATTTTATTTCGTTTTAACGAAATAATATTTCGAAATAAATATTATTTCGTTATTTCGAAATAATATTTCGTTAAAACGAAATAATTATTTCGTTATTTCGAAATATTATTTCGTTATTTCGAAATAATATTTCGTTAAAACGAAATAATATTTCGTTAAAACGAAATAAAAAAAGAGAGAAGCCTGTCACTTCCCGGGATCCATAGTATGAACCTAGAGATGTTTTTACCGTATTTTCATTACCATCAGGAACGAAGACTCAAAACAGTTGTAGTTTTTTTCTTATCACCCTGCATGCAGTACAGTCACCGTAGGCTGGTCGTAATCCACGTATGGGCACTGATCTCCACCCATGCATTTATCAAGTAATACAAATCATCAGAAAAAATTTAATTAATGAATCATCGGGCATCTAATATTATTGCATCCGTAGAAATATTGTTCACCCATGGAATGTTACCAGTCTACTGCAGCTGTCTTGTATCTCCACTGATTGTGTAAATACCTTGATGGTTTTAACCCTTTACCCACCGCAAACGATATCGACATTTATTACTTTAAATATCATTTTATTAAATTTTTCAAAAAAATTCAACAAAACCATATCATGCGCCCCCTCATTGGAACAAGCTCGACGAGCTCGTTCCAAAGAGCTGTCACATGATATGGTTTTGATGAGATGTTTTTTAAAAATGATATTATTTTCAGCTGCTGAATTTGCACATTACGCGGGCGGAGATTGCCGATTCATTGGGTAAAGGGTTACGGTGAATTAAATACCAAATGGTTGGAATATCCATAACTGCAACACGAAACAATATCTGTTTATTTTCGCGAGTGACGGAACATCACATTATATCAACGGTATAGATAGTCTGTGCGCAAACTCCACAAAACGTGGGTGACCAAACGTATCCCATAACAACGTTTTATTCCTTACAGAATAACACTGACGGTCCGAAAACTTTTATTGTTTATAGAAAGTGCACTGACATTTCACACATACCAGTCAAATAAATCAGTCAATCAATGCATGGTTCTCCAGAACAAATACTTTATCAGTATCAAATGTCTCAGAGGTTTTAAAATTAAAGTAGTATTTTGCGTTTGGCTGTTAAATGCTTCAGAGACTTTGTTAAACGTGCACAGTTATTTTAACCCTTTACCTAACATGAAAAGCAGACGACACTTGCAAAAAACATTCTTGAAGAACTATTTTTTTCATTTTTTGTTTCAAAAACGTAGGTTATGGCCCCTGATTGGAACTATGTTTTCGAGACAAAAAATGAAAAAATAAAGAAAATTAATTGGCGATTTTTGAGAATAGCGCTGGCCGGTTTTTTGCCGTTACGTTGGGTAAAGGGTTAAAGTCATGGTTTAGTGAAAATTGCCCGTTCCTCTAATGTAGTGTGTAAAACAATGCTTACAGCCTCACGCAACTGCTACAAATTACTACAAAATCAAATTACTAATCTACAGCTTTAACCCTTTACCTAACCTGAAAAGCAGACGACACTTGCAAAAATAATTCTTGAGTAACTAATTTTTTTCATTTTTTGTCTCAAAAACATAGGTTATGACCCCTCGTCGGAACGAGCTCGACGAGCTCGTTCCAACGAGGGGTCATAACCTATGTTTTTGAGACAAAAAATGAAAAAAATAATGGAAATTAATTGGCGATTTTTGAGAATAGCGCTGGCAGGTTTTGGCCGGTACGTTAGGTAAAGGATTAATAAGTTTGGCCTTATTGATGAATAAGTGTAGACACTAATGGGTAACGCGAGTTTTCAAAGACAGTCAGATAATATGTGGCTTTTTGAAACAGTTCTTATTGTGCGGACATCTTTGGTGATACTCGATTACTACCTTAAACCTCTATCCGCTCACACCACCCCCCCCCCCCCCCCCACCCCACACACCTCCGATCGTTCTGATATTGAGGAATGCACATTTGGTCGTAAAACTGAAACATCTTCACAGTTTTGTACGGGACTGCACAGATACTTCAGTTTAACGACCAAATGTATAAAATAAACCGAGTTCGAAGTCCCCTTTAGTCATTTTCAGTCTTTAAGTGTGTGACAGCTACTCGTCGCTGCACGCTGGCACTCTCGGGTTTCTCCGCCTTCTCTCACGTGAAAAACTGTTGAACACGGTGTGACCCTGGCTGTCGACAGTTTCGTTAAACAGTTTTATTAATCTTAAATATCGAGAACGACAATATATCGAGCATTGATGTCGGATATATTGGTAGATGCGAAGCATCCCTTTGGTGAAGATGCCACAAAAATGTCACCCTTAGTGCTACCTCTTCGAAAGGCACTACTGCTAAAATAAATATGATCGAACCCCTTCCCTAAATGTAAAGATTTTTTAGTTGAGGACAGGCCCGACTGTGTTGCAGCGTTAGTTGAAAATCAATCGTAGTTATAGCTGGAAATGTCACCATCATCGCCACTGTAGATTGGAAATGTTGATCATTGTATGCTGATAGTCTACCTTAGGCTGACTATCGCCACGATATGACAAACAGTTGCTGCGGCTGACGGAAGTAACGTTAAGATCGGTGCAATCATGTCCACTTTGAATGACATATTATTCGGTATTCTAACAATACCTACCTCTGACAACACGACTGCCTCTAAAGCATTAACTTTGGAGAAATGTAGGTGAATCTAACTGATGTTATTTGGCGGCGTTTGGACGCTGCATGTTGTGCGGACATTCCAGGATTTTCGGGAGGTGTGCCTGCTTTGTCGTGGTGTGGTGGGTTTGACGTCCACAGCGTTCCATCTGGTGTGCGGATGTCATTACTCACGCCTGTTGTTTGGTACAGTATTAACCACAAGCAATAAGTAAGGACTTTTTTCTAAGTGTACCTGGAGGAATCCACGGACATAAGCTAAATAGTGTATTAACTGATTTTCTCAGCTCTTATTGTCGTAGAAAACACCATTGAGAAGAACTGTTACACTGTGCATCCACACTTTCTGTTCATCTACTTTGTAAGTTTATTATTGACATGGAAGGGGTTAAAATAGGATGTGACTGTTGGTATGTGCATAAAGAGGAAAGAAATTATTTATACCATTATAACCTATTCTACTATACACGAAAAACCTATGACATAAATGTTATCTTTACACACTAACTGCGGTGAACACGCCAGCAATGGGATTTCAATAGTTAAAATTTACACCCCTACAAAGGAACTACATCCTTAACCTTTGGTGACGTCGACCTGAATGCGAACTTGTCTGAATTTATCACACGTCGCCTCGCGAAGAGTGAAATGAAAGTGGCAATTATTTATTACGTTTTTAAATGAGTTTACCCCATAAAACACCAAAAATTATCAAACATGTATTGTATCTAGGGCTGTCACGATTATTCGATTAATCGACTGTTGATCGGTCACGGCGAAATCGATTAGTATTTTTCGTTGTCGAATAATTGGTAAATTATATCCCGTTTTAGACGTTTAATAATTAAAAGAAAATTTGATGAAAAAACTATTGTTTCTAAAGGTAAAGAGTTAAGAACATCGATGTTAAACCCCCAAGAAGCTGTTGTTTGTCAGGTACATTCATCAAAGCTTTGATGTTCTGAACTTTTGAACCGTCAGTGTAATAATCAAGACCGGTCGGCAGTTGCGAAGTTCGCAACTGCCGACCGGTCTTGATTGTTACACTGACGGTTCAAAAGTTCAGAACATCAAAGCTTTGAATGTACCTAAAAAAGGATCGTCTTCGTTGTTTCGTTGAGGTAAGTCAGCTGACTTGAACTTTTTATCGACTTCAAAGAGAGGGAGTGGGGGGGGGGGGGGGGGCATTTAGGTACGATTAATCGATTATCATCGATTATTTGCGACGATTAATCGATTCCTAAATTTAAAAATCGTGACAACCTTAATTGTATCATGTTAATAAAGCATCCATAACACGAAATAGTATGTTATTTTGTTATTAAGATGAAAAAGGCCCAGTCTCTTTTTTTATTTCGTTTCGGTGATCAAATTGCTCATGTAAACAAAGCATATTCGCACGTGTGTAAGTGTGCTGCTCAGTAAAATCGAGAAAAAAATAATAGTGACTCTGATGATCATGGTATAAATAAAATATGCCCGAAGTAGCTTGGTTTACCAAATGTTCACCACGAGTGATGAAGTGGTGTTAACCGCGCGTCGAAGGCTCACGGTTTACACCACTTCACCACGAGTGGTGAGCATTTGGAACCACGAGTGGTGAACATTTGATTCTATATGCTAACGATAAAAAACACACTTAGAAAACAAATTGGATGTGTCACGTAAGTTGATAACTTTCAAGTAGAAGAAGCATACGCTTCTCAAACATTTTAATAATTTAGCGACACCTTTACTCTCATCATATCTTTATTGCCAATGTATACAGACAAAGAGAATAATTAGTGTCCGGCTAATTGAACCTCTAATCGAATCAGACAAAATATTCGAAACCGAATCATATCACTAACAGAATCAACATTACTTTTATTACGATATCTTACCAAGTAAAACGAGTATCAATGAACATACTCTACTACAGTACAGCCACCGTGGACTGGTCACTTTCCACGGGTGGGCAATATTTCCACGGACACAATAATATTAGATTGTAAACACAAATTATAAGGATAATCCTCAAAAAATTAATTAATGAAGCACCGAGTACAACCAGGGTACAACCAGGGTACAACCCGGTGCTTCATTAATTAAAGTTTTGCTGAAGATGATTTTTTATTACCTACCATTTATTGGGGGTTTAAGGTCACATACTTATGCAGAATGGCTAATCGTGACAGTGACAGTTTTAAGGGTGGAGGATGCAGGAGTACCCGGAGAGAACCACCGAGCAACGACGAGCACCTATCAGCTCCTCAAGATTCTAACTCTGTTCAAGCTCCGCTCAAGCAGGGTTACAGTGGTTGAAGACATGTGCACCATCGACGTGCAATACGCCTTAGTACACGGCGTCATCGTGCTCCCATGTAGGCGACGGGGATAAAGTGCCTTGCCCAAGGGCACAACGCGGGTCGTCCCGGACGGGGAACGAACTCGGGACCTCTAGCATAGAAGTCCAACAGTCTACCACTGAGCCACCTTATTACCTACTAAACACATGCGTGGACATCACTGCCCAGGCGTGGACTGCAGCCAGTCCACGGCGACTGTACTGCACTTCTGACCACAGAAAGGTACGTGTAAATAAGATAAGATGAGATAAGATAAGATACGATAAGGTAAGATAAATTTATTCAGCAAAAGCAACAGGGACAGGCAGATTGCATGATATACACATAACAATAAGTGTGACGATAATACAATAATTTATTGTATGATAATGAAAGATTAGATAAGATAGGATAAATTTATTCAGCAAATACAAGAGGGACAGGCAGATTGCATGATATACACATAACAATAGCAATAAGTGTGACGATAATACTTAAGGAATAGTGCATGGGTTGAAGTTGACTACGCCCATATAGTGCCCAGTGAGGTGGTGTAGTTCCCGCCGCGAAGCGGAGGGAACTACACCACCTCACTGGGCACTATATGGGCGTAGTCAACGACAAGACATGCACTAATCCTTATATTATATCGAACCCCCGTCAAGAAAGACATCTGTCCGATTTGTTAATCTATTACCAAGGTAGCAGCCTTACCAACCAGCGTTATATAAAAAATACCATGTAGTTTTTAAAAAATATTTTCTTCTTCCAAAACACGGCTAACTTGGATTATTGATATGAGCAGAAGACAGATTTTGAATCGGTCGGCAAGGGTAAACAAAACATTTCCCCCAAACGGAACTGTGTATTCTAGAATCGCGCAACTCGCGAATGAAAACTAAAATTTTCGAAATTTGACAACGCAGTTTGATAATTTCCACAGATTTGTCACACATCTACATTACCGAATGGGTCAGCACGGGATACAAACTCCGAAGATTCAACTGAATTCCATTATTTATTCGTTTACTGCCCAAAACATACAATTAAATAGCGAAATAATATGAGCAGCGAAACAAACGATTTTTCATATCCGGACGCGTTCTCATGAGAGTTGGACCCAGGTAGTGATCATTCTCTTCGAAACGAGATATGGATCAACTTCTCAAGGAATAAAATGAACGCCTCGAAAAATGTGACTTCAACAATGGAAAAGCGATACATTTTTCTACAAAGATTTCTTTCCGGGTCGTTTTGAGGATGTTGTGCCTCTGTGAATCGATATTTAAATTTAGCCTGATCAGTTTTATTCGCCCAGTATGAAAAGAAAACTGATATAGTAGTGTGCTAAAAATAGAAAACGTGTAGTGCCTGGGTGTAGTGCCTGGTCAGTTCTGTGGATGCAAACTACACGAAATAGGGTATCATCTTTCAGCCAATCAGAATGCAAGGAAGTCACGTGAGATATAATATAATAATATACTGCATGATAATGATAATATTAACTGTGGTTGTAGTATGTCATATGTAATTAACAGTTACCGCCAACCATTACTGCTAATGGAGAATCAGCTCGCTTCGTTTAAAGAAAAGCAGGATCATATTGCAGATAATGTTACACAGCTTGGGTTCATTATTTTCCATCAAGAATATAAATTTTACCTCTACGTGCACCACCGAGAAGTTCTGATTTTCAAGCTCCAATCTGAAACGTCATTCCGAATAAACCCATATTCCGCTCATTCCATCACGAAATGTAGCTCAGTTTCAACCGGCCCCGAGTCACACAGTCTGCAAAATTTTTCGCCCACGGGAGTCGGAGACTGCATATGTCTGTCCTTTTCGATCATTAAACAATGATTGCTGATACATAATAGAGTAAAGATTATTTTTGATTTGGGCGATGCGATACATGTACAGTATGTGGAGAGTGGATTGTAACTAAATCACCCGCGGAGTGGAGTTATCACCTAAGCTATAGCTTTCAAATTTTATACATATCGACAAAAAACACAAGCAATGTTTCAGCCAATGAACCTCCGGGTTTAACCCGGAGGTCCATTGGCTGAAATTTTGCTTGTGCTGGTTATGCTTTGCAACAAATTTGCAATTAATGCTTGGGTGGAATCTCCACTCTGCGGGTGATTTAGTGATAATACACTCTTCATGTACTGTAAGTGGACCTATTGCTTGTTTCTGAAAAGCGCATTCGTTTAACAAAGTGACGAAGTGAATTGTTACTTAGTGTTGGTAGATGTGATATAGATAGATATTGTTAATGACGGAGTATCTGTGAAGTAATTGCTTCTAATAAGGTGGCCACGAGAAGCCAAGTTTCATTTTGTAACTTTTAATAAACGAAACAGCAGGCAGCTCCAAGAGCTGTCTGTTGTTTTCGTTCATTAGATGTAACAAAAGGAAAACTGGCTTTATTGCCTACGGATGTTACAGGTGTTTCTTAAGTGGGTCGTCCTCGCGCCATCTACTAATTTCAAGGAAGACAACTTTATCGAAGGTCGATTTTCATGACGATATCAATCAGGGATGGAAGGTCCTATTTTTGTTTAAATATATTATTTTAACATATGAATCGTCCGTTTTGTTTACTTTAAAACATTTGATATTTTGTTTTCATATTAATAAGTGATAAATAAAGCCTTCCGTCAATTTCATTGGTCAATTTCAAAACTAGACAATTTGATTGGCTGAACAAAATACAAATGGGCCACATTTTCATAATTTGCATAATTAGAGTTGGGAGCTTTCATTGGTCAATTTCAAAACTGGAAAATTTGATTGGCTAAACAAGATACAATTGGTTCACATTTGCATAATTTCAGTAGGGAGAATTTACGTTATCTGTCCTATTTAGGGTGGGTTATATTGTATTAATCTTTTACCTATAAGAAAAACGCCGTTCATTTTTTTTTATTTTCACTTTTTGCTTCAAAAACATAGGTTATGGGCCCTCATTGGAACGAGCTCGACGAGCTCGTTCCAATGAGGGGGTCATAACCTATGTTTTGGAAGCAAAAAAAAGGAAATTTTTTAGTTATACGAGGATGTTTTTCCAAGTGCCGTCTGCAACTCAAGTTAGGTGATTGGTTAAAAAGTCATACTAAGTGGCTAATTTGTGCGTGTGTGTGTCATATGATAAATAAAATATGAAGCGAGTGTTTTTCTCATATAATATTTATGAAACTCGTCAGAATTTTCCGTTTGGGCTCTCCAGAGTCTCACCAAAACGGAAAATTCTTAGGCTCGTTTCAAAAATATTATATGAGAAAAACACTCAGTCCATATCGTCTATATATTCCATGGTATTATCCCTGTTGCTTAAATTATCGAGAAACTTCACACTTTCATCTCACTGGTTAGAGATTTTTCTAGGGTGTAGTGTTCAATCTTAACGTTTGTACACTTATAAGCTATTAACATTTATTTCGCCGCTTTTAATACATGAGCAATCCATTTGCCCGGGGACACACTTTTATCACATAGTTAAATCGTGTAATTGGACGTTTATTTGAGAAGTCAAATTATTCGGTCCATTTAACCGTGGTTTTCATCACTTTCATCAACAGACCTAGACTTAACAAAAAAATAAATCTAAGGAAGTTAACCATGTAATGCCGTTTGTATACTGATAATACGTGTTTTGTTTTATTTTATTTTATATAAATAATGATCGAACTGGATGATTGAGTTGTGGGTTAGATATAAGTAGGGGAGGAGAGGAGTGCGCGCCCATGCCACTAGTAGTCTGTTGTTAATCAAATAACGCCCCGAGGAAATCTATTTTGTCTAAATATTTCCTCGTTGATCTCTTCATCTCTTATATTTTCAAATGCTATAATTTAATCAACTCCTAAGCCCATTCATTGAGTATTTATTTGAAGTTTTGGAAAAGCAAGTTATGACAGCTGAAACATTACCATAGAGATTGAAATGACAAAGAAACAAATCTCAATGCTTGTAGGATTACTTCAGTATAGTTCATTCTCATGTAGTGAATACTTTTCTGTAAGGGAGTGACGTTAACATTTTTATCAAATTTGAAACATTAATCTTCTAAAAGACCTAATAGCTGTGCTGTTATAAAATTTTATTCACCAATAGATGGAAATGCATAAAGCTGTATTCTCACTATAAATTTTTCTCCTACGATTTTCCCAGTAAACGACAAAGTTCGTGTCGATCGACAGAAATCTAGAGTGAGAAAACGCAAAACGGATGACTTTCTTTCGATTTTTGACTGAAACGAATTTTCGAAACAATCAAACACGTTTGATTTCAACTTCTTTTATCGAAAGACTCCTTCGATGTGTCGAAGAGATTACGGTTGACAGCCTCCGGAGAGAAATCGTACATCAATAGTGAGAAAGGCCTTCAGATTTTTGACGTTCGACAAAAATCGATCGACAAAGACGTACGATAAAAGTTTATAGCAGAGCCGGAGCTATCGTTTTCATTTTTCGTTACACATTTTCATAAAATATCAACTTTATTGTTTTTTCCCGACTGAAGCGAATACAAATTATTTTTCGATTTGTGACAGGACATTCCGCGCACTGAACCACTGCAGATAAAGATTGTTAGAAATGTTGTCTTCATCATAAGACAAACCATCTTGAGGCATAGACATTTCGGGTCATTTTTTCGACATGTACGATGCCATCAAACAATGGCAGAAATTGAAAAAGTTAAATGAGTTCATTCCCGCATCCTTCATCCGTAAAGTTACCCGACACGATACTTCTCTAGCTGTTGACTTATATTGTCATCAGAATCGACTTTCCATAAAGCTATCTCCCTTAAAATCATTACACGAGTGGTGGTTGTCCAATTTAGAAGTAAGTAATTACGGTGAAGAATAACACTTATGACTCCAGTAGAAAAGAAAGGTTTTCTGTTGTTATTTTCAATGAACAAAAACAACAGACAGCTCTGGGAGCTGTCTGTTAGTTTCGTTTATTAAAAGTAACAAAACGAAACTTGGCTTTCTAATGGTAAACTAATCAGAGGTTACTGATTCACAGATAATCGGTCAGTAAAAATATCTCTATCAGTATTTCACCTACAGAACGTGGAGAGTGGATTGTAACTAAATCACCCGCGGAGTGGAGTTATCACCCACGCTATAACTTTCAAATGTTGTACATATCGACAAAAAACACAAGCAATGTTTCAGCCAATGGACCTCCGGGTTAAACCCGGAGGTCTATTGGCTGAAACCTTGCTTGTGCTGGTTATGCTTTGCAACAAATTTGCAATTATTGGTTGGGTGGAATCTCCACTCTGTGGGTGTTTTAGTGTTAATACACTCTCCTCGTACTGTACCAACACTAAATGTCCACACTGGTTCTGTGTTTAGCGAATGGGTTTTACAGAAATCTGCAAGTTTTATTCTTCCTTGGTCACAAATCAGCGAATCTCACCTTCCAGGCTTTTATATTAATGGTAGGAACAGTGTCTGTCTTATATGTTACGATGCCCGCAATGTTGATAAAAACAGATTATCATGATAATGCGCATGTCCTGTGATTTGTGTCAGATTCGAGGTGGTGTTCAGAATGGGATCTCAACGAGCCGGTTTTGCCGGCGAGTTGAGATCCCATTCTGGACACCACCGAGAATCTGATGCAAATCACAGGACATGCTCATTATCATGATAATTAATTTATCTAACAATTCTGTCACATAAACAGATTAAATCTTGAATTCTTGACACAGCTTTGGGCGAAAATCAGTTTAAAAAAAAAAAACACATATTTTATGGAACAATATTGTTGTGCACTTTAACAAACATGAGTAACGCGACACCGCATATTGTCAAAGTTGCATTGAAAATTATTCTCTCTCAATGTCACATCCTATGATGATACGCTTAAATTTACAAGTGTGTAATATTTAATTGTTCAGTTCCTATTTATTTTGTGGAGAGCGGGAGGGGGGGGGGGGCTATTAATAGTTCTGTCGCTAATTGTAAGGAATTTTGTTATGTTTTGTAACCGATCAGCTGAGTCGATCACTGAAACGCACATAGAATGTATTCATACACCTGTTATGATAGCCCGTTGCATTCCCGGAAACGAGTCGTCTTCATGATACGGAATCAGAATGAGTCGCCTATGTGATACGGAATCGGAACACATTATGTGATACATAGCGTTTATCGTGTTTTTCAGGCAGAATCAATATGAGTGTTAGATAAAATAAACGGAAAACATTTGCAGAACATCAAAATATGGTGAAAATGCTCTTTTCTTATTTTCAAATGGGTTTCATCATAAAATAATAGTGAATCGTTCAAAGTGATTGGGAAATAAATTATTAAAAACAGCTCCTGTATTTTTATACTACCCCACAGGCAAATGTCTTTAGTTTGTGAAATGATCATGCTATGTTCGATGATACAAATTCGCTAACATCACACATTCCCACACCCTTAGTGTTAAATTTACTGACAGCTTTAAGAAATTAATGTGTGCTAACTTTCCCGTAAATCTCTTCCAATGACGAAAAATTGTTGGCCATGCGTTGAACCCCAAATAAGCAAACAGAAAAAAAAAAAACACACCTTGTTTGTGGTAGCGATACACCCGTTTCCATCAAGGTAGAAATGGCGACATCTGTAACACTGAGGTAACACTTTTCTCTGAATTAAATAAATTACCGGTCATCGTTAAAACCTGGATCACAGCATACTAATTACGCCCCATTTTTTCTCTTGTCGGCGGTAGTACTGAAATGGTTAACCGGACAACCGATTTGAAACCGGTTACCTATCTAACTGATTTGAAAAAAAACGTCAACGGGTTATCCGAAATATCGATAGAGATCGTTATTCCACGGTTATAACGTAGTAAATCTGTCGCTTCTCCTTTGGGATAGATTATATCTCGAAACAGCGCTGTATATATTGAGAAATAATCGACTTTGGCTTCAAGACTTCGTTAATGATCGGCAATTTCCGTGAGTACTGAGTAACCACAGAAACTATTCCGTAGTATGTGTACAAACGAACGTTGTCGATAACTCGATAACGTTCGTTTGTATACACGCTACGGCATAGTTTCTGAGAATACTGCTTTCCAATTCCTATAGTTTTGATCCCAGATTCGGTGAAATAATGGCTAGGGATAACCGGATATTAACCGGTTGTAGCTCTCGCTTAGTCGGTTGTGAAAACGAGCCAACCGTTTCAGCACTAGTCGGCGGTCAAAAGAAAGAGTAACATTTCACTACTGGTGTTAGCGAGCAACTCAACTGAACTGAACCCCATCTCTCATAATATAGACCTAACGTACCAGATGAAGACCACGGAATGTTGGCAAGCGCTAAAGCGTTCCTAACGAGCTCGGTGGCTTGGTGGCTCGGTGGTTATGGTATTGGACTTCAAACCGAAAGGTATATGGTTCGATCCCCACCAGGGATAACTTCGCCGTGTCCTGGAACAGGGTACTTAATCCCCATTGCTCACATGGGAACACGGTGGTACTGTGTATTAAGGTGCACTCCACGTCGATGGTGCACTTGTCTTCCAACCATTGCAAACCCTTCTTGTGTGGAGTTAGTACCTCGGGGCGTGTGAGAGTTGCTGGCCGCTGCTTGGTTGTTCTCTACTGGTACTCCGGCTTCCTCCACCCGTACAACCCGTAAAACCGTCCAACACGAGGTGGCCTGGTTGTCGAAGGTATCGTTGAACACCAGTTAAAAATGGAGTCTCTACAGATGTGCTGTATCTCCTTAACCCTTTACCCAACGTAACGACCAATCAAAACCGGCCAGCGCTATTCACAAAAATCGCCAATTAAAGTTCATTATTTTTTCATCGTTTGTCTCAAAAACTTAGGTTGTGACCCCTCCTTGGAACGAGCTCGTCGAGCTCGTTCCAACGAGGGGTTATAACCTATTTTTGCAGACAAAAAATAAAAAAAAAAACAATTAGTTATTCAAGAAATTTGTTTGCAAGTGCCGTTTGCTTTTCATGTTAGGTAAAGTGTTAACAACACTATTTTCGAGGATAATCAGTGTTTACAAAGTTTCAGCTACTGGACCTCCGGATTTCACTCAGTGGTTTACTGGCTGAAACATTGCTTCTGATTCCTATGTCTTTATACAGGATTCCATTCAGATCGCCTGGGTGAAATCTTCACACTCGAAGCTTTCTGTTTATTGGCAATCTTCCCATCTGCGGCAACCACGTTGTGTCCTTGGGCAAGACACTTCACCCCCATTGCCCACGTGGGGGCACGGTGACGTTGTGTACTAAGGCGTACTGCACGTCGATGGTGCACCTGTCTTCGACCAATGCTAACCCTGCTTGTGTGGAGTTGGTATGTTGGGGAGCTGACAGTTGCTGGGTGGTTCTCTCCGGGTACTCCGGCTTCCTCCACCCGTAAAACTGTCACGGTCATGGTTAGCCCTTGTGCAGAAATACGTGAACTTAAAGCACCAATAAATAAATAAATAAATATCGGCAATCTACTAACAACTAATTGTTTCGCACCCAGTATCGAGACACGATTCAATACAAGCCTTGTTTGTTCGAGTTAAACATTGGCATTATTTTTGATACCACGTTTGATCCACGTGATCTCGAAAGCAGCGAGAATATCCCTTGCTCTAGAATAATTATTTCAATAGAATAATAACTTCAACTGTCATTATTTGTAAATACCTGGATGTCTAGGACACACAAGTCGCAATTCACATGTTATAAGAAAGGTCTCTCACAGGGCATATGGAAACGTGCCTCTAATAGCCATATCTTAGTTTTAGCTCAGCGTGAACTGCCGTAAAATAGAGAGGCACAATCAGTCTATTGACGTGTCAGCTCATTTGTCGAACCCCCGATATTGTCTGTACAATATGACTGGAATAAACCCGCCAGGCAAAACAAATCAATATGTCCCCAAATTATCTTCCACTTTATGATAACTCAATTACCTCGCGTGGATCATAGCATAAAAAGCCGTTATTACTCTCTTTTAAACTGTCCATTAATTATTATAGTTGTGGACTTTCGCTGGCGAACTGTGCTCTGTCGGTAGTCTGTGGTCAAATAGAAGAGATAATGACGAATTATGTTCAGTTATTGTTAGCATGCCATTAGCGTCCGACCAATTTGCTGACCACTTACGGAAGTCGTTGACGGATCGCTGAGAGGGAGCGATGTTGACATGTTTAAACCAATCATCAGTTTTGACCAATAACTCGAGTACTTAACGATATTTGCTTTTCTATGGAAGTTTATTTTAGTGTCTTGTGATGAATGTTTGATAGTACTTGTATAACCAAAGCCTACGAAAACATCTTTACGCAGTTAACATAAAATTGACAATGTTCACACATGCTCCCAGTCATATAGAACATACCACCGTGAAACCAAAACTGTTAAGAGGTCCAGTTGAGAGATTGGAGCTGTCACGAGTATTCGCTTAGTCGACTATCGATCGTTCACGGCAAAATCGATCAGTATTTTCCTTAGTCGAACAATCGGTAAATTTTTACTCCCTTTAAATGCTGCATTGAGTAAGATACACATTTTTGGATACATATTTAACTAATCCCCCCTTCGAGCCGAAAAATTGTTCCGGCCCGAAGATGACATTTGCTAAATATAGAGCAAAAAAATATACATCTTTTCTCGATTTTAAAATCCGCAGTAGAGACAAACCAATGAAGGTAATCGTCCGTCACATAAGATAATTCAGTGTAAAGAGTATTGTGTAACCCCGTCTTATTATATTCCAATGACATTGCAATGATGGGTTATTAATTATAATGTTGTTCTAAACTCTAAACTCTCTCTCTCTTTCTCTCTCTCTCTCCTTCTCTCACTCTCTGTCTCTCCTCTCCCATGATAATTAGATGTCAAGGCTATGTGTGACCCCTTCCTACTATTTTTCAGTGAGATTGCAATGATGGATTGTTAAATATAATGTTGTTCTAAACTCTAAACTATATATCTCTTTCTCTCTCTCCCTCTCTCTCTCTCTCTTTCTCTCTTTCTATCCCTCCCTCTCTCTCCCTCCTCTCTCTATCTCTCTCTCCTTCTTACACAAACTCCTTCTGTTTCTATATCTCTCTCTAACTCTATCTCGCTCTCTATCTCTCTCTGAGAGGCGCGTGGGTGATCACAATGGAACAAATCAGATTTACCTCCATTCCATCTTCATTACGCCCTTGCATCAATATGACGTCTGGATCATGAACAGAAAAATATGCGCCCGTCAACATTCAATGTTCGATATTCCCTGACTCGGAATTTTGGGGTGCATATTCGGTTTGGCTGGAAAAGCTATATTCACGGGAATCTACATCTCATATAATACTATATTTTTTTGCGAAATGGACGAATCTATTGTGAGTCATAGGGACGTTCATTGATACCTGATCCTACACCTAACGATAAACCTATTTCTGAATCACATTTCCAATTTACTGTTCGTTGTATCTTCTACTCGTCACACGGACAAACGATGCGTTCCCCTTTAATATAAACACTATTTTTATTTGAAAACAAATGAAATATTAATTCTTACACAACATGATAAGCTTTCGAAAAGTATTGTTCACAGTGAAATATTTCAGGTATACACCGTATATGATAGGATTCGACAGGAAACTTAGTGCTTTCATGAGTCGTCTCCTTTTAAGAGGTAATGCACACACAAATGCATTACAAGACCCACGCGAGATTTCTATACAATTTCTCGTTGAAAGAAATCGAATGAGAAACTGAAATGCAGTTCGTGAAGAGTGTATGACCATTAAATCACCCGTGGTGATTCAACCCGAGCAATAATTGCAAATTTGGTGCAAAGCATAATCATTACAAGCAAAGTTCCAGCCAATGGACCTCCGGGTTAAACCCGGAGGTCCATTGGCTGAAACACTGTTTGTGTTTTTCGTCCTTATGTACAGAAGTTAAAAGTGATACTTTGGGTGATACTCCACTCCGCAGGTGATTTAGTTACAATTCACTCTCCACGTATTGTAGTAGTGGTAGAATAGAAATAAAAATCGTGAAAATTATGTTTACTGTTACATAAAGGGATTATGGATGTTGGTGGATGATTGCTAAGTCAAAACAAAGAAGTGGGGGTTGGGCCATCAAATTAAGTGAATGGCTGCCAGAGCAGAGTTGTCGCATGTTAATACCATTAAGTATGTCCTATTCTAAGATGGTGTGAACTTGATCAAAATAACCACAATGACAAAATATATATTCCACATTGCCATCGTCCGATCAACGGAATGTCTTGCAAGTCACGCCATCCCTCTTCTTTTACGAATCTAGCCGACGGCTCAAATTTGGAAGTCGGTAAAGATGTGTGACAGCTCCCGAACACGGCGGCGATTCGACAAGACTGTTGGTAGTTATTATCACGAAAATTAAGTATGACATAAGTTCAGAGTATTTAATATTTGTCATATGACTCGTCCGTTTTGTTCACTTTAAAATATTTGATATGTTGTTTTCATATTAATCAGTGATAAATAAAGCCTTCCGTCAATTCCATTGGTCATTTGCAAAACAAGACAATTTGATTGGCTGAACAAAATACAACTGGGCCACATTTTCATAATTTGCATAATTAAAGTTGGGAGCTTTCATTGGTCAATTTCAAAACTGTAGAATTTGATTGGCTAAACAATATACAACTGGGTCACATTTGCATAATTTCAGTAGGGAGAATTTACGTTATCTGTCCTATTTAGGGTGGGTTATATTGTATTAATCTTTTACTTACAAGAAAAACGCCATTCATTTTATTTTATATTTTCACATTTTGCTTCCAAAACATAGGTTATGACCCCTCATTGGAACGAGCTCGACGAGCTCGTTCCAATGAGGGGTCATAACCTATGTTTTGGAAGCAAAAAATGAAAATTTTCAGTTATACGAGGATGTTTTTTTTCAAGTGCCGTCCGCAACTCAAGTTACGTGATGGGTTAAAAAGTCATACCAAGTGGCTAATTTGTGCGTGTGTGTGTTATATGATAAATAGAATATGAAATGAGTGTTTTTCTCATATCATATTTATGAAACTCGTCCGAATTTTCCTTTTGGGCTCGCCCAAACGGAAAATTCTTAGACTCGTTTCATAAATATTATATGAGAAAAACACTCATTCCATATCCTCTATGTTTGGAACTTTTCACAAGGGACAGCATAGCATCATGTCACGCTATTCTTGAGTTATTCCCTGGTCGAGTACAATATTGTCAGTCGAAGCGTTTGGTCGACACAATGAATCTTTGAACAAGTTTGAAGATATTACTATTTGTGGTACTTGTATAATGTTCTGCTGCAGGAGTGAATATTACAACACTTTTACAACTGTATTTTCTAGAATTGTATTTTCTATCGTTTAGTATAACTGACTAATATTAATCATTAGTTTTTTAAAAAGATATGGAAATTTGCGAACTGGCAAATTGCCACACCTTTGAAAATTCTAATTGTTCATTTCAACCCATTTAAGGTCATACCCAGAAAATACAGTTCTAGAAAATATAATTGTAAAAGTTCTATAGCACTGGTCCCTGACCCGAGTTACAGTGTATCTGTTGTTATTGGCAAACGTAAACCACCAAAGGTTTCACGACGAAGGGTTGTGTATCGTGGAGAGTAGAGAAGGTCGTGCGTTTGAAAGGGATAAGAGTGAAGTTGGCGTTTTTTAGGGCTGACAAATTAAATTATCACTGATCCTTCTTTCTATCTGTTGAGTATCACTTGATCTCATTAGTAATAATAATAATAATACCTTCTTAATTTTACAGCTACACCATTATTAGTAAACAAACGCCGCTCCCCGGTCGTTCTCTTCCAGTTCGCTCCCACACATAAAACTGTCCGATACAAATGAAGTTGTTGGAAGTCGCCTTAAACTCCCAATAATAAATAAATAAATGAAGTTGTTGTAAGTCGCCTTAAAATCCCAATAAATAAATAAATAAATAAATAAATAAATAAATAAATAAATAAATAAATAAATAAATAAAGACACGTTACTGAATGTGTTTACACATTATGTCCATCTGATGTTTCAGATGACATTTCCAATATGTTATTCATAAATAATGAGGACATTTTATTTTGTAATATTTTTCAAACAAACAAATAACCCTCTGCACGCTGATGTCAAAATACCAGACCTCCAAGCAGCAAATCTATCTCATAATGCAACTTGTAATTCAATCTTGTTCAACAAAATTCAATTCGCTGTAAATGGTCTATGCACCCCGTTCCTATTAATCATCAATATGACTGCAAGAATGAGTTGGTATAACTTAGTAAAGATGATGCTTGGCCTACATTATCTGTCTCTCATTCTCTTTGTCTCTCAACAATTTCTGGAAAGAGTTGGGGTGGAGGCACGAGTCCCCCCCCCCCACCCCACCCCCAGGCACCTCGGATTATTACGTTCCTGGCTCATGAGAAATTAGTGATTATGTAATTCATTTATAACTTTTATAAGATGTAAGTGGAGAAGTCAGTATTATGTTACGTGCGATTTGAAGTCCAGCCTTGCAGGATAGTTCGTGCTTGAGAATATTTAAGCCTTCACATGTGCTGTACACAATTTATTTATTTACTTGTTTAACCCTTTACCCAACGAATCGCCCGCATCCGCCAGGGTAATATGCAAATTCAGCAGCTGAAAAAATATTATTTTTCGAAAAATTTCGACAAAACCATATCACGTGACCCCTCTTTGGAACGAGCTCTTCGAGCTCGTTCCAAAGAGGGGTCACATGATATGGTTTTTGTTGAATTTTTTTGAAAAAATTTGAAAATAATATTTAAAATAATAAATTTTGAAATCGTCTGCGTTGGGTAAAGGGTTAACATTTATATCTATTTATTTATTTATTTATTTATTTATTTATACCGGTGTAGCGGTGTAGCCTATAAATTGAAAATAATCAATTAAAGCTCATCCATCGTTACGATTTGAAGACCCACCAGCAGAGTCGTTAATAGTTGCTAACATTAGGCCTTTCCAGGTAACGCATATTATGTACTTATTCATTTCACATGATTGATACAGTGTCAGTAAAACCGCAAACCAATGTATAATTACTTAGCACGTTCACAATTTTTCCACGTTGAAGAGTAGGAAAATATTTCCAGAGTCCCATCCAGCAGAGTAGTTCGTGGTTGTCACAATTTAGGCCTTTACAGGTTATTTATTTATTTATTTATTTATTTATTTATTTATTTATTTATTTATTTATTTATTTATTTATTGGTGTTTTAAGGTCACATATTTCTGCATAATGGCTGATCATGACCGCGACAGTTTTATGGGTGGAGGAAGCCGGAGTACCCGGTGAGAACCACCGAGCAACGGCGAGCAACTGTCAGCTCCCCAACATACTGACTCCACACAAGCAGGGTTAGCATTGGTTGAAGACATGTGCACCATCGACGTACAGTACGCCTTAGTACACAACGCCACCGTGCCCCCACGTGGGCAATGGGGGTGAAGTGTCTTGCTCAAGGACACAACGCGGTTGCCGCAGGTAGGATTCGAACCGAGGACCTTGCAGCCTGCCCCTCTCCCAACCGAGCCACCGCGCCCTCTTATTTATTTATTTATTTATTTATTTATTTATTTATTTATTTATTTATTTATTTATTTATTTCACTTGATTTGTACAGCGTCAGTAAAAATATCAAATCTATGCTATGTATAATTACATTATAATTATTTACAAAATTCACAATTTGTCCACGAGGAAGAGCTGGAAAATGTTTTGAAAACCGTTACATAAGAATAGCACGTGGTTAGCATTTATAATCTCTTCCTGGAGGGATGGTATTTGATGAAACTATTTATGATTTTACAAGGGCACACATTGCAAAGGGCGCACCCAACATTAAAGGTATATGGATGCGTGCAACATCCAGGGTATAAGGGCACGCAAAACGTATGTGGTACAAATGGTTTAAATGATTTCAAGCTTTTCGCTTTCGCTCGCCTCGATATAAAAATGGAACCAAAAAAACCTGAAAATAGTAACAAATATCACCAGATTTCTGACAATTCGGTCATATTTTAAAAAATTAAATAGTCGAATAATTAAATCAAACAACTTGTGAAATATAAAATAACAGCAAATATGTCAATAAAATAGCCCCCTGTCTGCTTTATCGATTTTTTCAAGAGTTATTTGTAGATTAAAATTATATTCGTTCCAGTATTCATGAGTTTGGTCCAACTGATTACGGAGCGTGAGAAACACGTCCAGAAATTTATTTCCACTATGTCTCTATTGTGTTTTAAACAGGCCAGAAAGATTTTCTCCGCGATCAGGTATGGTAGAGATTTAATACCTGGATGTCTCATTTAAACATCCCGCCTGCGGCACGGTCTTTAAAAACCGACATCCAACTATTAAATCTCCATATACCATGCATGTTGGCGGAGATAACTTATATTAAACTTCCTCGCATACAGGCACGCATACAGGTTCTCCATATATGGCTAAAGTGGGCGCTGCAGTAAAAAGGGTTGAAGGCCACAGTAGAAGCAAGTTAAGTGTGGCGGTCTTGGGTCACATCTTAGGAGTAAATAGTTTTTGATTTCCCATTAATTACCATTAAGATTGCAAGGACGTATTTGTATAACATGGTAAAGATTATTATTGTCCCTGTTGGGTGATGGTGTGAGATGGGGAAATCTCACCCTCGGGACAAGATATTTGGTCCAGACTCTCGGCAGCCGAGTGTCTGGACCGAATATCTTGGCCTGGGGGTGAGATTTCCCCTATCTCACACACGCCCTACCAGGGATAATTTTTTTTCTCCCCCTACCAAAACAGTCAGATGTCATCAATGTAATTCAGGGGCACATACAACTATATCGAACAATTTTGTTGTCCATTTCTGAAAAAACGTTTTATTTATCGAAAAGAGAGCACAACAGCTCCGTATTTATCACAGGTATATACCACAGATTAAATCCGACGCTGGCAAGACAAGGATTAAAGATCTGTAGTGAAATGAACATTGACACGTTCCAATGACGTCATATTATAAATTCTGCAGGGTATTCGCATAACGTTTCGACGGGAATTTCGTGCAACTCGCTCCACTCAAAATGGCGTTCATCCAAAAATCCATATAAAAGAGTCAAATTGGGGTGAGATAGCTGCCACGTGGGTGGGGTGAGACAGGCATATCTCTCCCAGCTGTCTCACATGACTTTATATATGTCTCAATACCGTATAGTGGTGGGAGAATATGTTATCCTATCAAACTCTCTAACTCTCCTCCACTCTCTCTCCCTCTCGCAGTCCATCTCAACTATGTCTGGAATGAGTTGTGAGTGAGGCACCTTCCCTCACGCATCCCGAGTTGTTCCCTTTCTGGCTCCCGAGAAATGAGTAAATTACGTAACCTCTTTCATTCCTAACCTTTACAAGATGTAAGTAAAGAAGTTTGTATTATGTTACGTGGTTGCGATTTGATGTCCTGCCTTGCACGATAGTTCTTGTTTGAGATTTTTATGCCTCTACGTGTGCTCTGCTCGGCCTTTCCAGGTAACATACAATGCGTATTCACTCATTTCATATGATTGGTACAGGGCCAGTTAAAACCGCAAACCTATGTACATTGTATAATAACTTGGCACGTTAAAATTATTTCGACACAGAAGAGCTGGAAAATGTGTTGAAAAAGATACAAATGGATTTCATTTGGTTGTGATTTATATAGTCTCTCCATGGAGTGTAATTCTTCGATGCAACTATTTATGTTTTTTTTCAAAGGATCTCCTATTTCATTCTTTATTTATTATATTGACTTGCGCACCACACCTGAAAACATCTCAGGAAACAGTCGTAAGGCGCATACTGAATTTGAATTTGGTGTGGGCAGGGGGGGGGGGGGGGGGGCACGGTAATACAAGGCCCCCACACATTGATATATATTAGTTGTGTACCATGTGGTTGAGAGGCATGGAAGGCATACAATACAGAAAGCCATGTTTGGGACTCACATACCTCTGCATCTACAATGACAAAAGGGCACATAATTGGCAACATATTTAGCAAATTTGCCCACCAGGGGTAATGTAGTAAATATGGAGCCGAACTGTGTATTTTCCTCGCCTTTAACCCTTTACCCAACCTAACGGCCAAAACCGACCAGTGTTATTCTCAAAAATCGCCAATTAATTTTCATTATTTTTTTTCATTTTGTGGCTCAAAAACATAGGTTATGACCCCTCGTTGGAACGAGCTCGTCAAGCTCGTTCCAATGAGTGGCCATAACCTATGTTTTTGAGACAAAAAATGAAAGAAAAAAAATAGTTATTCAAGAATTTTATTTGCAAGTGTCGTCTGCTTTTCATGTTAGGTAAAAGGTTAAATGTTGTAGAAGAAACAAGTTAAATCTACGGTCGTATCTTAAGAGTAAAGAGTGTGTGCGCCCCCTTCCTGCTAATTGCCATTGATATTGCACGGATCAGGTTGATATTACTTTGTAAAGATATTGTTGGCCGAAACTCCCCCCCCCCCCCCTCTCTCTCTCTCTCTCTCTCTCTCTCTCTCTCTCTCTCTCTCTCTCTCTCGGAAGCGCGGGGCTCAGTTGGTAGAGGTGCAGGCTACAAGCCGAGAGGTCCTCGGTTCGAATCCCACCTGCGGCAACCGCGTTGTGTCCTTGGGCAAGACACTTCATCTCCATTGCCCGCGTGGGGGCACGATGACGCCGTGTACTAAGGCGTACTGCACGTCGATGGTACGCATGTCTTCAACCAATCTAACCCTGCCTGTGCTGCAGTGCGGAGTTACGATGTTGGGGAGCTGGCAGCTGCTCGTCGTTGCTCGGTGGTTCTCTTCGGGTACTCCGGCTTCCTCCACCAGTAAAACTGTCACGGTCATGATTAGCCATTGTGCAGAAATGTGTGACCTTAAACATCAATAAATATAATACTCTCTCTCTCTCTCTCTCTCTCTGTCTATCTATCTCTTAACTTTTTCCTGGAAAGAGCTGGGGGAGGGGGCATGCAGCCGGGTTGTTACATTCCTGACTGATGAGAAATTAGTGACAACAGTACAGTCGCCGTCGACTGGTCGTATCCATGCATGCGTTTACCAGGTAACAAACATCATCACCAGCAAAATTTTAATTAATGAATGATTGTATCCCAACAGTCTGGAATCTAATATTATTGCGTCCGTAGAAATATTGTCCACCCGTGGAAAGTGACCAATCCACTGCGGTTGTACTGTACATAATACATTCATAACTTTAACAAGATGTAGTAAGTAAAGAAATTAATATGATGTAGTTACGATTATTATTTATTTATTTATTTTTTATTTATTTATTTATTTATTTATTTATTTATTTATTTATTTATTTATTTATTTATTTATTTATTTATTTATTTATTTATTAGCTATGTATTTATTTATTTATTTATCAGAGATAAGCAACATTAACACTGGAGAACATTTCAATTAATGAAGCAGCGAGTTAAACTCTGTGCATCTGGTGTTTTATTAAGTAAAAATTTGCTCATGATTTTATCGTTAGAATTCTAATGCTATAGCAGGTATGGGTACACTGTCCACTCGTGGATTTTAAACAAGTCACGGCGGTCTCACTGTACACTGAGAAAATGCACATTTTTTTACACCGTATTTGATAATAAAGATATTTATTCAGTTGTGTTTTGCTGGGCAGTTCGTATTTTTTTTATTCTTTAAGAAACATGTGAATATATTTGATAATAATAATAATAGATTTATTTAGTTCTTGCGATTTGTTGTGCCGTTCGTTTTTTTTTCTGCGCATGTGCGAAAAGGCTCACCCCCAAAACGCAATTATGTCACTCATTGATCATTTTTAAGAATTTCAAGAATGGACATTGTTGACATTGTTCCCACACATATAAATCAAAGATAAGAAACATTAATAATTAACAAAATTGCAATTAATAAAGCTCTGGATTAAACCCACTGCAGCCGCTGCTTCATTAATTAAATTTTGCAAGTGATTTTTATGTTAGAATGTTATTGAAGATTTGGAAACGCGCGGAGTGTGAACAACACACTATACAATAAGAAAATGGATACATTTGACACAATAGCTAACAAGTTTCCCCACCAGGGTAAAATTGTTAAATTTGAAACCAAATAATGTGCATTTTTCTCGAATTCAAAGGACGTAAAAGAAAGTAAGAATAAATAAATGATCTATACACCCCGTTCCTATTATTTACAGATACGATTGCAAGGTCGAGTTTGTATAACTTGGTAAAGGTGATGTTGGCCCAACGAATTGATATAATGTGATCTCTCCTATTCGAGACTGTATTTCGAGACACACATGCTGTATATGTAAGTACATAAATGTTCGTTTAACCAGTTACACATAAAACTTAGATATCTTGTTACAGATTGAGAAGGAGAGATATCCGATATGGTAATCTAGTGAAATATTTGACTTCCATGCACAAATTATGTAATTCATTCCTCATATAAACGACATTTCAACGATGCTCACCAAGCGATTAGTTGAAGCTTACAATTTAGACAGACGAGCGAAAGCTGTTATCAAGTTGTGCCCGCCGGCAACAAGACTGATGGGGGTTATTAGGTGTATAAAATCCATCAGAAAATAAGGCGCACGTGCAAAAAATCACCGCACACATTTCGACTCCACAAGACATCTCTCTATTCCTCATATTTTTTTTAAATGGGTTTAGTACTGCCAATCAGGACCGACGGGGCCACGGGGCATGGAACTTCAGTGCCCACACAGCGGACCACCATATTTTTAGACAAAGAGCTTCAGCCCAATACTATTTTGTTTTTATAAATATTAACTGACCAATCATTTTGAGCTGCGGATCCTAACTAAAACTTCAGACTAACAAATCTCCAGTTTGTTGTGTATGAGGGGCATAAGAGTGACAAAATATTACATGAGCACACCAACCCATAAATTCCTGGGTTTGTTAGCTTGCCAAAAAAAAAAATTCTGACGACAATATTGAAAACAAACATTGTGTTAAAGTCATAAGCTGAGTACGGTTTTTGAAAACAAAGTCATGTTGTATTTTCTAGACAGGAAAGCCACATATTTGTTTTTCCCCAAACTTTAGTTTTGTCATCTGTAGTATAACCATTCCATGTTGCTACACTCTATTACAGTTAAAACTAGAAGTCCTGTCACGAACTGTGCGCTTATCTAGGTTTAATTGCGCGTAGGAATTGTGCGCAATTGAAACATCGAATGGCATCAAAAGCACCGCAGGTTCTCCTGCTTACTCAAAGCAAACACAGACAATGTTTCTGCCAATGGACCTCCCGGTAACCCGGAGGTCCATTGGCTGAAACATTGCTTGTGCGCAGGCCGTATGTACATAATTTGACAGCCTTCCTATGATCATAACGCGCAGATTAACGCGTAGATCGACGTGCTATTGCACATTTCATGACAGGACTTCTAGTGTTAATTGTACATGAGTGAAAACTGTTTTTCCACGAGTAGAAGTCTGAACGAACATGTTTGAAGGCTCAGAAGGGGCGTGGTGTCCAACTGAGTAGCACGTTGGAATATTTCGCTGGTAGTTATCAGTTGGCATCTGGTCAGCGCCAAATGCATCGCATCCCTTGGTAAAACGTTCAACCTCGCATACTTGACTGGGAACACATTGTATTATGGCATTTTGGTAGAGATGTATCCATCTTATTCGAGCTAGCACCAAGTTTTACTTAAGATCAGATAGTACGTTAAAAACTCTCACAATTACTTGCCGCTACTAAGATCGTAACTGCGGCTTCTTCTGGCTTCGTCCACCCATAAACGTGTCCGACAAGTATCGACACTGCATAGTGAAGTCTGTTCAAATCTTCCGAAATAAACAACCGAATAGATGAATAAAAATAACTAAATTCAAATACCTTATGAAAATGTAGGATTTGATTATTATCTCCCTAGAAATTTGAAATGGATAAGATAATTTGCTGAAGGCAGTTACTAAAACTGGATCCCAATTAAAACAGGGTGTTGGAAGTTTTGTGGAAGTGTCGCCGGAAAATCAGTATTTGTCATAGTATAACATATTATGATTTATTACACGCGAGAGTCATTAAGTGAAGGTTCTCAGGAGAAATAAAATGTTCATTTGGGCGTTTTAAACACCCATTACAAAAGTAGGTTCGAAAAAACAACTGTCGAGGAATACGCATGGCAAGATATCTTTGTTTTTATTAGCACATCGTCCTAGAGTCCTACAGCGTCGCCTGAATGCTAGAGGCCTTCAAAATGTTCAATCAGATTTCCCCTGTATGCATATAGTCAGGCTATATAAGGCATTCCGTAATTGAGATTCTTACCCGATTCCGTAAAATTTGGATTCCGCGATTTGATTAATTTGATTAATTAAATTACCACGAGGACGCTTCTTGGAAATGTTACTTTCAAGATGTTACCTTGCCCCTACGTTTGAAGTATGGTTTCCATGAAGCGTCCCCATGTTAGTTTAATTAATCAAAGTTTTCAAAATTCACTTCATTCTGTGCTTTTTCAAATGAGCTGCAACACATGAAGCACTAGCTATGTTTTTTCAACTAAACTGCCTTTAACAACTGCATGGACTTAGATATTTCCAAATGCGTAACATCTCTTAATTTGATGGGCTTAAAGTTATTTTGACTGGGTATTTTATGCAAAAAGCAGAAACAATGCAGGATGAATTTAAACCAATAAAATTCACATTACATATGAACGTTCTAATGCGAGGCGGAGAGTTAATATTATACATGTATCATGGGTGAAGCATCAGTGAACTAGCTTGCAAAGTTTGTTGCAAATTTTCATTTTTACATTTTGCAATACAAGATATTCAACTGCAGCCTATTAGGCTGCAGTTGAATATATTGTATCGCAAAATGCTATACATAATTGAAAATGGTGTAGCTTTTAGCATGTTTTGCATAGCAAACAGCGATGCGAAACCACTTATTTTGAGCCCTGGCTCGTATGAATGCTGGGTGCTGCTCGTGGTTTAATCCTGCCCCGACCGACTCATAACAACACACTGAAAAATTCCAGCCAGTACAGACGCGCATTCTACGATAGCATTGACTGCAGAACAACTAAAGTCACAAACATGAATTCAGGCCAGAAAGGATACGAACAGGCAATATCGACGAGCAGCATAAACGTTGCTCACCGTCCCCAGAACAAATGCCAGCCTGGCTGATGGGTGCTATTCCTGGCCTGATTTTGCCCCATGAAGATATATTTGAAATCACAGCAACAACCTCTAATCTACACCTATTTCATTTACACATTGTAAAAGAAATGAATTCTCTAGATTCATTCAAGTCGGCTATTAAAACATACCTTTTTCATAAGGCATTTTTCAATTTCAGTACTGTCAGATAGCGCCATGTTTAGGTTTATGGCTATACAATAATTATTATTACATTGTTATTGGTACTAGGGAATAAACCAATTCAGTCTTGTTTGACAGGGTTCTTTGAGGTGTGCCAAACGCGATATAAATGTTTAAATTTCTACTTACATTATGGCAAACAATTGCTTTAAATGTTGGTATTTCGTCATATAATTGAGGTGTATAGAGTGTGATCTACACTGTATAAGAAGTGAGCGGTGGGACCCGTTACTATTAACAGAAATTGTAACAGACGGGAGGCGAATGGAATCCTTAGTCCACATAGTCCATACGGAGCTCCTGGCTGGGGAATACATTGTGCAATACTCTAATAAAAAAAATATAAAAATCCACTTTAGAACAAAGAGAAAAAAAATATAATAATAAAAATGCACATGTTCTATTCATGTTTGAACAATTTATAAAGCAGTCTAGAGACTAAATATATCTGCTATTCCTAACAGAAATCAAGCAGATCAAATCAAGCGTGAAGTCAAACGGCAGGTAGTTCCTAAAAACAATGAAGAAGAACAGAAAGATCTTCCAACGGTACATGATTATGTTAGTTGAAAAGCCATTATTACCGTCTGTTAAAAAGCTGATCAAACAGCTAAGATGGTGGTTATATGACGAATGCTTCAAACCCGTGCAAACAAGTGATTATAAAGATGGATAACCCACTAGCAGCGAGAAGACGACGACGGTCGTAGAACTACGGATCACTCATAAACGTATTACACGCCTGTTCTATGAAATCCCCATCTACAGCAACACTAAACCATGCGGAAAATAAAAATCTGTTCCGCACATATGTGCGGAAAGGAACTCGTTGACTGACTATTTTTAAACAGAAGCGAAATGTCACTGGAGTTTAAAACAAATCATGCAACGCAATTACAATTTGAATGGATAGCGATAGCTGAAAAACGTCCCCTGAGTTCCACTGTGTTCTATGTGCCAATATTATATCTCACGTCACTTCCTTGCATTCTGATTGGCTGAAAGATGATACCCTATTTCGTGTAGTTTGCATCCACAGAACTGACCAGGCACTACACACAGGCACTACACGTTTTCTATTTTTAGCACACTACTATATCAGTTTTCTTTTCATACTGGGCGGATAAAACTGATCAGGCTAAATTTAAAAATCGATTCACAGAGGCACAACATCTACAAAACGACCCGGAAAGAAATCTTTGTGGAAAAATGTATCGCTTTTCCATTGTTGAAGTCACATTTTCCGAGGCGTTCATTTTATTCCTTGAAAAGATGATCCCTATCTCGTTTCGAAGAGAATGATCCACACCTGGATCCAACTTTCATGAGAACGCGTCCTGATATGAAAAATCGTTTGTTTCGCTGCTCATATTATTTCTCTATTTAATTGTATGTTTTGGGCAGTAAACGAATAAATAATGAAATTCAATTGAATCTTCGGAGTTTGTATCCCGTGCTGACCCATTCGGTAATGTATATGTGTGACAAATGTGTGGAAATTATCAAACTGCGTTGTCAAATTTCGAAAATTTTAGTTTTCATTCCCGAGTTGCGCGATTCTAGAATACACAGTTCCGTTTGGGGGAAATGTTTTGTTTACCCTTGCCGACCGATTCAAAATCTGTCTTCTGCTCATATCAATAATCCAAGTTAGCGGTGTTTTGGAAGAAGAAAATGTTTTTTTAAAACTACATGGTATTTTTTTCTATATAACGCTGGTTGGTAGGGATGCTACCTTGGTAATAGATCAATAAATCGGACAGATGTTTTTCTTGATGGGTGTTCGATATAATATAAGGATTAGTGCATGTCTTGTCGTTGACTACGCCCATATAGTGCCCAGTGAGGTGGTGTAGTTCCCTCCGTTTCGCGGCGGGAACTACACACCTCACTGGGCACTATATGGGCGTAGTCAACTCCAAGCCATACACTATTCCTTAAGTAGAACCCAGGAGACGAAATAGTAACACGGGTTACCCTCGCAATTTTGTTTGGAGATAAAATCTATTCCTTTTGTTGATAGTAACTGTTGTTAAAATGAATTGCTGAGTGTTCTTCTAATAATTGTTTTATAGACGTGAAGGCATGTAATAAACACAGAACGAAACGCGTGTGTGATTGGGTTAATTGATATGGCACTTGTGCCATCGCGAAAGGATAAAACACGAGACCTTTGGCCTCTCGTCCTGTCCTTCGGCTCTGACATTCGTGACATATCGATTAACCCATTCACAAACTCGTGTCGTTCTGTGTATGTCTTAGACAAAGAATCCCAAATCAACCTTTAAGATGGGTTCTGTGAGGATAGGACAATTATTATGATAATATGTCCTCAATTTGTATTCCTCATACCCATGTGAGTCACATATATAGACAGTCGGTTGCAGTGCCGCTGTAGCATTCAAGCCTAAAACGGTCGCCAGTTCGGTATTATGGGAGGTCGTTTCAGTAAGGATTATGTTATCAAAGTTTTCTTCATTCAGTCCAGATTCAATACTTTAGAATCCACAGCCAGCCTGTTGTTTTACCATTGCTGTCACTCGAAGAAAGGCCCGAACGAACAGTAATTGTATACTACTTTAACAATTATTGGGTATACAGCATATCAGCATTTTTCACACTGGGTCTCGTGTTGGGGCACACATAACCTTTGTTTCCAAAACAACTCGCATGTGGAATATTGACAGTGCACAATACATGTCAGAAATAAGCAGAACACGATGTGTGTTTGAACCGGTGGGTGTTTTACTTAACTCGTTGAAATGGTGTAGTCATATTTCGCGAGAGCCAGAGGCTCCATCGAGTTATGTAAAACACCCACCGATTCAAACACACATCGCGTTCTGTGTTTATTACACCACTCATGCATTAAAATTTATTTAAATAAACACATTTTAAATCCGACGTTTAAACCCAAAGGTGAAGAGTCCGTTTGTTTTGTTTGAAGCTGTACTGATCAAATGAACTAGTCTAAATTACATTCGTTATCTTTTCTATTGGGCGTGTTTGTTGAAATTCGTGTTGCTGTTTCTCTTCGGCTGGTGTCCATTCACGCCTAACCAATTGGTGGCTTTGACTGTTAGTAAATATATATATATATAAGTACAAATTTGGGCAGATTTGCAAAGCAGCTAGGAGAAACTTTTTTAAAAGAAATTTGAAGCATGTCAAGATGTCCAAAGATTTACTGACTGGGTAAATAATTGATTGTTTTTTAATGATTGTTTTTTTAATATCATCTCATTTTTAGATAACTAATTTTTTTGTGAACTGACTTTATTTTGCTCTGTACGTTTCCATTTTCACACTACGCGTCAGACGATCGATAACTGCATAACGAAATTTGGAAACTTTTCGAAGTGTAACTAATGACTCAACGGGACAAGAACTAGTATAAACGGTGCTGGGAAAAAAGTTCCGACTTGTATATCACCATGTGAATACACAAACCTTTATGCCATAGCGGCGAGTCCCTTAAATATAAGGTTTTAAAGTTTAATGGATGTGTAATAATAAAATTTATTGCATCAGATATGAAGATACTTTCATCGTCTTCCTACAGTAACGCTGTCAAGACAAGGTACAGGTACTTATTTCCTGAAAAAAGGCGGCGTCAAATACGAGGATAGCAGAATAGACATGTCCGTTTTTGAGGCATGAATAAATGTCGTTATACAATGGCAGTATTTAAAGAGTCGATGAACACTACAGGCTATAACATATGCCCTGTAAATAGATTTTGAGGCGCACTCAAAGTTTCGGGAAATGGATCCTAGGGCATAACCCTTTGCGCAACCCCCAAATACTAGAGGACACTTGCAAAATATTTCTGAAACAACTAAAATAATTTCAACGTTGTGCTTCAAAATATAACACATAATATATATTGGAACGCGCACAACAGGCCTTTCCAATGAGGAGTGATAAGCTATGATTTTGGGACAAATGTTGAGTGGTGTTTTGTTTTTTTTGTAAAAGGCACATTTTAACCCTTCACCTAACATGAAAATCAGACGACACTTGCAAACAAAATTCTTGAATAACTCATTTTTTTAACTTTTTGTCTCAAAAACATAGGTTATGACCCACCACGAGCTCGTTCCAAAGAGCGGTGATAACCTATGTTTTGAGACATAAAACTGAAAATATAATGAAAATTAATTGGCGATTTTTGAGAATTGCGCTGGGTAAAGGGTTAATACCTACTATAAATCTCTGTGAGTCGGTCAGGGCAGAGTAAAGCGACAAGAAGCACACAGCAGGCATACTGGTATGGCCGGAGGAACTGGTCGCGGAGTTATTTCGTACCGGGGATCTCATTCCACAAACTACTGAGACTAAAAGTCTTTACACTACGTAACACATTTATTAACTGGACTGCAGCGTACATGTAATACAAAATGTTGACGGGTGCGGTTACCAAACTCTCCGTCCAACTTTCTTGCAATCGGATATCCGAATTACCAGATTTACAGAGTTAACATGCTTTTATATGTACAATTTCCAAATAGCATTATTAAAATAAAACAATCAACTTCAGTAGCTGTTAAAATAACATGTGGACTCAAGTAGGCATTGTGATGGATTGTAAGAGTTGAAAACATCTTAATGCGTTAATCCATCAAATCATTAATTTATAAATCTGCTTTTCTCGAAGTATCTGAGTTAACCCATTGTTTCCGGACTCCAGATTTTAGCCTGGCCATAATGCCTCGCCGCCTCCCAAAAATAAGCCTCCTGGCACTTGGGTACATTGCGCCTGAATATTTTAGTAGTCAGGGTAAGTTCTCAATTAGCACTAGTAAATGTAATATACGAAAGAAATAAACTGATTGCATTTTATCAGTAACATAGATGAACATATCATTGCACATATTTTTATCCACTAAACCAAGTAGACCAGTTTGGATCTATTCGGTCTCTTATAACAACAGGTACCGAGTTGAAAACACTTCTTGTATGTCGCCATCACAGAACTCTACACAAAAAGATTTTTTAACCCTGCGGTGAAACATGTCCACATAAAGTGTCCACTATTTCATTCGGATTTCGGAACCTTTTATTCGAGTTCATGTTTCCAAAACGAGAATTGAGTTTCCACGTTTCGGTAAATCCATCGAAACCGAATTGCCATCAACCCTGTCCACTTTATTTGATGAATTTATTTTAGAGACCCTGGTTGAGACACTAAATTTCTTCCGCGTATTTCTTTTTCCGACAGTTATGTCACCTAAGGAATAAATGTTCTTATCTTCTGAAGGGATTCCACCTGTCTGGTCGGCCTTTTTCGTCGCTATGTTTTTTGACATCATAGTGCCGAACGCGCTAAGTTCAGAGATACCCGACAAGGTAGCCTTTCGCGTGACGAACGCTTTTTCTGACATGTCTGATGTAGCAGACACATTTTGGGTGGGCCTACTAATGCCATTTGGTTGAAAATTTTTGTCCCAGTTTACAGCAGATAAAGAAAACGTTTGTTTACTTACTTTAGGTTTCTTCCCAGTACTCGGAACAGAAGCACAAATATCCTTATGATCATTTCCACTACTTTCATGGACGTAGACGTCTCTTTGTATCCTCGTGAAATCTTCCCAACGCTTCGGTCTGTAGAACGTTTTGCTGCTGATCTCGGTTTCTTTGCACATGACGCTGGTTTCTTCCACTTAAGCATAAGACTGGTCTCGTGTGTTTCTGCTTGAAGTTCCCAAGGCAGTTCTAATCTCTCCACGGTTAAGCTCTGCAGTAGGTTCACAATGTTTTTGGGGAATCACATTGCACATTTGTGACTCAAAAATGTCCTTCCGATATCTCAAGGTGAGCTAAAAAGTCATTGTATGCCCTGATTCTCCACAAAATTATGACCGGAGGAACTGGTCGCGAAGTTATTTAGTACCGGGGATCTCACTTCACAAACTACTGAGACTAAAAGTCTTTACAGTATGTAACAAATTTATTAACTGGACTGCAGCGTACATGTAATACAAACTGTTGACGGGAGCGGCTACCAAACTCTCCGTCCAACTTTCTTGCAATCGGATATCCGAATTACCAGATTTACAGAGTTAACTTGCTTTTATATGTACAATTTCCAAATAGCATTATTAAAATAAAACAATCAACTTTAGTAGCTGTTAACATAACATGTGTACTCTTGTATTAATCAAGTAAGCATTGTGATGGATTGTAAGAGTTGAAAACATCTTAATGCGTTAACCCATCAAATCATTAATTTATAAATCTGCTTTTCTCGAAGTATCTGAGTTAACCCATTGTTTCCAGACTTCAGATTTTGGCCTGGTCATACTGGCATGTGTTCGGGCGGGGATTGAATAGAGTTGCTCATCACTATTGCTCATTCTTATCCGCTCTGGCCTGTCTGAATGTGTTTGCAGCTGTTCTGGATTTTACTGTGACCTTAGGTAAGGTTTAACCCGAAATTCCTTTTTCTATTGGGTGAACATTTGATGGCGTCTTTATCACTTGCGCCCAAAAGGTGCGCGTTATTACCCGGGAGGAAACTCAACTAGACAAGTGTTGTGATGATAATTCACCCTCCGCGTACTGCAGACATACCGCCGAATGGTTCTGGTGAGTCAAATAACCAACAATATTGTTTACTGATACAAGACTCTTACAAGGACGATACCATTCAAGGACACAGTAGTGATAAGGTTGAATTCTTATACATATACAGGTGAAAAACAACTTAGATCAGCCAAAATGAATCTTTTACGGAAAGAATTCTTGTATTTAGTTTTCTCATACAATAATCCAGCATTCACGGATATGGCCTTTGACCTTCTAGCACTAAGATCCTGAATGGTGTCATCAATAGAAGATTATTTAAAATAGAAAACAGAAGTGAGCGACTCTGGTTTATAATTTTATTACACACTTATTACCTTTCCTCCGGTTCCATATTTTCAAATACGTACGGAACACGTATTCCATACGGATTTCTGTTTCCGGACTATTTTTCCACCCGGGGTCATGGATCAGGCAAAATAACTAAACACCGCCCATTTTGGTAATTGGCCAATCGAAACGTCGCATTCCGACCCAGATCAATTCGAAAGCTGCGATGATAACCGATAAATCGAAATGTCATTTGTAAAATTAGCAAAGAGTTTTAAAGTTTGCAGTTTTCTGTATGTGATGTTTGATTTTTTTAAATTAATGGACTTTATGTCATAGAGGCTTATAACAGACACAGAACGAACGCATTCACACTCGTGGCGTTTTGTGTAGTTACAGTACGTGGAGAGTGTATTATCACTAAATCACCCGCAGAGTGGAGATTCCACCCAAGCAATAATTGCAAATTTGTTGCAAAGCATAACCCGAACCAGCAAAGTTTCAGCCAATGGACCTCCGGGTTAAACCCGGAGGTCCATTGGCTGAAACATTGCTTGTGTATTTTGTCGATATGTACAAAATTTGAAAGTTATAACTTGGGTGATAACTCCACTCCGCGGGTGATTTAATTACAATCCACTCTCCACGTACTGTATGCAACTTCGGTGATAAGGTACTCCAACAACACAAGAGATCCGTATGATGAATTATTACTGGATACTCTCATGTTTATTTTGTCGACTCATTACTGAAAGAAAAAAAATCCTAACGTAATTGTGTTTGCAAACAAAGTTGAAATTACATTCCTCAAACGATATTGCATCCCGAGCTTTCAGAATTTGTAATGTTGTCCGTGTATGATGATGCCATCAAATCTGCAAACATGAAGTTTGGATCACAAGAGTTGGTTACCATATTTGGCGATGTTGTCTAAGACATACCCCATTTCAAAGACGCGTAGTCAAATCCTTGATTTCACAAGGACCGGTGACAGTCATTGGTTGAACTTTGTACTGAAACATTCTGATGACATTTGAGACTCCATGCAGTACAGCCGAAGTCGAAGTGGACTGGTCGTAATCCACGGATGGGCAGTGAAGACCGCGCATCATCATCAACATTTTAATTAATGACGTGGTGCCTTCCCATTTGTTATACGTCCCATTTGTCATCAAACGAGTGATGTTTGGATATAAAAAATTTTGAAACGAGTTTCAAAAAATCTTATATCCAAACATCACGAGTTAAAGATTCTGTATATCACATGGGTTTTCGAATGTTTTTTACACTTTTTATTTAATTCATTGTCGCTAAATTCTCCCCAAACAACCGACAATGAGTTCGTTGGCTCAGACGCTTCACCCCATGACGTCATGAATGCGCTTTACTTGAACCTGTTGTCGTAATTGACGTCATGTGAACGTCATGTCAAGAATACCATGCTGCTGCTATGGGACCACGCGCCGATTAGACACTAGCTGATAATCAGGAAATAAGACAGGGATGTTACGTCGAAATTAATAACGTTCCGTGTGATATAAAGTAATTTGTGAGAGTTCAGTGGTTTTAATAACTTCCCTCTGGAGAAAATAGACAAGGCCGCACTAGACTGATGACGCATTTTTGGTGACGCATTTTTGATGATTATTCCTATAATTTGTGTTTGAAATCTGATATTATTCCGTCCGTAGAAATATTGCCCACCCTTGGAAAGTAACCAGTCCACAGCGGCCGTACTGTACAACTGTCGCCATTCGACTGACCAGCTGTCAGCAGATATCTAACGCCTAATAAGGTCAATAGTAGGCGGTGTTCATAACATTCTCGTGATACACCAACCTGGCCAGTGGTGATTGCATTGAAAATGTAATGGGGGCGCGGTGGCTTAGTAGGTAGAGGGGCAGGCTGCAAGCCGAGAGGTCCTCGGTTCGAATCCCACCTGCGGCAACCCCGTTGTGTCCTTGGGCAAGACACTTCACCCCGCTTGCCTACATGGGTGCACGATGACGCTGTGTACTAAGGCGTACTGCACGTCGGTGGTACGCATGTCTTCAACCAATCTAACCCTGTCTGTGCAGAGTTACGATGTTGGGGAGCTGACAGCTGCTCGTCGTTGCTCGGTGGTTCTCTCCGGGTACTCCGGCTTCCTCCACCCGTAAAACTCTCACCGACATGATATGACCCTGGCTGTTAATGTGTCGTTAAACCCAAATAAAAAAAAAAAATTGAAAATGTAATGATTACAATTATGATTACTTTCAATTTTTTACGATCACGATTACCATTAAAACTACTCTTTTTTTGAAATAATGATTACAATTACAATGTTTTTAAAAAAGTAATGATTACAATACTGTTTACTATTTATTACACGCCTGTTCTATGAAATCTCTATCTACAGCAACACTAAACCATGCGGAAAATGAAAATCTGTTCCGCACATATGTGCGGAACGGAAATCGCTGACGGACTATTTTTAAATAGAAGTGAAATTTCACTAAAATTTTCTACAAATCGTGCAGTGAATTATAATTTGAATCGCTAGCGATAGCAGAAACTTGTCCCCTGAGTTCCAATGTGTTCTATGTGCCGCACGGCACATGGAACACTTTGGAACTCAGTGGACAAAATAGTTTCCCGGGTTCCCCTCGCAAATTTGGTTGGCGATAAAATGTGTTCTTTTTTGTTGATAGTTGTCAAATGAATCGCTGAGCGTCCTTCCAATAATTTTGTTTATATACGTGAAAGCGTGTAATAAACAAAGAACGGCACACGCGTGTGAATGGGTTAATCGATATGGCACGAGTGCCAGCGCGTAAGGATAGAACGAGAGGCCTGTGGCCTCCCGTTCTATCTTTCCGCGCAGGCACTCGTGCCATATCGATTAACCGATTTACACGCGTGTGTCGTTCTGAGTATTTATCGACTACTTCAGTGGTATGCAGTTTATTCTTTAAAGGAATTGTAGGATAAACACAAGAAGATTTGCGCCGACCAGTTTGGACTATCACGTTTGGTAAATGAATAGATTCAACAGAAAGAATGAAATCGCGCTATGTTCTCACCCTACCCGCCCCTTCTCTTCTTACTCACTATACCCTCAAACCACGCACCGTTCTAAAACTTTCAATTTCTCGCCACTGGTTCACACAGTAATATGTCGTCAGATTTCTTCTGTGCGAACCATTGAGTACAGAATCGTGTAAAAATACAATCAGAAATATTCATAAGATTACACAATGTAATCATTCACGTAACGTTACATTTCATAATACTTCAAGAGACATTAAGCTGAGATCCTTGTGACGTAGATATGCCACGAGGAGTTCCGTTACATCAATGTTCCATCGACTATGTTAAACAAATGTCATTACGACAGATAGTTCATAATACAGGTCCACATCTCTTTCGTTGAGAGTGAAACATGGTCGATATGCAAACATAAATGCGATTTGCAATACATTTTGATATCCTCCAAACGGAAGCATATAGTTGATTGAACAACTGATTTATGGTGATGGGAATATTTTAATCTGATGTAGCAACGGCGAAGATGTGTACCTCTACAACAGTGTATGTCATATAAATGTCCAGCACCCTTTTACTGCGAAGCAACTTTTTTATTACACATCCATTCAACTTCAAATTTTTAATCACGAAATAACTAATCGGTAATTACGAAATAGTAATCCGTAATTACGAATTTGGTAATCCCTAAATATAAATTATATCATCCCCAATTACGTAATAACGGATTACTAATTCGTAATTACGGATTAACCCTTTACCTAACGAATCGCCCGCATAATTTGCAAATTGAGCAGTAGAAAACATTAGAAAAAAAACATTTTTTTCAAAATATTTCCACAAAACCATATCATGTGACCCCTCAGTGGAACGAGCTCATTGAGCTCGTTCCAATGAGGGGTCACATGCTATGGTTTTGTTGAAATTTTTTTAAAAATTCAAAAAAAATATATTTAAAATAATAAATTTTGATATCGTGTGCGTTGGGTAAAGGGTTAATAACTAAATTAATAGTGGCACTAATGCGTTTCCGTATTTCAGTATAAATTTGAGTAAACGATTTGATGTTTTTTGGAGTAGATATCTTGTTCTTTAAGTTATAAAACCCTGAGAAATTCATATCCAAACACACAAGGTAATTAGTGAGAAGCGTGATTTTGTCAAATTTAATTTAGCTGCTTTAGACGCTGACGAAATGTAATGGAAAAGCCCTGAAAGGTCGTTACCAACTTTAATTCAATGTTACTGCCATAGCGAACATACCCAGACATATATGGCGTTGGATTCTAGTTCGATAGACCTAGCCTTTTCTTCTCAATCGTACACTTCATAAACGGTCTCGAGACTCCGATCGGGCAGCGTTCAAATGACTATAGTCATTAGTCCAGAAAGTACACAGCAGCTCTCGTGCCTGACAAAACATATTTTCTATTGATATTGTCCAAAACATACACACAACAGTTATTCATAAGTAAACGATTGGAGTGAGTGAAGAAAATAAATTCTTCATTTTTAAAATTATGGCGAATAACAATATTTATTACACATCCATTCAACTTTAAACCCTTGTATTTAACGGAATATCCGCTATGTCATAAATGATTCTGTATTCAATGGGTGGTGTACAAACCGGAACCTTTTTTCCCAGCACCGTTCATGCTAGTTCCTTTTCCATCGAGTCATTAGTTACGCTTCGAAAAGTTTCCAAATTTCGTTATACACTAGACCATTTTTAAATAGCGCCATTTTACATTCGGGACTCAATTTGCCCCCACAAACCGGCTTCATTTATCAACATTGCACACGTGTGTATTGTGCTGTTGATCGGCATTGAAAGCTTCAGTTTTCGTCTCCGTTTTATCAATTGAAATTCGACAATTTACCTAATCTGCGTTTGTTCTCATCCTCAAAGAGACAATGGTTGGGTGTTAGAAATGTGTGTATTTTGCGATGTTATTTTCATACTTATCATTTTCGTCTTACACTCATTCATGCACGTTCCGACGTTCATCACAACTCTCAACCACAATGTACCTTCGCCTTCTTTAAAACTAAAATGTTTCGTTCGAAGAACGGCAGGCAAGCACAAAATCGAATTTTCTTTCAAAAGAACGACAGCAATGATAAAAAATATTTATAAAGTGGAAATAAAGGATATCAATGCAGCGTTCAGTTCAGTACAGCAGACGTGGGTGCCATTCTTAGTAACAAATATGAATGGCTGGTTTCGAGGGGGCATATCGAGACCCGGATGTACGATGGCGCGATGTAAAAATGGTCTATTATCGACAGTCTGTCTCATAGTGTGAAAATGAAAACGTCCAAAGTAAAATAAAGTCGGTTCACAAAAAATTAGTTAACAAAAAATGAGATAATACTTTTTAAAAGCCTAATCATTTTCAACCAGAACATTAACCCAGTCCCGTGGCCGTCTCGTTTTGTGGATCCGTTATATCTAAATTGGTGAACTTTATTTCGGTAAATCTTCGTACATCTTGACATGCTTCGAACTTTTAAAAATGTTTCCCCCAGCTGCTTTGCAAATTTGCACAAATTTGAACTTATATTTTTACCAACAGTAATAGCCACCAAATGGTTAGACGTAAATGGGCACCAGCCGAAGAAAAACAGCGATACGAATTTCAACAAACACTGGTTCCGAAAAGGTTGTCTTGATTTTTTATCGATCCATTTGATCAGTACAGCTTCAGTCAAAACAAACGGTCTCTTCACCTTTAGGTTTAAACATCTGAATTAAAGTTTGTTTATTTAAATGAATAGCCGAGAGGTCCTCGGTTCGAATCCCACCTGCAGCAACTGCGTTGTGTCCTTGGGCAAGACACTTCACCCTATTTCCCACGTGGGGGCACGGTGACGCTGTGTACTAAGGCGTACTGCACGTCGATTGTGCACCTGTCTTCAACCAATGCTAACCCTGCTTGTGTGGAGTTAGTATGTTGGGGAGCTGACAGTTGCTCGCCGTTGCTCGGTGGTTCTCTCTGAGTACTCCGGCTTCCTCCACCCGTAAAACGGCCGTGGTCATGATTAGCCATTGTGCAGAAATATGTGACCTTAAACACCAATAAATAAATAAATTTAAATGAATCTTATTGCATGGGTTGTGTAATAAACACAGAACGAGATGTGTGTTTGAATCAGTGGGTGTTTTACGTAACTCGTTGGTATGGCGTAATCATATTTCTCTAGAGCCTACGGCTCTCGCGAAATATGACTACCATTCCAACTCGTTATGTAAAACACCCACCGATTCAAACACACATCCCGTTCTGTGTATGTACATCATAGTAATGTAAGATATTGCGTGTCCTATCTCTGTAAAGCCAAAATGTGCTTAATGTGAAAAGAGTAGATACGAAAATTGGCATAGCTTTTATTAACTATTATTTCGAGATATGCGGGGTGTAGAGGTTAGTGAGAGTTTGTAATATTTCCGTCATTTGTGTTGTGAACTCAAGTAAGCCATCTTCACACCAGCTGGGGACGCTGGGCACAATTGCTACTTAGAACTATCCTAATGCCTTTACCACTGTAGTGATCGTTGTTGGTATTTCATATTCTTGTAGCGACAAAACGTCTCAAAGGTTTCCGAAACCTTTATCAATGCCTGTCCAGCGCATGTACCTAAACTCTGCTCACCATCACATTTAACAGATATAATTCTCAACAGTGAATTGTACTTCTCCGAAATTTCAGGCATGAGTAGGATTTCGTTCTCGTTATTCGGATATTTTCTCAAAAATAATGTGTTACCTTTTAAAAGCCATGCTGCAACCGATCATGTTGCAAGAACCGATAATGTTACAACAACCGATCATGTTACAAATGAAGCAGTAACTAACTGATGAAGTGACAATCTACCAATAATGTTGTGAATCGCGTGCACTGACGTGGTAGCGCTCGCGAGCGATAATGTTGTGGCGAAATTACCACGGCGATACGTGGTATCAGTACGCATTTACAGCAGGTTTAGTTAGGGTAGTACGTTTTTCCTTCGCCCGCGTTGTTTGGTGGAGTTCACCATCCTGATTTCCATGGTGTATATAGAGATTTCTATGGATGAATATCTTCCAACTTGAAAGTGGATGTTTTGCGGGTGTATTCGATTGGTTGCAGAGTTATACTGCAATGGAGTGTCCACGCCGGTGCCCCGCTGGTCACTTTTGGCCTTTGGGAATACGTGTTGACCAATCTAAAATATTGTTAGACTGTGGTATTGCCTTGTCGCTTTGTTGGAGATGTGGCAAAATTTTCGGTTAGTCCGACCTGTCAATATTGCCACAAAAACATGTAACATTATCTGTTGAAATGGTGTAACACTGTAGGGTGGAAACAAAAGTTGCATTATCGGTAGTTCAGCACGCAGGATTTGGTCCATATTTGGGGCATATCGGTGGAGTACCTCGGGAGTGAGGACTTGCCGCAGTACTTAATTAGTCATTTATATTGGACTCCCTTATCGGCTATCGAAAATTTCTCGAATCAGTTTGAATTCTGATGGCAGTGCCATTTTTCCATCGGCAATGGTTCGTAATCTTGGTTATTTCGTGGATGAAAACCTTTCTGCGGACAAGCATGTGTTGCAAGTCTCCAGAACAGTTTTTCATCACCTCCGAAATATCGGTAGAATGCGTGGTGTGACAGATGAGGGAATGGCAATGCAATTAATTCATGCATTTGTAACGAGTGGATTGGATTATTGTAATTCTCTCCTATATGGCTGCAAACAGTCCCTAGTTAACAAGCTGCAGAATGTTCAGAAATGTGCGGCTAAACTTGTGACCAAGAGTAAAAAATCCTCTTCGGCTTCCCCTATCTTACAAAAACTGCATTGGTTACCCATTAGTGGAAGAATTAGTTTCAAAGTATTATTGTTTACCTACAAAGCTGTCAACGATCTTGCGCCAACTTATCTTTGCAATCTGGTTAAGAAGTATTAACCTGCTCGTCCTTTGCGATCAGCTACTTCGTGCAATCTTGTTCAGAATGCAGGAAAGCTGGTCACAGCTGGCGATCGGTCTTCTGCATTACGGCACCACATTTGTGGAATGCGTTACCTGACGACATCAAAAACCCACAGTCGCTCGAGTCATTTAACAGACACTTAAAACACACACCTGTATAAATTGACTTATTGCTGACCTGCTTGTATTATATAAAATGCACCTTTAGTTTTGTGTGAAGCCTGTGAGCACTTATGTGGATACTCGGCTCTAAACCATATTATTATTATTATTATTATTATTATTATTATTATTATTATTATTATTATTATTATTATTATCATTATTATTATTATTATTATTATTAATGTGTGTCACGTCATGGTGCGAGGAGACCCATTGTGATGTCATTACCATGTAGATATTTGATGTATTTGTGAGTGTAATATTATCTGTGAAAACAAATATTGGGTATTTCACAACCTGTCCGGTAATAAAAATTTGACCTGATCGATTTATTTTATCATCATCTCTTATGTACTGCATCAATTGTTGTGTATCTTGATAAGTCCTACTATATCAACGTGAAATTGCGTCGAGAACATCTACAATACATTTAAAACTAGAAGTCTTGTCATGAAATGCGCACAAATAGCACGTCGATTTGCGCGTTAATCTGCGCGTTATGACCATAGTAAAGCTATACAATTCAGTACATTTGGCCTGTGTACAAGCAATGTTTCAGCCAATGGACCTCCGGGTAACCCGGAGGTCATTGGCAGAAACATTGCCTGTGTTTGCTATGAGAAACCAGGAGAACATGCCGTGCTTTGAATGCCATTCGATATGGAAATTGCGCGCAATTCCTACGCGCAATTAAGCCTAGATAAGCGCACAGTTCATGACATGACTTCTAGTTTTAACTGTACGGCAGCTCACATCCTTGATTATTCCTGAAAAAGTTCACCGACAACACTCTTTATAGAACGGTTAACTTAAATATATGCTACTGACAACATTCGTTGTTTTACACGAGAAAATGAAAATATACTTTTGTCAAACCACTATTCCTGCTAACTCAAACTCTTTGCATTTTTCAAACGATGCAATTTAGATAGGGTGTGATTTACAGCTTTTGATCGAAGTCCTTAAAAACGATCAGATAGTACTTATCATAGCATTATCATATACTATTGTGCGCTATTTGCACTAGCGTGATGCAATAATCACAGTGTTTGACAATTCGCACCACCCTTCATGCTTAAAGGAATCAAATGACAAAAGAGGTTGGCAAAAGATGACATCAAAGGCATGCTGCGAACATGAAGTAATCACCATCAATGTAGATAATGATGATTATGTGTCACATCGGTGTCTCTTATTTTCAGAGGGTTTGATATTCCAACCAGTGGTTAATGTCAAATTAAATCAATATACCTGGTGTATCATGAATGGGGGCGCATTTCCACTGCCTTCATGAAAGAGCGACACTAACACGTTTGTAAACTAATTTATCATAGGCGGATACTGAGTTGGGTTGGTTGGGAGTTGGGGATCACGTTGTCACCTTCGTGAGTGAGAAACATGTTTTTGGGGATTTGTCAGTGGTCTTTATACAACTGGATTGCTGGAACGCCTATTGATCAGAGACACACACAAAACGACACACGCGTGTGAATGTGTTAATCGATACGGCACGACTTTTATCCTTCCGCGAGGCACAAAGTGCCGTATCGATTAACCCATTCACATGCGTGTGTCGTCGTTCTGTGTTTATGTGTTTTTTACACGCCTTCACACCCATAAAGGCAATTATTAGAAGGGCACTCTGCAAGTCATTTTGTCAACTCGTCCCCTGCGTTTCAATGTGTTCTACAGTACGTGGCGAGTGTATTATTACTAAATCACTCGCAGAGTGGAGATTCCCCCCAAGCAATAATTTCAAATCGGTTGCAAAGCATAATAAGCACAAGCAAAGTTCCAGCCAATGGACCTCCGGGTTGAACCCGGAGGTCCATTGGCTGAAACATTGCTTGTACTTTTTGTCCATATGTGGAGAATTTGAAAATGATACTTTGGGTGATAACCCCACTCCGCGTGTGATTTAGTTACAATCCACTCTCCACGTACTGTATTTGTCAGTAGGTGCATAGAACACATTGGGACCTAGGAGGCGAACTATCAACAAAAAGAATACATTTTAGCGCTAACCACATTTCCGAGGGGAACTGGTGTTACTATTTTTAACTATCGCTAGCGATTCAAACTGTAATTGCGATTACACGATGCGCGATTTGTAGAAAATTCAAGTGAAAGGTCGCTTCTATTAAAAAATAGTTCGTCAACGATTTCTGTTCTGCACATGTGTGCGGAATGGATTTTTATTTTCCGCATGGTTTAGTGTTGCTGTAGATGCGGATTTCACAGAACAGGAGTGTAATAAATATAAACATTGTCTACAGCACCGTCATCCTAGACGGGCGGTTGTTGCTTTAAACATTCAATTATAATCAAAAACAATGTCTAGAAGTCACAATCGCCGCTTGGTTTTTAAAAAAATAATTTAATATCTCTGAAAAATGAATATGTTGATGTGCACATTTTTTGCGGCAATACAAATTGAATAGCTATAATATATTTTAGTGGTTATTGTTAGAAAATAAGGGAAAGTTGATACCGTGTTAGTAGTGCTAGGTAGGGCCGAGGTAAGGGGAGGGTGTGGGGCCGGGGTAGTAACCCCGAGGCCCGGACCTTTACGTGGCTCGGCTTTTGTCCAGGAGTCCAGGTTTCCTGGGCTCGGCTTGACCCCCCCCCCCCCCCACCACTTATTTTAATGTGTTTGGTTTGGTACGTCCTTTTAAAGGACGTACCAAACCAAACCAAATAAAATAAGGGTTATCAGGCCATGTTTGGACTAGCCCCCCCCCCCCCCCCCCCCCCCCCACACACACACACACAGCTTCTGACTCCTGTGCCAACAATTGAGAAGGGGGCTGTATCATGAATGGAGCTCTGCACTTGACCAACGGCTGTAATTTTAGGCTGCATGATTCATTAAGTAATAACTTTATTAAATCAACTTGACGTAATAAAGTTATCACTTCAAGAACTGTACAGTCAAAAGCTATAACTGTAGGTCACTAGATACTCACTCACGAACTTGACAATCTAAAATATGCTTCTAAAAACGTCATTTTGACGGCCAAAAAAATAACATGAGTTTTTATCCCAAAAGTCACCAGAAGTCTCTATATGATAACTGATTTCAAATTTTTCTTGGGGGAGAACCCCTCCTCCCCTCCAACCCACCCCTATTAACAATCGTACTCTCAGCACTCGCGGTAGATGCATTTGGCACCTCCATCAGTATCCCGACTCATTTAAAGGGGTCCCGTCACAGAATTAATCCTGGGGCCCGAATGTCCTCTCCTCGACCCTGGTGCTATGTAAATACTATGATGTTTGATGAAGTGAACGCTGTTACGCTGTAACTTCAGTCACGGCCTAACGGCTTTTGCACCACCAAATGTCATGCATTTAGAAGAGTTATCGCATTGACTTATTTGACGTCACTGTGGGTGTGGGTTGCGCAACTTGAGTTCCGATGTTTTCTCTCAAACAAGTTGTGTAGATATCAGTGGGTTTTGAGCTGGACCTACTTGCTAGATGCGTAGGGGACTAAAGACGGAGCAATCGAATTTAGAGCTCCGAGAATCTATCGGAGATCAACCCACACCGTGTTACATGAACTGACACTTCGCTTGTTACAACCTCAGTTTTCTTTTGCCAAGCAAATAAGTGCATGAGAGGAAATCCGCCGACTAAATGACTGGGTATCAACTCAAACAGTAAGTATTCAATATAAATATAAGTACTTTATTAACTAAACATTTGGCAACCTCCACGGGTTAAAGAACCTGTATCCTACCTATTACCATTTAACAGCCCAGAGAACTCAAGCTATTATTCGAAGATAAATTCTGCATGGCAAAAATCTATTCCACACAAAACAGATTTGGACCACCCCGACATTTCGGTGCAAATGACAAAATATTGCAACAACGGAGAAAAGCAATAAATCATGTGAAATCTAATTCATTCATTGACTGACGAATGTTCGTTTTAGATAAATCCATTGAAAAGTGTCCGCGGTATCTCTGGTCACGTGTACAAGGGGTCAGAATAAAAAACGAACTTTTACTAGTGCGGATCGGGGTCTGTATTTGTAAGCAAGCAAGACACCTTTGTCCTCTATTGTGAATAAGAGTCCTGACCAATTTGACCCATGCCAAAAATGTTACACCAACATTTCTAGCTTCATTTCCTGCCGATGAAACAGCAGCCCTGATGATGTGTTTCGAAGAAGAAATATGTAAAATAAACAACCAATTATACATTTTGAGAGAAATATCCTTGAGCTCTGTCAAACCAAATGTAACGTGCTTCGGTCAATACTATGAAGCAGAAACGGCGTAAACTGGGGAGTGGGCACAATATCGTGTGTCCCTTCCCCTCACTTTTCACACGACTATACCCGTCATGTCCAGATAACCTACAAAATGGTGTTACGTGGATCAGTTTGAAAATCTTCTCCCATCAGACGGAGCCATAGATCGCCCGTTCAGTCTTGAATCTTTATAAGGCTCCTCCCTTCCCACCCCAAAAAGCATACATCCACTGGACTTCCAAACTTATTTGGAGCTCAGTCAAATAAGTTTAAATTGATTAAATTTTTAATTGCATAATATGCAAAATTTGCAGCTTGAAATTTTGGAATTGTGAAATAAGTGAACAAAAATGTTAAATTATAGGGCACAACATTTCTCGCTACTACAGTTAAAACTAGAAGTCCTGTCACGAATAGTGCGCTTATCTAGGCTTAATTGCGCGTTGGAATTGCGCGCAAGTGTCATATCGGATGGCATCCAAAGCACGGCAGGTTCTCTTGGTTACTCATAGCAAACACATGCAATGTTTCTGCCAATGGACCTCCGGGTTACCCGGAGGTCCATTGGCTGAAACATTGCTTGTGCACAGGCCATATGTACAGAATTTGATAGCTTTACTTGGGCTATTTGTGGGCATTTCATGACAGGACTTCTAGTTTTAACTGTAGGATCCCTACTGCAATTAACATTAATTCTGGTCATCGTAAGGGTTTGGACTGGGATCTGTCGTTCAAAATCTGGTCGTGAAAAAAGAAGAATATCGCTTTATTCGTCCTATTAAATGGATATTTAATGTTGAATATGCCTGCGGGTAAAAAAAACAAAGTGGATTAAATTACCCCAGCTCTTCATCACGTCTTCAGTCATGCCATACCAAGACCGCTGTCTCAGTCACGCCATATCAAGGTCACTGTCTCAGTCACGCCATACCAAGACCACTGTCTCATAGAAATGAGAAACGACAACATCTTGGTTTTATAACTGACTACCCCACTGTGGTCGAAGTTTTCATCACAACATTGTGGTTTTACGAACAGTAGGAGTTATTTCCCATTAATAGATTGGTTATGTTTTTTCTGATATATTTTCCCGCTATTGCTATTGATTTTATATTTTAGACAGGAAATATGATGTGCGCAACAAAACGTACATGTATCGAAGTCTGTTTCGTCATTCATGAACACTGCCGTACTCAAACCAAAACATGTTCTCTTTTTATGTTGATACCAGTTGGTTAGTACGTTGGGCGCTTTATTCTCAGGTTTTGTTCTCCACGAAGACCTTGTCCCTTGCAGTGATGTAAAACGTATGACTTGGAGCGGAAAGAAAATGTTTAGGCCCCTCTACAATAGAAAAAACAAGCTGCTGGTCACATGATATCAAAGTTTCGTACGTGGACTTTCGCCCCTTGGCGACAGGAATTGTTTCTAGATAAAATGTAACGCAAACCGTTTACGTGTATTTTATAAACCAGTGTTGTTAATTTTTGTTGATGGATACATCACAGAATCTCTTATACGATTCACCTAACTTTCAAATATTACTAAAGCTCTGTACCCATTGCTTACTGGATGGACGTTAACTATATTTATTATTGTACCTTTAAAATTGTTTTATTTTAAACAAGGTATATTTCAATATTATGCTTTAAGCAGCACCAGCCGGCACCGTGGAATGCATAAAGAATTACCGGCAAACTATTGCCGGTAATTTAACCGCATTTTCGGTACATTTCAGTCCGATTTAATCACGATTACACATGCTTTGGGAAAACTCATAAATCGCCGATATTCGACTGCGGCCTGCAAAACAAAGTTCTGCCTCGACAAAGTTGCAGGTTCTGGAAGTCCAGTCTTCTTAACAGTTGTGTATTTCGATGGTTTTGTTTTTCTTTCTTTTATTTGCACCACGTCTACTATGAGGGGGGCCATTGGTGCAGGCCGTTTGTGTATATCCCTACATCGATGTTACTTGTTAGAACAATAGGTAAAATGAGTCGATACCTTAACTTTCAAATTTTATTTAGTTTAAACGATATTTATTTAAATATTATGTTATCTGCATAGAATACATAATATGGCGGACATACAATATAACAATTCAAGATACAGCAGCATTCTGTATATGGAATATATTACGATGGTCAAATTGCTGAGAAAAAGAGGGATTCGACAGAAGTCTTTCGCCTTATGTAAGTCGTCTACTTGAATTTTTTTTTTACTTTAAACGGAATCATATGAGAATCAGACGTACCTTCTTGAATTGATTAAATTATAGGCTAAATCCGTTATTTCATTCAACGAAAACTGTCATAAAAGAACCTTGAACGATTTCAGAACAGGTATACTCAAAAACAATAGCGCGGGTTATAAAGCTTGAACAGACATCATTGAGTTCGTAAGTCGGCATATACAGTACGTGGAGAGTGGATTGTAACTAAATCACCCGCGGAGTGGAGTTATCACCCGAACTATAACTTTCGAATTTTGTGCATATCGACAAAAACACAAGCAATGTTTCAGCCAATGGACCTCCGGGTTTAACCCGGAGGCCCATTGGCTAAAACTTTGCTTGTGCTGGCCAGGCTTTGCGACAAATTTGCAATTATTGCTTGGGTGGAATCTCCACTCTGCGGGTTATTTAGTAATAATATACTCTCCACGTACTGTATATAGAATATATCCAAAGTAGATTGGTGTACCAAATGTTCACCACGAGTGGTGAACATTTGGTACACCAAGCTACTTTGGGTATATTTTATTTATACCATGATAGTCCGATTATTAAGAGTCGCTATTATGTTTTCTCAATTTTACTGAGCAGCACCCGTACATACGTGGGAATCTGTTCTTGTTTACATGAGCACCGGTGGGCGGTACTTCCGCTTGCAATTTTACCAACGAAACGAATTAGAAAACGAAACGCGCAAATTACGGGGCCTTTTTCATTGTAATAACATAATAACATACTATTTCGAGTTATGGATGCTTTATTGACATGAAACAATGTATGTTTATTAATGTTTGGTAACTTATGATGCGAACCTATTTAACCACTTAATAAATAATCGCCGTTTTCATTTCGATCTTCACGAGGCGACGATTGATAAATTTAGACAAGTTTGCATTCAAGGCGAGGTCATCAAAGGTCAGCATAGAGGTAGTTCCACTGTAGGTTTAAATTTTAACTATTGAAATCCCATTGCGGGCGTGTTCACCGCGGTTGGTGTGTAAAGCTAGCATTTATGTCAAAGGCTTTCTTATATAGTAGAATAGGTACATGTAATCATGGTATAAAGATTTGCTTCATCTTCATCGTTATACAAATGCATAAATTCATTTTTCAACGAATGTAGTCCAACCTACATTAGATTTGTACTAGAAACACCTAAGTAAGTTAGATCGAGACCAGCCAGTCCGGAATGGAGGAAAAGTACACGCCGAATCGACAACTGCAACAAAATGTCTTTCGACTGCGTTAGTCAAAAATGGATTTAAATTCTCCCTGCAGGCATTCCATAGAGTGGAGAAATGATAGAGCCAAAACAGAATGTTAATGAAACGGAACGCTCCATGAGCGAGAGTGCACCAATCGTCACCCACATAAAATAATTCAGGAGATAACTTCAAAGATTGTCAGAAACGTTCTAAATATTAATCTGAATTAAGGTGAATTTCTCAATTTTAATGAATCATCACCAGTTAAATTATTGTCACACACTATCTGGGGAAATGTTTAAAGGGTTCAAATATGATCTCGCCCGAGGACGAAGACGGATTGGAGTCGCAGGACCGACTTTCAAACAAGGCGTTCGAAAAATACGTTGATTTAAATATCAAAAATCCTACCCTCTTGTGGACTCCTCCTGTAACGGGTTTTCGTGCTTTGCTTTGGTCACCACTATGTGGAGGCAATTTTACCCCCCCCCCCACCCCCCACACTCCTAGAGAAAAATAAATTACTTTCTACGCCACAACCCTCTGCCCCCTCTATTACATTTATTTGGTATCATTACTTTCCGCATTAATTTTATCTGACTGCTAGAATAGAAGTTAGATCAAATTATGTGCACATACATAATCACCCTCTCTGAGACTTTCCAGTACAATCCTTTTTGTTCTCAGCATGACATGTACAAAATGTTAATATTTTTATTTACAATGATAGTTCCTTACTTTCCAACAGGTTTGTTGTATTACCGGTTCATTCCCACTAGACCAATTCCCGTTAGACCAATTCCGACGAGGCCAATTCCCAAAAGACCAATTCCCAAAAGACCAACTGACGTGTTCTACTTTTAAAATATTTCTATATCAATAATTTGATATATTTATAAATATTTATAAATGTATTTAATGTTATTGATGTTCAAGCCTGAAAATAAGCAGTCTGTCATTTGCAGAATGAGGTCCCCAGAGGGTGAATGTCCTGATGCTATCCCATACAGTGGGCCAGTTTATCCTCTGGGTACCTCTTTCTGTTTTTGTTTGAGACCTTGATTCAGGTTGAGGTTCACAGAGGGTAAATATAGTGTACCCTGCGGAGCAGGGTAGTATCACCAAATTCACCCCCTGGAGCCTCATTTTTCAGATGATAGTCTGCTCATTTTCTGACTTGTTGATATTTTGTAGATGTTGGGCAGATTTTTCATAACAATTGTTATAGTGATCACACACTTTCAAAGACTGTGATTCTTTTTATTATTTTTTTATCAAATAAAGTGCTTATAAAAAAATAAATGTTTTCTTAATTATCCTTAATCAACCCTTGATCAATAACAGTATGTAGTTGGTCTAAGGGGAATTGGTATTTTGGAAATTGGCCTAAAGGGAATTGGTCTAAAGGGAACTGGTCTAGTGGGAAGACGCCGAATTACCAGAGAACTGCACAGAACAACATTCATGTAGAACTATACATATAACATAGACTTTACATGCATAGACGTACACAGACAGGCCTGAAAATAAGCAGTCTGACATTTGCAGAATGAGGTCCCCAGAGGGTGAATGTGATGACGCTATCCCATACAGTGGGCCAATTTATCCTCTGGGTACCGCTTTCTATTTAGTTTTGAGACCCTGATTCAGATTGAGATTCACAGAGGGTAAAATGCTGTGCAGGGTAGCATCACTAAATTCACCCTATGGGGACCTCAATTTGTAGATGACAGTCTGCTCATTTTCTGGCTTGTACACAGAACACACAGCAAATATTTACGTTTCAAAATTAAGTCACAATACTGCAATCACAAGAGTAGACACAGAATTTAACCTGATCGGTGATCTCGACTGGGGCACAATCCGATTGAATTTTTTTTTTCGTTAACATCCCCACTCCAAACACGCTAGAATTCCTTGTCTCGAAAAATGAAATGCGAGAACATTGCACTGTAGATTCTATATTTACTGTGGATCCCCACTCCCCAGAAACAAATTGAATATATAGTAAATGAACAAAATATGAGTAATTAATAATCCAATAAATGAAAAAGAAATAAAAAAAGGAAATTGAATAAATATTTTGAAATTAAGAAAAATATATACTGAGTGACAAATAATGAAATAAATGAAAAATAAATGAAAAATAAATTAAAAAACGGAAATTGAATAAATAGTTTGAAATTAAGAAAAATATATCTGAGTGATAAATAAACAAATAACTGAAACATAAAAATAAATGAAATTAATTAAAAACGTGAATAAAGTAATGATTTAAAAAAAATGCAGACTGTGGTTTTTTCCACCTTTCAACTAATCATTTTAAAAATAAAGGATTTTGTCCTGAGAGGTTTTTGTCTGTTCCGTGATTTGTCCTACAATTGTTTTAAGTTCTGTGTGGGTCATTGTGGCATCTGTATTATCTATGCATTTCTATGCACATGCAGTTTTGTGTGGAAATTCGACGTACCACTTCCAGCTAAATACGATGGAAAGCCTGCAATCCATACAGGGAGCCTGGTGTTTTAAAGCATTGGATTAGCCATTTTCACGTGGGCTCTCCAAAAGTGGTGAGAAATAAGGAATATAATGTTTAAATGGCAGATATGGTTATATCACATGAACGACGTAACAATCCATGTGTTATTTCCTGATTATCAACTAGTGTCTAATCGGCGCGTGGTCCCACAGCATCATTGTATTCTTGTGCGTAGTTCACATGACGTCAATTACGACAACAGGTGCAAGTAAAGCGCATTCATGACGTCATGGTGTGAAGAGCCAACGAATTGATTGTCGGTTGTTTTGGGAGAATTTGGCGACAATAAATTAAATAAAAAGTGTAAAAAACATTCGAAAATGCATGTGATATACAGAATCTTTAACTCGTGATGTTTGGATATAAGATTTTTTGAAACTCGTTTGATGAATTCGATTCACAACTCGCCTAAAGGCTCGTCGTGAATCAAATTCACCAAACTCGTTTAAAAAAAAAATAAAATCAAAACATCACTCGTTTGAGATCCTCTATGTCCATTTGGGCATTTTGGTATGCAAATTCAGCCATCAGACATGCCTACATGTATGTAAATTCAGGCAAATTCATGGTCTTTGATAGGTAATTGCTGAAAATTCATTGAACACTGAGACGCGAATTGTCGAACGCACTGTGTGTACACCTCGATTCATTACATTTTTTAATGCATTTCCACTTTTTTGTCCCCAGTGAGGTCGTTTTATTTGTATTTGTTATGCTCGAGGTCCTGAGTTCGATCCCCGTCCGGGACGACCCGCGTTGTGTTCTTGGGCAAGGCACTTTATCCAGGTTGCCTACATGGGGGAACGATGACGCAGTGTAATATTGCTTGCTGCACGCCGATGGTGCACATGTCTTCAACCACTGTCACCCTGCCTCAGTGGAGCTTGAACAGAGTTAGAATGTTGAGGAGCTGCCAGTTGCTCGTTGATGCTCGGTGGTTCTCTCCGGGTACTCCGGCTTCCTCCGCCCGTAAAACTGTCACGGTCACGATTAGTCACTGTGCATAAGTATGTGACCTTAAACACCAATAAATAAATATTTGCATTTGTAGCTGACATTTTTAAAACATGGCGTAGACCTTGCCATTGGCGTCAAATTACGCAAGTGCTGCCTCTATTCTTTCTCTACTCTATGGGCTCACTATTGAATTATTACCCGAGGGCAGGGATAAAAAAAAAAAAAACAAAATCACCCGCAAAGTGAATTTCCTGGTGAGCTATATAGAACCTCGTAGAAAACCTTCACCGAACAGTATCGCACGAGACACCGTAGCTGACTTGTGCTTTACTGCATTGTTGAAGGTCCTCAACTCTATGCGACACAACACACAAGAAAACTTCAGTCTATTGATAACCTCTGTGTATCAGAAATATTTCTTTTTCTGATGTTCGTATTCTTACTGTGACCTCATTCTTCGACGTTTTTTTAAAAGGATAACACTCGAATCCCTTCCCTGGGAACAGTTCTGCCAATACGTTCTGTAAGCTGATAGTATAGTGGGGAGGAATAAGTGAAGGCGTACAGTACAAGCCCTAACGTTACATCATTGCATCACATAATACTTTGCTGATATATTGGTTGTTGCTCGGTCTCATTCTCATTATGGAGGTACCAAATAATATGTCGTCCCCTGAATTTCAATGTGTTCTATGTGCCTATTGGCACATATTATATCTCACGTGACTTCCTTGCATTCTGATTGGCTGAAAGATGATACCCTATTTCGTGTAGTTTGCATCCACAGAACTGACCAGGCACTACACCCAGACACTACACGTTTTCTATTTTTAGCACACTACTATATCAGTTTTCTTTTCATACTGGGCGAATAAAACTGATCAGGCTAAATTTAAAAATCGATTCACAGAGGCACAACATCCACAAAACGACCCGGAAAGAAATCTATGTAGAAAAATGTATCGCTTTTCCATTGTTGAAGTCACATTTTTCGAGGCGTTTATTTTATTCCTTGAGAAGATGATCCATATCTCGTTTCGAAGAGAATGATCCATACCTGGGTCCCACTTTCATGAGAACGCGTCCGGATATGAAAAATCGTTTGTTTCGCTGCTCATATTATTTCGCTATTTAATTGTATGTTTTGGGCAGTAAACGAATAAATAATGGAATTCAATTGAATCTTCGTAGTTTGTATCCCGTGCTGACCCGTTCGGTAATGTATATGCGTGACAAATGTGTGGAAATTATCAAACTGTGTTGTCAAATTTCGAAAATTTTAGTTTTCATTCCTGAGTTGCGCGATTCTAGAATACACAGTACCGTTTGGGGGAAATGTTTTGTTTATCCTTGCCGACCGATTCAAAATCTGTCTTCTGCTCATATCAATAATCCAAGTTAGCTGTGTTTTGGAAGAAGAAAATGTTTGTTAAAAACTACATGGTATTTTTTTCTATATAACGCTGGTTGGTAGGGGTGTTTCCTTGGTAATAGATTAACAAATCGGACAGCTGTTTTTCTTGTTCGATATAATATAAGGATTAGTGCATGTCTTGTCGTTGACTACGCCCATATAGTGCCCAGTGAGGTGGTGTAGTTCCCTCCGCTTCGCGGTGGGAACTACACCACCTCACTGGGCACTATATGGGCGTAGTCAACTCCAAGCCATGCACTATTCCTTAAATAGAACACACTGGAACCAGGGGACGATGTGTGTTTCAGGAATATCACTCGAAACCCTTTCATGTGGTCAGACAAAATTAGAAAGATAAGCTTTCGCCATATTTCACGAATGCGGCGAAGAACATATGCAACTCCAACTCGATTATCGGTTATTATTAATTCATTTTCAAGCCTGAAGTATATTATTCTGGGGATGAAAGATTAATGCCAAACAGCAGGAAGAGGTAGAAATACCATCTAATGAACGTCATTAGCTAAACGCTGTTACAAAATTGTGCTCACATTCATCCATGGCTTGATTGATTTGCATTGTTCCACACAGCGGCGTTAATAAGGCATCCTTAATTCTGTTTTCATCTGGGTGTCAAATTATTCAGGAAAACCAATTGTGGGAACAGGAGAACGAAGTAATCTACTGAATAACATGCCCGCTTTAGCTTCCGAAACAATTAGTAAACAAACGACGAAAATATTTATCAACAAAAGATGTATTAGGTTTGATGTTCCGCTTTCACGGAACAATCAAGAAGATATGAACAGTAATTGTGTTGTCTGTAATTGACGTCAGAGAAGTCAGGTTTACACACGTTGTTAGAGTTTCAATAAAATCAATGTTATATCATCTCAACCCATTCCCTAACACATACGAAATTTCTGCGCAGAGGTTGTATACAAAAGTAACCGTAATTACCTTTATTGGATGTTTGTCTTTGGAGCATCGTGAAAATGAAGGGTTCACAATATAGAAAAAGGCAATGGAAAAAATCCAAAACACAAAAAAGTTAATGAACAAAACTATGGAAAAAAAACAACAGTAAATGCATGAGAAAGACAAAAACATAATTTCTTTTATTGTTAACCCTAAAATGTTTTTACGTATTTTTTTACCTGTGTCGCCAGCGGCAGAGCAGGTCTAGTAACCGATCGACTCCGTCCGTCCGTCAGTCCGTCAGTCCGTCCGAAACACTTCTTCCGTCAAATTTTTCTTGGCTTCCATGAAAGGGAATGATTTTATATTAGGTCTGCTGCTTCATAATAATGAGTTGTATCGTGTAAGCAATTTTCAGATCTGCCGTGCAGCCACTTCCTGTTTGCCGACACTTTGAAATTTTACTGTACCCACTGAACATTGAAATTTGCCGTCAAGGTTTTCTCGGTTTCTATGCAAGGGATTGATTTTATATTTGGTCTGCAGCTTCATAATGATGAGTTGTATCGTGTACGCAATATTCAGATCTGCCGTGCAGCCACTTCCTGTTTGCCGATACTTTGAAATTTTACTGTACCCACTGAACATTGAAATTTTTCGTCAAACTTTTCTCGGCTTCTATGCAAGAGATTGATTTTGTATCTCATCTGGAGCCTGATAATGATCAGTTGTATCGTGTATGCAATTTTCAGATCTGCCGTGCAGCCACTTCCTGTTTGCCGATTAAATTGCATGCAGCGACGCAGATCCAGATCCGGTATTGGTCTTACTTGTTTGTAGTTGCAATTGCAATTCCAATTAATTTTTGTTACTTCATTATAACAATACACCTTTGATGTGATATCTAGTGATCTGAATTTACGATTTTTGCCTTTTAATTCCAAAATAATTCTAAAATACGCAGTTACAAGTATTGTCATATTTTTATTTTCTGCAAAACTGATACAAGGTCAACAAGACCTGCCATATCTTAGTTTTCTTACACAGATAGCAAATATAGATCATTTAACCCTTTACCCAACGCAGACGATATCAAAATTTATTATTTTAAATATCATTTTTTCAAATTTTTTAAAAAAATTCAACAAAACCATATCATGTTCCAACGAGGGGTCACATGATATGGTTTTGTTGAAATTTTTTGAAAAATAATATTTTTTCAACTGCTGAATTTGCACATTACGCGGGCGGATGTGGGCGATTCGTTGGGTAAAGGGTTAAAGAAAAATGTAATTTTGAAACCGTAAAAATATTGATGCCTTTGGAATTTTTGCTATTTTAATTGTTTTTATTTATTTTCCTTGAATCATGAGCAAAAGTACAAAACAGTTTTATTTCCTACCCATGCGATTTTTGTTAGTTTTTTCCATGGGTGTTTTTTGCCTCACGTTTTTTATTCATTAAGATTGTTTTTCCGTTAAAGAATTTGTCCGTACCCCGTGAAAGTAGCTACAGCTACAAAAATGGCAGAACAACGAAGGAAGGGTAATATATACAGTACGTGGAGAGTGTATTGTCACTAAATCACTCGCAGAGTGAAGATTCCACCCAAGCAATAATTGCAAATTTGTTGCAAAGCATAACCAGAACAAGCAAAGTTTCAGCCAATGGACCTCCGGGTTAAACCCGGAGGTCCATTGGCTGAAACATTGCTTGTGTTTTTTGTCGATATGTACAAAATTTGAAAGTTATAGTTTGGCTGACAACTCCACTCCGCGGGTGATTTAGTTACAATCCACTCTCCACGTACTGTATGGCAGCCAGGGCACCTAAATTACCTCCAATGGCCTAACCGTCCAATTAGCTACAGTACGATCGTCGTGGGAAGGTCAAAACCCACACCTGGGCAATATTTCTACGCATACATTAACAGTGAATGTCCGATATAAAACAAATGGATCGAGATCAAATTTTCAATGAATGAGGTACCGGTGAGACCCGTGATTCTTTCATTGAATATTTGCCTAAAACTATTGATGATTGATTGAGAATAACGTCCGCGGGCAACCCTGCCCACGCGTGGATTTTTACCATTCCACGACGCTGCACTGTTAGAGGTGGTTCTCAATAACCAGTGGTGGCGCCAAGGGGGGGGGGGGGGTGGGTAAGGGGGTACAGTCCACCCGTCGAAGAGGTCCAGCCCCCCCTCCCCCGTCGGAGATTTTTAGTCAGTCTGTCGGAGAGTCTCGTAAACCCGACTTCACGAGAATTTTCCGACAATCGAATGTAGATATCTCGTCTTGTCAGTCTCGAACCCGTGCAGCACTGGAACTTTGATAGAGAATAGTGATTCTCACGAAATTCCTTGATGTCGTTCGTCAAACTGGCTTTATAGATGAAATATTTCCCGACCTTATTATAATATGTTTACTTTAACCCTTTACCTAAGGTAACTTCCAAAACCGGCCAGCGCTATTCTCAAAAATCGCCAATTAATTTTCATTATTTTTTTCATTTTTTGTCTCAAAAACATAGGTTATGACCCCTCGTTGGAACGAGCTCGTCGAGCTCGTTCCAACGAGGGGTCATAACCTATGTTTTTGATTGAGACAAAAAATGAAAAAAAATAGTTATTCAAGAATTATTTTTGCAAGTGTCGTCTGCTTTTCAGGTTAGGTAAAGGGTTAAATAATCAACAAACATACTCAATTTACTTCTATTTTGGTTCTCCAATTTAACAATTTTCACTCATTTTCCTTCGTTTGGGAGGTCAAATGTTATAGCACCCCCCCCCCCCCCCCTGTCGGAGAGGTCAGCCCCCCTGTCGAGAAATCGCTGGCGCCACCCCTGTCAACAACGTCTTGGCCGCCAAATGTGTTAGTTTAGTGTCATCTAAAGAAATGTCCAGGTGAGTCCCAGATCCTTCAAAATTGGATTTGTCACCCCCACGATCTCCCCACTGAATCACAACGTGGTCCTGTGGTTACACAGAATAATTTCAAACAAAGTTTCAACAAATGAGCCCTCAATATAAAAATGAAGACACATTAGCTGATTCCGTGTGCTCCCTTTACATTTATGAAGAATTTGAGATTTTGTGCATTGGTAGAATTTCCACTGTGTGGGTGTTCTGGTGGTACCTCACACTCCCCATCTTTTGCCACTATTTTTTCAAATTACCTTTAAAATATGGAATAACAGAAAATCATCCCTAAGATAAGATAAGATAAGATAAGATAAGATAAGATAAGATAACATAACATAACATAACATAACATAACATAACATAACATAACATAACACAACATAACATAACATATAACATAACATAACATAAGTGGTCCATAATTTAGCATTTCCTTTTAGAACTGATAGAGACGCGGTAGTTTCCAGAGTGGGGTGTCTTCCCACTAGACCAATTCCCTTTAGAACAATTCCCTTTAGGCCAATTCTCAAAAGACCAATTCCCCTTAGACCAACTACTTACTGTTATTGATTAAGGGTTGATTACTGATAATTAAGAAAACATTTATTTATTGATAAGCACTTTATTTGATAAAAAATAAAAAGAATCACAGCCTTTGAAAGTGTGTGATTACTATAACAATTGTTATGAAAAATCTGCCCAACATCTATAAAATATCAACAAGCCAGAAAATGAGATGACTATCATTTGAAAAATGAGGTCACCAGAAGGTGAATTTGGTGATGCTACTCTGCACAGCAGGGTATCATCACTAAATCTACTTTCTTTGAACTTCAACCCGAATCAAGGTCTCAAACATAAACGGAAAGAGGTAGCCAGAGGATAAACTGGCCCACTGGGATAGCATCAGGAAATTCACCCTCTGGGGACCTCATTCTGCAAATGACAGACTGCTTATTTTCAGGCTTGAATATCAATAACATTAAATACATTTATAAATATTTATAAATATATCAAATTATTGAAATAGAATTATTTTAAAAGTAGAGACACATCAGTTGGGCGAAGGGGAATTGGTCTTTTGGGAACTGGCCTCGTGGGAATTGGTCTAAAGGGAATTGGTGTAGTGGGAATGATCCCAGAGTGAATATCATTTGATTGGATGAGACGAGCTGGACTCGATCAGGCACTGAAACATCTTGTCGAGGGAGTTGATTAAGCGATTGAGTGCAGAAAGTCCATATTGAGCGGATGTGCTTTGGATTAAGTTGAGATACAAACTTATTTTGTTCATATGGATTCGTCCTGCTAGAAAGTGGACATAAATATTTAGTCAATCACAACATGCAGAGAGTGAATGATCATGAAAACACTCACAAGGCTAGGGTGAAATTACCAGCGGAACATTTATAGCCAATTCGGGGAAGAGAATAAAGCGCACGAGTTAGATTTATCCCTGTAACCTTGGGGTTGAATCTGACTGTCTATTCGATGAAGGTTTTCCTTGGGCTCCTCATGTATGTTCACAGAATGTAAAACTATCGTCTTGAAAAACTTCAACTCCGTAGGATTTTTAGTAGAAATCCAATAGGGACCGACGAATCACGATTTTTAGCTCGAATCGAATCCGGCAAAAGTTTCGATTCTCGAATCGAATCCACTTTACACTTGTTACGATACTACGAGTGACTTACCAGTGTTGTCTATCTCCCACGTAAACCCAGTATCAACATTCGTACTAGACTATTTCATAGCATCGAACCGCAAGTACAAGTAGATGGACTTAACTCTTTACCCAACAAATCGCCCGCATTCGCCCGCGTAATATGCAAATTCAGCAGCTGAAGAAATATTATTTTTCGAAAAATTTCAACAAAACCATATCATATGACCCCTCATTGAAAGGTGCTCGTTCCAAAGAGGGGTCACATGATATGGTTTTGTCGAAATCTTTTTGATACAATTTAAAAAATGAAATTTAAAATAATAAATTTTGAAATCGCCTGCGTTGGGTAAAGGGTTAACACTTGTTTCTGAAAGGTTGACAACCACAGGAATTCCGTGTCGAGAATTATTGGGCATGGGTCAGTAGTGCAAGCACACAATGTGAACAGTACATTCATTAACATAAGGTCCGTATTGGACGGGATACTGGCGTATTTACGTTCAAATTATTGGTACCTATCGCTTTGTCTTTCTACCAAAACAATGGGGTGGCGAAACCTGTGCAAACTACATGTAATGCGGTCTCCTCTACCGCTTCAAATGTTGTTTGTAGGTATTTTATGGCTGAATGTTTTTTATTAAGTTAGATTAGATACTACCAATCGAAGCTATCACTTTGAATGCATCACAACCCAAACGTGTTTTTGGTATTTTCTCTTCTTAATATTCCAGTGGTGACACCCCAACCCGCAGTTATCTTAGTTACAAGATTAAATCCAACCAAGAATTGACCAGATATCACTAACTGGACGAAAAAATGCCATATATATTGTCCTTTGGGTGGATAAAGCGCCATCTGTAATGCTCTAGCATTGTTCTACCCAAATGGCTATATATGTTCAAACTAGACGAAATATGATCTAAACCATTCGGGGGGGGGGGGGGGGGGGGGTGGCACAGTAGGTAGAGGTGCAGAATGCAAGTCGAGAGGTGCTCCGTTTGAATCCTACCTGTGGCAACCGCGTTGTGCCCTTGGGCAAGACAATTCACCCCATTGCCCACGTGGGGGCATGGTGACGTTGTGTACTAAGGCGTACTTCACGTCAATGGTGCACTTGTCTTCAACCAATGCTAACCCTGCTTGTGTGGACTTAGTATGTTGGGGAGCCTGACAGTTGCTCGCCGGTGCTCGGTGGTTCTTTCTGGGTACTCCAGCTTCCTCCTCCCGTAAAACTGTCCGATATGAGGTGACCCTGGTTGTCGAAGATGGCATTAAACCCCAATAAATAATAAATATAAATAAATAAATAAATAAATAAATAAATAAATAAATAAATAAATAAATAAATAAATAAATAAAAAAATAAATAAATAAATGTAAAACCATCGCTTCTGATTACATTTTTAGAAATTATCCGACGAAGATTGAGTTATTCCGTTATATTGGATACGGTCAATCTACTTCCTAAGAAAACTGCAGGGTGAGTTATCGCCCTTAGAAAGTAGACAATAACGAAATGTGTGAAGTCCAGTCGGCAAGGTATCGGATCAGTGAAAAAGTCGAAATCTCGAACGTTCGCCGGGCCCTGAAACCCAGTCGTATACACTGTATTTTTTTTTTTATCTATAACCCATTTTGAAAATGTTCAACCTAGGGATCAGTTATCTGGTTCTATATAACTATTGTTAACATGATTAGGGAATCATGTAACCGTGTAACCATTTAATTATGATCATTATTATGTTTCTACTGCTTTTTCCTTTGTAAATAAAAACCATATCCTACTCCCACGACATCGAAAGTGTTATTTAACTCCCATGGCGATATCCTACTCCCAGTTATGAGGGACTACTTTTACCATTGCAGTTGTTCCGCCTCGAAATCCAGGGATAACACCCAATCCACTTCGACAAATATTCTTCTTGATATTCCAACTGATAGCGAACAATAACTATGTACACATCCACACAAAGTTATAAGAAGTTGAACATGACTACTCATTCATTGTGATTGATTGAATTATTTTTTTAAAATGTGTTGATTTCCTTCATAAGTTCATATCTCCCGTCACTTGAATTTCCATTCGAAAACGAGCGTCATTGCATTCCTTTCTGATGACGTCATATTATCAGTTCATTCATTCATGTTTTTGTGTTCATGCGCCGATTTTTCTAACCGTCAAAGCAAACTGAGCGACCTTGGGAAACTGCTCTTGGATGACGCAAGAGGGGCATTTGTGTTGCAGATATTATCAGGGAAATATAATAAACACAATAGTTCACTGCTTGGAGTAACATACGATGTTTATTCTCTCGTGGGATGCGGGGATTATTTTCTCTCGGCTAGCGCCTCGTGAAAATAACCTTCCGTATCCCACTCGAGAAAGAACATCGCACGTTACTCCAAGCAGTGAACTATTGTCTATTTATACCACGGCTGCTGGGCGTATTCAACGCAACGCGATACAATACAGACATTGGGAAATCCTCCAGATACGATACGCGTGGAATCTGGATTACGCGTAATGACGTCACGTATGAGCGGATCTGATTGGACGTTACGTATCAGAGTGACTTTATGAATGAAACAAAAATTCCTTATCTATAATCGTCATAAAAAATCGACTTTCGATAAAGTTATCTCCCTTGAAATTATTAGTCGAGCGATAAAAATCTAATTAAGAAGCAAGTAATTGTTGGGAAAACACCTATGGCATCAGTAGAAATTAAAGTAAAGTTTCCTTTTGTTACTTTTAATAAATGAAAACAACTAGAAGCTCTCAAACTAGCGAAAGGATGCTTGGCTTTTATGGCTGTCTCAATGATACTTGAGTCATTCCTCAATCAGTCGATTTGAATTATTACCTCCCTCTACATAACTGTCATAGATCAGAAAGGGTAGTTCACCGGCTGATCCTGTTGTCGTTAATTCTTCTGTTAGCTCTAGGATTTGATTTCGCGAGCAGACTCTTTAGGGTATTTTGCTTCTTGTGATGTCTTAAGGCACGCCTTACTGCTCCTACACTGCAAAAAATATAGGTTCTCTTTAGAACCAAAACTAGTTCTAATCCTGTCCCTGAGATGGAACCAGTTCTGTTTAAGCAGTATTTATTTCAAATTAAATAAATTTATAAAGATTAACATTAAATATTAACAGAATTAAACATAAATTGAGGGGGTTTCAGTCGTAAGTTTAGAGCTTATACGAGGTTGTCTCAAATCATTATTAAGCAAAGGAGATATGAACAGTTGGCATATCGAACCAGTTTTGGTTCTACACAGAACCAAAACTGGTTCGATATGTCATCTGTTCATATCTCCTTTGTTTCAAAATGTTTGGCGACTGCGTTGAATAAGCTCCAGGTTTACTGCTGAATCTACTTCAGTTCATGCAATATTCTGTTAAAACTGAATGCTAATCTTGGCAAATTTATTTGTTTTGAAATAAATACTGTTTAAACAGAACTGGTTCCATCTCAAGGGCAAGATAAGGACCAGTTTTGGTTCTAAAGAAAACCTATATTTTTGCAGTGTACTTTTCCAGAAACAATTCTCACTCCAATCTGGTGCTCATCTAATTTGTCTAGCACATTCTATCACGAATCGCCACCCCATACCCCCCCCCCCCACCCCCACCCCCTCACACCGATCATCGTAATACTATGTTTTATGTCCTCGCTCACTCTAATATCATTTACAGAATGTTCATCAGCTGGGGGTGTATGATCTATTGTTAATCTGATTTAAAAAAAATATGCAAGTCTGTAGTCAGTGTTCCATTGCGATCTAATGCTCGTTTTTTAGAACATTCCCAACGAATTGTGGACTTAGTGGTCTTCTGTTTTCTCTCCAGGTATTTCAGCTTTCTCCAACCATAAAACGGTCCGACACGAGGTGACCCTGGCTGCCGAAAATGTCGTTAAACCCAAATAAATAAATAAATAAATAAATAAATAAATAAATAAATAAATAAATAAATAAATAAATAAATAAATAAATCGCATACTTCGAAATGAATGGTACAGCTCGTGTTTATTCAGTGCTTAGAGGCTTGCTTTTATATGTCTGTTCATGCATTGGTCAAGTGAGGGTGGCAGATGTCCTCGGTATAAAAATCAGCAGAAGGGGGTGGGGGAGGAACCATCGGTATATAAACCAGCTGGGGGAGATATACAGTTATATTAATTTTGTCGGGGATGGGGGAGGGGTATCGAGGGGGCAGTTGCCTATATGCCACATCACCAAGACATGCCTTCTTGATGATGTTGTTGGTGTATTTTATCGCTGGGGACTTGAGTACCCTCAGTATGCACAAATCCGGTTTACTCCCTCTCTCTATCGGTCATCTTCGCTTTGCTTCTGGTGATTGTCAAGACGTTTCTGTTGAATTCTGGCATCGTATTCCAGGCAGTTTGCGAATCAATGTGAATTATAATTTAATGCCTAAACTATTATCCGATGTAATGTTACAGGTTCTCACATGTAGATAATCATAACAAACACGTAAAAGACGGATGATCTGATGAGTCATAGTAAAGAAAGCTTCTATACATTAAATCAACATATTCCTTTAACAAGGTCGGATATTGGGTTGAAACCCTGGTTCCCGGGTCTAAAACAATCTTGTCATACAGACTTACACACACATTCCTTTGTTTTCTCCGGGTTGGTATTAGACGTGAAATACCCGATAGAACAAACTACTACAGTTAAAACTAGAAGTCCTGTCACGAATATTGCGCGTATCTAGGCTTAATTGCGCGTTTGAATTGCGCGCAATTACCATATCGAATGGCATCCAAAGCACGGCAGGTTTTCCTGGTTACTCATAGCAAACACATGCAATGTTTCTGCCAATGGACCTCCGGGTTACCCGGAGGTCCATTGGCTGAAACATTGCTTGTGCACAGACCATATGTACAGAATTTGATAGCTTTACTGGGGCCATAACGCGTACATTAACGCCCATATCAACGTGCTATTTGTGCGCATTTCGTGACAGGACTTCTAGTTTTAACTGTAGGTGTTCAAGTGACATATCTGGAATACCTGTACTCACTTACCATACCTGAGTCCGTGTGTGCTGTGACTTGGCGTGACAGTAAGTTACTAACCTCGGTATTCATGAATTTGAACAACCTGCCAACGTGCTGTAAAAACTCGCCGGCTCGGCGTCACAAACCGCGCGTTGGCAGGTTGTTCAAATTGATGAATACCTTTAGCTCAGTTAGTAACTATTACATATTAAACACAGTAGGTGATAAAGCATTCTCAATGGTTACTTCTGGCCTCTGGGATTCCTAGCCTAGTCGACAAAAAATGGAACGAGACACTAAAGATTTCAAGTTCACTTGGAGATATATCTATGCGGCCAAGCATTTAGCCTGCGATGTGAATGTGACCTGAATGCCCTCTGTACATTGTGATGTGGAACAAAAGAGTGCTAAGTGGATTTGTGTGGAGAACTGTCCAAAACATTTCCCACTTGGACAGTTTACTTTGGGGCGCCTAGCTTCCGACCCAATCCCCTTGCGTTTAATTTTATGTCCTTTTCTGAGAATTTGATAAAGTGAACTCAGTTAATATTTGAAAGGATTCCCTATCAGTCAGCAGCGGTAAGCCTAATCTATTTCTTCAACAACTTGTGACAAACGCTACAAGTACTATACAGGTACCACGGGAGTTCTAATATCATCAAGTTGTTGCACATTGAAACTGTCAATGTTGCAAATCTGGATAACTTGGAGCTTTCGCTGATTTGCCGTGGTCCTCTAATGAGGCCTTTAACAACCCAGTCATAACCTATGGTTTTGAGACAAAAAAATGAAAAAAAAATTGTTATCCAAGAATTTTGTTTGCAATTTTCTTCTGCTTTTCATGTTAAGTAAAGGGTTAATTCCTTGATTCTCAAAATCTTCAAGAATAAGATTGATCATCTCCATCATTTCGTCTCTCATACACTTTTATTACACGCCTGTTCTACTTAATTCCCACCCACAGCAACGCTAAACCACGCGGAAAAAGAAAATCTGATCCGCACATATGTGTGGAACGGAAATCGTTGACGGGACTATTTTCATAAGGAAGCGGAATTTCACTGGAATTTTCTACAAATCGTGCACCGCAATCACAATTTAAATACGATAGCTAACAAACATTTCTCTGAGTTTCAATCTGTTCTGTGTCCCAGTAGGTACACAGAACACATTGGAGCTCAGGGGAAGAAATAGTAAAACGGCTTCCCCTCACAAATTTGGTTGGGGATAAAATGGGTTCTTTTTATTGATAGTTGTCAAATGAATTGCTGAGTGTCCTTCTAATAACGTTTTTATAGACATGAAGGCGTGTAATAAACACAGAACAACACGCGTGTGTGAATGGGTTAAATGTTATGGCACTTGTGCCATCGCGGAAGGATAAATCTCGAGGCCAGTGACCTCTCGTTCTATCCGTCCACGCTGGCCCTCGTGCCATATCGATTACCCCACTCACACACGCGTGTCGCTCTGTTTTTATCTCTTATGCATTCATACCATTCTCCCGCTACACTGCAAAAATATAGGTTCTCTTTAGAACCAAAACTGGTTCTAATCTTGTCCCTGAGATGGAACCAGTTCTGTTTAAACAGTATTTATTTCAAATCGAATAAATTTATAAAGGTTAACATTAAATATTAACAGAATTAAACATAAATTGAAGGGGTTTCAGCCGTAAGTTTAGAACTTATACGAGGTTGTCTCAAATCATTATTAAGCAAAGGAGATATGAACAGTTGACATATCGAACCAGTTTTGGTTCTATACAGAACCAAAACTGGTTCGATATGCCAACTGTTCATATCTCCTTTGTTTCAAAATGTTTGGCGACTGGGTTGAATAAGCTCCAAGTTTATTGCTGAATCTACTTCAGTTCATGTAATATTCTGTTAAAATTGAACGCTAATCATGGTAAATTTATTTGATTTGAAATAAATACTGTTTGAACAGAACTGGTTCCATTTCAGGGACAAGATTAGAACCAGTTTTGGTTCTAAAGAGAACCTATATTTTTGGCAGTGTAGTTTCTCAAGGAGGCTTATTCTACAAGGCAAGTATTTTGGGCATTCTAAAATGAAATGTTCCGTGTCGGGGGGAGCGGTCGGGAACTGTTCTCCCGTGGATCTGAGTCTGGTGGTAAACTTTGGTAGAAAAATAAACTTAAGGGAATGCGTAGGGGGAGGTTATAAAATTAAATCACATAACGCTTTACCACACTAAGAGCCCTTTCCGTACAACGTGGCTCAGCATAAAGTGATCTCATCCTACCAACTATCGATACATCTACAATTAATCCTAAATCTAAGACTTTTCAAATCACCACTTGTTTTTTCTGATTACCTCCGAACATGGGGAAAGCTTCACAAAAAGCCTCTATAAGGGTTCACTTATTGTGAATCGGGGAGGACAAAGAACTAAACCACTCTGATGTCAGGACAAAATAAATCCTGTCTGGGAATGGCAGGAAGACAGCCTTTCTGGCTATGCCATTTCCATGCAGTGTACACTTTTTTTATTGTTATTTTGTTTCATTTCATTTCATTTCACGCATTCAAATCGAACATTCAAAGTTTATTGTTTTTTAAATTTTGCCAAAAATATATTGTATGACCCCTCATTGGAACGAGCTCATAAGTTATTTGGGGCTGGGGCGCAAAGAAAAAAAATCGAAAACTTGATAGTTATTCAGAAATGTTTTTACCGGTGGACTCCGCTATCTCAAACAGGTAAGGGTTGAATGATCAATACAAAAGAATTTGCTTACATAAGTGTTCAAACCTGTTGCAGTTCTGTGGCAAACAAATGTATGATTAAGTTTTAAAAAGGGGCAACACCACTGGGTTTGGAAACCCAACACAGATTGTTAGTACATTCTCGACTCTGAAAATTAAGATCCTACAAATATTTGAAATTCGAAAAATAGTTCGATACGATACTCAAATTCGTGTCGAATTCGAGTCAGAATCGGAGAGTCGAAAGTGGAATTTTCGAACATGGCTAACGAATGCGGCGCAGAAATTGTTGATTTGTTTTTTATCTAACTGACTAATAAAATTCAAAATGCATGCCCAAGGCATGTGTTCGACGAAGGCACGCCTTGACGATGCGGCTGGAATATTTAATCAGTCGGTTCTTGAGTCTACCAGAGTGGGAGCAAATCGAGAATATAATCCTCCACAATCTTCACGATATTCATTTCATCAATTTTCAACATGGGTGATGAACAGAATAATGACTCCATTCACAATCATTGCATGCAAACACTCAGAACGTCACATGCTTGTGAGTGGGTTAATCGATATGGCACGAGTGCCAGCGGGGAAGGATGGAACGAGAGGCCGCAGATCTCAAATGTTATCCTTCCGCGATGGCACAAGTGCCATATCGATTAACTTATTCACCATTGCGTGTCGTTCTGTGTTTATTACACGCCTTCACGTCTATAAAAGATTATCAGCACTCGGCAATTCATTTGACGACTATCAACAAAAAGAACACATTTTATCACCAACCAAATTTGAGAGTGGAGTCTGTGTTTTTATTTCTTGTGGCACATAGAACACATTGGAACTCACGGGGCGATTTTTACCTGTTGCTAGCGATTTAAATTGCAATTGCGGTCCAGGATTTGTACAGAAAAGGGCAGCGAAATTTCGCTTCTTTATAAAAAAATAGTCCGTCAACGATTTCCGTTCCGCACATATGTGTGGAACAGATTTTCATATTCCGCATGATTTAGTTTTGCTGTAGATGGGAATTTCGTAGAACAGGCGTGTAATAAATAATGGTCGAAAGCTGGTGATGCATACTGGACAACCCTTTCATAAATTAGTGTCATTGGTGCTATTTCGCCCTTTGAGTTCCAATGTGCTCTATGTGCCAGTAGGCACATAGAACACATTGGAACTCAGGGAATGATTTGGTGAATGTGCCTTGGGGAGGGATTATTGTTGTATGTGCATTCTAATTTATTTATTTATTTACTGGTGTTTAAGGTCACATACTTATGCACAATGGCTAATCTTGACCGTGACAGTTTTACGGGTGGAGGAAGCCGGAGTACCCGGAGAGAACCACCGAGCAACGACGAGCAGCTGTCAGCTCTCCAACATCGTAACTCTGAACTCTGCACCGCAGCACAAGCAGGGTTAGATTGGTTGAAGGCATGCGCACCATCGACGTGCAGTACGCCTCAGTACACAGCGTCATCGTGCCCCCATTTAGGCAATCGGGGTGAAGTGTATGTGCATTCTAAACCTCCACCTAACAGGATTAGAGGACAGAACTAAATAGTAAAATCTCTCAAAAAAAAGTAAACAATTTTATTCGATATTTCAAAAACATAGCTTATGCCGCCTTATTGGAGAGAGTTCGTTCTTACTCAGAGAGCCGTTTCCAAAAATAAATCAGATGATAGAGTTTCAAGGATGTGATAAGTTTTATTAAACTTTCTCCCATACAGGCGTAAATACAGGTGCTCCATACATGGATAAAGTGGGCGTGGCAGTAAAAGAGGTAAGACTTCAGCGTGATTTCGCAACATCCTTTCAATTTACAACTTCAGAATATGTAAATGCTTTAGGTAAAGACAAAGATAAGTTGTGTATGAATGGAAAAAAAATCCACACACTCTTACTCGATAAAAGACAAACATCAATATCTAACATATAATATTTGTCTGAACTGATTGCTTGATTAATTGCCAATTAGGTTTTTTTTCTGGTCGGAGTCGCAAAAAGATAAAGCATCCAAAAATAGTTGCCTAATGTAAGGTAATGGAGACTGCCTTTTGGAACGGAAAGTGATCTCACTTCAGTGCGACTTGATCTTGACAATTTCTGAGACACTTGTATCACTTTAGAGCAATTAAACTTACGGAGGAAGTACATGTGTCATCAAATCTCTATTAATGAAGTGACTCCTTTGATAAAGTTCAAACATCGTCAAATAATAGTTATGAGCTAGTTATAATAGACGGAGTACATATCAAATATGTAAAGACGCGAGGTCTTCCTGGAGAAATTAATCGACTTGTCTGGAAAATGTCTTCAGCAGAATTGGATCCACCTTCGTGAACGTGCCGTCATTTCGAAGATAGGGTACTGCGAATATTCGGTACTCGAATAATATTCGAAACGCATATTCGAGTCGAAATCCGAGAGCGGGATATAGCATTTTCGAAAATGGCTAACCAAAGCAATACTACTGACTCCTCTTACACTGCAAAAAATATAGGTTCTCTTTAGAACCAAATCTGGTTCTAATCTTGTCCATGAGATGGAACCAGTTCTGTTTACAGTATTTATTTCATATCAAATAAATTTATAAAGATTAACATTAAATATTAACAGAATTAAGCATAAATGGAGGGGGTTTCAGCCGTAAGTTTAGAGCTTATACGAGGATGTCTCAAATCATTATTAAGCAAAGGAGATATGAACAGTTGCCATATCGAACCAGTTTTGGTTCTATACAGAACCAAAACTGGATCGATATGCCAATTGTTCATATCTCCTTTGTTTCAAAATGTTTGGCGACTGGGTTGAATAAGCTCCAAGTTTACTTCTGAATCGACTTCAGTTCATGTAATATTCTGTTAAAATTGAATGCTAATCTTGGTAAATTTATTTGATTTGAAATAACTACTGTTTAAACAGAACTGGTTCCATCTCAGGTACAAGATTAGAACCAGTTTTGGTTCTAAAGAGAACCTATATTTTTTGCAGTGTACAATAATATCACCAAAGGCATGCCTTCGATGGAGGCATACACATTGATAATGTAATTGGACAAGTTTACCAGTGCATCGCAGTTGGAACAAATACAGATAAAACTAGAAGTCCCGTCATGAACTGTGCGCTTATCTAGGTTTAATTGCGCGTAAGAATTGCCATATCGAATGACATCCAAAGAACGCCACATTCTCCTTGCTTGTTACTCAAACAAACACAAGCAATGTTTCTGCCAATGGACCTCCGGGTTACCCGGAGGTCCATTGACTGAAACATTGCTTCTGCACAGGCCATATGTACATAATTTGATAGCCTTACAATGGTCATAACGCGTAGATTAACGCGCAGATCGATGTGCTATTTGAACGCATTTTATGACAGGGTTTCTAGTTTTAACTGTAAGGTGTACATCCCCTCCCTATCTTAATGACGTCTCTTGCTCCAATGCCGCATGGGTAACCAACAAAAAATGTGCGCTCGTCCTTATTCGATATTCTCTTCGAGTGGAAATGCTATATTCACAGGACACAATATCCACGTTAGAAGAGAGAAAACGAAACGTCCGAGCGGCATAAAAACAGTAAGTGATAACAAATTGGACTAACGATTCGTTTGGCCAACAAAATTAGGCCAACTCGTTTTTTGTTTGCCTACATTCAAATCCTTCGACAAATAGCACAAAGGTTCACACGAATCGTCTTTGATGTTCATTTGTTAACTCGTCAATGAACGGGATCGCGTGGGAGCGCGGTGGCTCAGTGGTAGTCTCTTGTACTTCTATGATAGAGGTCCTGAGTTCGATCCCCGTCAGGGACGACCCGCGTTGTGTCCTTGGGCAACGCACTTTATCCCGGTTGCCTAAACGGGGGCACGACGACGCCGTGTACTAAGGCGTACTGCACGTCGATGGTGTACATGTCTTCAACCGCTGTAACCCTGCTTCAGCGGAGCTTGAACAGGGTTAGCATGTTGAGGAGATGACAGTTGCTCGTCGATGCTCGGTGGTTCTCTCCGGGTACTCCTGCTTCCTCCACCCGTAAAACTGTCACGGTCACGATTAGCCATTGTGCATAAGTATGTGACCCTAAACACCAATACATAAATAAATAAATAATCGTTTTTATTGGCATCCTGTGTTCATTTGTTAACTCTTCAAGGAAGGGGGGTCGTTTTTATTGGGCTTCTCTGTTAATCTTTGGATTCGAATCAAATAAATTTGAATCTGCCTGAAGAGTTAGTATCGGTTCGAATCTTTAACCGAATCTCACTGCTTTTCAAAGTGTAAATATTGCGCCGCTCACAATCGTAAATATCACCAGTCTCCATTCTCAAGATTTGAAAACTTTCGAATCCGGGTGACTCGAATCAAATTGAATCATTGAAACAATTTCGAAGGGAATTTAATTTCGAGCCTTCACATGACCCCGCCTGTTATTGTATGATACGACTTTAACATTGTCGAACAAAGGAAGAAAGATCAATCACTATAAAACTCGCCCTCAGAGCCCTTTCGAACAGTGTGCTGTGTTTGTTTATTGGGGTTCAACGACACTTTCAACTACCATGGTCATATCGTGCCGGGCAGCTTAATGGGTGCAGGAAGACGGTGAGAACAACAAAACAACTGCGAGCAACAATCAAACTCCCCAAATTACTAACTCTACACAAGCAGAGATAGCAGCGTCTGAAAGCAAGTCGTACAGTACGCCTCAATATACAGCACCACCGTGCCATCATGTGGCCAAACAGGGTTAAGTGTCATGCCGAAGGACACAACGCATGTAACACCGATGATGAGGCAGAACCGTCGACTTTTCGGCCCGATCCTCTAATCACTCAACCACGTGCCCTCTTTTCAGTAGTGTAAGTAGTATAACGGGGACGATTTGACCCCCATTTCCCGTACTTGTATTGGAGCCGTCAGTGATGAATTCCCATAGGAACCAGAAGTTAGCTGCAGCCGACATGAGACTGGGTTTGGCAAGTGGTATGCATACTGTACACTGCAGTATACTATGGTCTTTTAGTGATGTGTATACATGGCTCGAGAAGATTGTTTGGAGGGGAATGAGTTTTCTTGAACGTTTTCCCGTGACATTGGCAATGGCGTTGTGACGGCTCTGTACGCACGCGATGCTGTGGAGAGGTTGACCACACTGCTGATGTCCAATGTACAAACCGAGACGTTGCTCGGGTCAAGGCATGTCGGGTTTCTCCTACTAGGCCGGCATGGTAGTATAGTATGGACGTTATATTTCCATGTAAGTCTACGATTAGGCTTTAATACTACCGGCTTACCAAATGGTTACCAAGCGCAATGCTTAGTCTATGGACGCATGTGATGTGTCCACATTGTGCTCAAACAACAGTGTATAAAGAAAGAAGCATAAGTGGACTAGGGCAACATTCTTGGTAACGGGATTTGGGGCCACTGTTGCAACATTTTACAAAAAAAAACTGTAATCGACATGGGGCAATGCCCTGAGGTTTTAGGGTGGTTATAAATGGTCAGGCATCGTATATACTGAACCCAACATAGTCAATAAACCCAGAATTGCTAGAACTCTGAGCAAACTTAGATGATAAATCATATTTTAAATGTTAGTGTGTTATGTTTTGGTCTTACCGTGGAAGGTAAAGCCAGGTTGTGCGTGTCACAAGATTTTTCAAGTAGATATTTGTTTTTCTCGAGACAAAATGTCTAGGGATTTAGGCTCTTGCCGAGTAGGATATTGACCTAATCGATTACCATTTCGACGCTTTCCCGATTCGATTTGGACAAAATTACCAAATGAACTTTTCATGCAGGACGAATGAAGGAGGTTTTGTCAAACCAGATAGATGCAGGGGAAATAAAATTAAGTCACGAAGATCTGGTTTACTCGGTCGACTCAAATTTTATCGAGAAAATAAACTCGAAAGAGTAATTACTCGAACTGGTGACTCCTCGGACAACTCATATCCTCATCTAGTAAAAAACGATTCTCTGACCACAGACGTTTTTTTAAAAAGGGATACCGTAAAAAGGATTCCGTAAATGGGATTCCTAGCCGACTCCGCCAGAACGGTCCAGGAAAGCTAAAAATAGCATCACAAAACTAAAGCTCGTCGCCTGAGTGCTAGAATGTTCTATGTCCCATAGGGGACATAGAACATTCTAGCACTCAGGCGACGAGCTGTTGAAGCCGGAAGGTTCTTCTTCGCTTCGGGATAAGACACCAGAACAATGGATTTGGATAAAGGACATAGTGATCATTGCAGTTCCAGGAATGTTGGACTGAGACTAGCAAGAATAATTAGACACAGATGATTCTGAAGGAGTCTGAACTAGATAAATAATTGTCTGGTTGTTTGTGGAAATACTAACCGATGAATCCGAACTAATAGAACTACCCTTACACAAAGGAACGCGCCTTATAGCAACACACGCTACTCTCATGGAGAGAATTGCCCAGTTATCCGAACAAAATAAAACGATTTTGGTGATTTGCAGGGATTGTCGGATCTATTTGGGAAATTCAATTTACACCTATACAAATACCATTGTGTCACATAGAAACCACCTGCTAGCATATAAATCAAAATGGCGGTCTCCAGTATACAAAATGGACGACGGAAAGACATGTTACCCTAACAACACGCATTGCTCATGCGCACTGAGACCACGTATCACTATAGTGATTAGATCACAAGATGGCCGCTCATGCGGGTCTCCACACGCTAAAAACTAAAGTGTTAAAAACTACACTTGAAGTGCTGTATTTAACACTTACTAAGTGCTGAACTAGCACTTTGTTCAAGTGTAGGTATCCAAGAACTTGACAGGTGTTACAAAAATACCACTTGACAAGTGTAATGTCGCGACACTTAAAAGGAAACAACGCAGATGACGCGGATCAGGCTCGAACTCTCGAGCCTGATCCGCGTCATCTGCGTTGTGTCCTTTTAATAATGTACCCACCAAGCGCAAATCAAATTATGGACGATTCTGGAAGAACCACCAATGCTAGACACAAGGGAAGTGCCATCCATTCAGATGTCTGACGATTGTAATGTCTAAGTGCTTAAAGCATTGCACTTTGAGTGTTAAAATCAAACCCCAAGAGTTAGAATGGGTTTAACACCTTGAAAGTGTCAGTTTTTAACACTTTAGTTTTTAGTGTGCATGGCAACAAAACATGATGTATCTAGGTCACGAGACATGACGTAACATCGGGGTCCATTGCCCGGTCCATCCAGCCGGGTCCGTTCGGGTGCATGATGTACTACTTACGTGTCCTTGAACAAGGACACAATGCATATAACTTGAGCTAGAACCAGGCCTTTAAATTAATCTAATTTGTGCTCAGCATATTGCGGATTGGTGGGGAAGAGAAGCTCCTATAGTTTTGCCTTCTCGTAGTCTGTTTTGAATGCACGCCAAGTTTCTTTTCCATTAGAATCATCGCTGACGATGTTTGTTACAAGGATGTGTCTTCAGCGCTATTGTCGGTTCTCGTCTTTGGTCTAAAGTTTATTCAGTAATGTTTCATAGCTTACTGTGTGAAGCCAAACTTTAATTAAATTGATTAGGTGCACTCGGGATCTAAAGCTTTCAGCATACGCTTATGAAGGATTCGCATACGACACTGTCGACCCAGATTGTTTTTTAATGATGAACTCTGTATTTTGTCGAACCTATTTATCGGGTTCATTGACATAATTCAATAGACACCCCCCCCCCACCCCCCCCCCCCCCCCACCACCACCAACAAAAAGAAAAAAAACCTACAGTGCGTTTATCGTGAAAACTTGACAAAATTATATACGGCCGAAAACTGCAAAAATTTGAAAGATATTTTAAACACTGCCTAATTTGGACACAGTTTAAATTATTTTGAGACAAAATTTACTTTCGTTATTTTGTGGACTTTAGAGGTCTGGGTGGAATGGAAGAGATAACCTCTGAGTGAAAAAAAAGTCTGAAGAGCCAAGAAAACGACATCAGAGTCTCATAAAAATCTAGTGACTTTTGAAAACCCACCATGCTGTGGAACTCCAAAACTTGAATGTCTATCTGGTGGCTTTTACGATAAACACACATTTATTTTTTCTGCTTTATTTGTTCCTTATGCCCCCCGCCACCCCCCCCCCCCCCACAAGAATACATTCCCCATCAACATTGGCAAAACAGCCCTCGCCGAACTGTTGAATGATGCGTAATGCCAGCAACATGATGGACGGAACCTCGGCGCCATAGGTGCGTGATTGCAAAGTACTTTTACACATTGCGTTTTAATGAGATTAGTTGGGTCGATTTAATCTTATTCACCCGACTGTGTGACTGAAGATGAAGTCAATGAAAAATACCAACACTGTCTTATTTCATCCTGTTTGTGATTTAATGTGTAAGCGCATTATTAAGGTTTACACAAAAGCTTGATATCGCATATATTATAGGATAAACTCTCGTAAATAGTTTCAAACTCTGTGAATCATACAAGGACAAATAAATAACATAATCAGGGATGTGGTGACATGGTGTGTGTGTGTGTGGGGGGGGGGGGGGGGGGGGGGGGGTATCACCCCCTCCCCCTAGCTAGGAGTATTTGTTTTCAATAGTTGGAAATTCCGAGGTCAAAAATCAAATAGTTGGAAATTCAAAAAATTAACATTGTTCATGAAAAATATTAAAATTCCAACTAATGATGAGAAATTTTGATCTTTTATTTCCAACTGGAAACTTGAGTTTCAAATTTCCTACTCTAAAATTGACATGGCCTCAAAATTTCGACTCTAACATCAATCCGATAAATTTTCTGACCCAGACACATTATAAATGATGCTTTTTCCGTTTCAGAACTAGTGAAAATTTTCAGAAGGGTTCATAAGCATGTGTATATATATGTATATATATATATATATATAATACCTATATATATATAATCACTTTAACCCTTTACCCAACGCAGACGATTTCAAAATTCATTATTTTAAATATCATTTTTAATTTTTTTTAAAAAAAAATTCAACAAAACCATATCATGTGACCCCTCTTTGGAACGAGCTCGACGATCTCGTTCCAAAGAGGGGTCACATGATAAGGTTTTGTTGAAATTTTTCGAAAAATAATATTTTTTCAGCAGCTGCATTTGCATATTACGCAGCGGATGCGGGCGATTCGTTGGTTAAAGGGTTAAAATATATCACCCAGCGCTGCAGCAGTGCAACCACCTATCGAAACTACTCACAGTTGGAATTTACACCGGTGGCACCCCCCCCCCCCCCCAGCTGACACCCTCTAGCCACATCCCTGAACATAATCTGTACTATTTTTTAAATAATACACATGGCTTTAAAGAAAGCTGATTCATAATGGCTACTGACTGGCTAAAGACACATCATCCGGGGTATTACAGGTATAATTTCATATATGGGGAAGATAAGTCACATAAAAAACACTGGCCAACAGAAATCAATGTATCCCTCTGTGGTCACAAGAACCTTATCATAATTCTGTTTGAATTAAACATCGCGAAGTGTACTACTATAGGTGTAAATTTTTGTAATGGAATTCCCATTGAAAGAGTTTTAACCGTAGTTGAAGTCTTACACCGGTAGTATGGATTAAGGCTAAAATTTAACATACGGGTTTTTCACAGGTAGTAACATAGGTGAGCTTGGTATAAAAGTTGATAATATTAGTCTTGCACTTCACAATCTTTTTGGTGCACATTTTGACCGTTTCACACATCTGACTTCAGAGCGTGAACAACACCTAGATAGCGATGGAACTACCAGATAGACTAGTGAAAGCCATTTCAGCTCTGGGAGTCTCATGCCCTGTCTCCTGGACTATCCAGGAAATAGGCTTGAGCGTCCACCTGAAAGTGGAATATGAAATTGTGAAGCCAACAACAACAACACCAACTTCTTCGGGGAGAGGTAGTACCTTTGGAGAGAGGATCCCCTCTCCCACTGGTCCTCACCCGAAGGGGCACGGAGGCCCTGAAAAGAGACACAAGAAAAAGAAGAAGAGCCCATCGACCAAGCGCAGGGACGCCCGGCGCTTGGAGGCCTTCCGGAATAGGAAGAAAGAGTTGAGTGAGGGGGTGGAAGCTTTGGAGGCAGCCGCCAGTTCCCCTCCTAGTCCCACTGGTACACCCAATCAACTGCCGGCTCCTGAGCCGGTACAGTTGGATGAGGAACATCCAGTGGAGACCGAGGAGGAACTGGAAGTTGTTTTTTCACCGCCTCCTTCCCCTCACTTCCCTCTTCCTTCGCTTCCGGACAGCCCAGGCAAGGGAGACTCTGCCAACCAACCAACACTGGCCGCACTGATAACAGAAGCAAGGGAACTGAGGGCGCAGTGTAATAAGCTCCAGGAAAAGTGCAAAGATGGTGATAAGCGCTCGGATGAAATCTCCAGAATGGCCAAAGATCTCATTAACAAAAGAAACCAGCAAGACCCGACAAACTCATCTCCACCACAACAACCACAAAATTCTACAAACTCTTCTCCATCACAACCACCTCCAAAGAAGAAGTCCCGCAAAAAACATAGAAGAAGATAAGCTGCTTCCTTCTACATTCCTCCTTTGCCACGCCCAGACAATCAAAATCATCTACAGTCACCGAGGGTCGAAAGGGGCTTGTTCCCCATATCGTCCCTGCGCGCCTTCGGCGCGCAAAACCATTCCTTTCCTTGCACTTCATTTAGAAACTCATAATTCAGACGTGCGTTTTATTAATAACTTCTTTTTTACATCCGTTTGGAAAATAGTATATTTCTGTGGAGCTCAGGTAGGCCTGGGTGGGGCAGAACCTCAGAGAGGCGATATTACTATCTACCTGATATCTTATATCGCTCGCCGACGTGGGATTCAACTATATATTTTAATGGGCAACACAATTCGCTGGAAACGAAACAAATTTCAGCAACACAAATAATATGAAGTTTTGATTCCATTCACTTCCGTCTGTATCTTTAACGTATTTTTGGTAATGCTGCAGCCTTACTGTGCGGTGTTACTTAATCCTTTACCCAACGTAGACGATATCAAAATTTATTATTTTAAATATCATTTTTTAAATGTTTTCAAACAATTTCAACAAAACCATATCATGTGACCCTCATTGGAACGAGCTCGGCGAGCTCGTTCCAAAGAGGGGTCACATGATATGGTTTTGTTGAAATTTTTCGAAAAATAATATTTTTTCAGCCGCTGAATTTGCATATTACGCGGGCGATTCATTGGGTAAAGGGTTAAACGCAACGTCCTACACAATTGTACGGATCTACGAGGGTGATTAGACAATTCCTAAACCTCACATCGATAGACGTACTTGATCAAAATGTCTCCCAAATTACATAACCCAGAGGATCTTTAATGAGACGGGATTTCCTATGGAATTTCTATACCGAGTTCACTAAAATCGAACTGAGCCGAGGTTTAGCAATTTCACGTCAAACCGTGATGAATTTAACATTTTTGTTAAATCACATAATGTGAAATTTTATCTTTTAGTTAACGTAATGACCGAAGTAGGTCATCAGGTTCACAAACATCGACATCCAGGTTTTACTTTTTTTCAATTTTTGCATCAACAAACATACCTTTTGACCCCTTACTGGAACAAGCTCGTTCCAACGAGGGGTCATAAGCTATGTATTCTAGATCTAAATGAAAATATTTAATTACTCATGAAATGTTTACTGCAAGTGTCGTCTGATATTGTACTAGGTAGACTGTTAATGAAAAATAAGAAAAGATTGATTCAATTTTACTTCCGAAACCAACCAACTCACAACGTTACCATGTCGACGTTGCCTTTTAACATCATTTCCGTATTAGCCGTGTTATGAACGACATTTTCTATAATGAGCAATTTTGTGGTGATCTTTAGAATACCTATTCCAGCGACTCCACGGCTTAGTTGATTCTTTTCTGTATAAGTCTTTTTTGTAAGACTTCTGCAGGATGAGTCGATTGATCGTTGACAACTGGACAGACACCGACGGAATGAACGTTACTAGCGACCATTTGACACGGATTCAAGAGATTCATCAAGACTTCATTCGATGAATTATAAGTCAAGATTAGATATGGCTCGGTTACTTTGATCCAGAGTCAAAACAACAAAGGAAGCATTTCAAGCAGCCGGGTTCACCCCACCTTGGAAATTCAGTAAGGTGGCACCTGTTGGCAAGATGATAGCTTAGGATTTCTTGGACAACAAGGACGCAATCATGATTGGCTATCTTAATAAAGGTCACACCATATATCATCAATATTATGCCACAAAATTATGCTAATTGGAAACAAAAACTATCAACGAAAATCATCCTGGAACAGGCGAAGAAGGGTGCTTCAGCTTCAAGACAATGCAGAAGCGAAATATGCCTTTCAAAAACTCCCCATCCCACATTCTCTGCTTATTTTGTCGGAATAAATACCTTAAAATCCTGTAAGATTATATTGAAAAGTAATGGGGAAAATATATTAATCCAGCTGAGCTGTTTGCGAAACCACGAACTTTTTGATCCATCCTTGTATATATGGGGCTTTGTTGCAATGATGATATAGTTCCGTGTCACAGCTTTTTAATTATGGCGGAAGAAAAAGACAAAATTAGCAACCATTAATCAGGGAGACTAAAATCTAGTTTTAACCCCCAGATCCCCAAAATAACTTTTCCAGCCCATGATCGTGATACGACCTTAACTTATAAAGTAGATGGTGTCTCCATGAATTTGTATGGTAGGCCCCAAGACTGCACGTTAGATGGTACCTCCGTAAATTTGTCTGGTAGACCAGCCCCAAGGCTGCACGTTAGATGGCTCCTGTGTGAAATTGTATGGTGGACAAGCTACAAGATTGCACGTTAGATGGTACCTCCATGAATTCATATTGTAGACCAGCCCCAAGGCTGCACGTTAGATGGTACCACCGGGAATTTGCATGGTAGGCCAGCCCCAAGGCCGAACGGTACAGCTGTGATTTTGTATGGTAGACCAGCCCCAAGGCTGCACATTAGATGGCATCTCCGTGAATTTGTATGGTTGACCAGCCCCAAGGCTGCACGTTAGATTGTACCTCCGTGAATTGGTATGGTAGACCAGTCCCAAGGCTGCACGTTAGATGGGTCCTCCGTGAATTGGTATGGTAGACAAGCCCTAAGGCTGCACGTTGAAAATATTAAATATTAATTGGTCTACCTCTAAATTATCGAATATCGACTCTTCCAGTTGAGCTGTCATGTTGAATACCATCAGTGTGAAAGGGTTAAATGTCTGTAGGATTAATCCGTTATTCTACCATTTTCCATATATTCTTTTGTGTGCTTGACAACTGCAATAATTTGCTTCCTCGGTGGTATTACATATGGTATTACAGGTGGGGCTGTCACGATTAATCGATTAATCGACTGTTGATCGGTCACGGCGAAATCGATTAGTATTTTTCGTTGTCGAATAATCGGTAAAGTGTATCCCGTTTTAGACGTTTAATAATTAAAAGAAAATTTGATGAAAAAACTATTGTTTCTAAAGGTAAAGAGTTAAGAACATCGATGTTAAATCCCAAGACGCTGTTGGAAGCAATAGTCTTCCAGGTACATTCATCAAAGTTTTGATGTTCTGAACTTTTGAACCGTCAGTGTAATAATCAAGACCGGTCGGCAGTTGCGAAGTTCGCAACTGTCGACCGGTCTTGATTATTACACTGACAGTTCAAAAGTTCAGAACATCAAAGCTTTGAATGCACCTAAAAAAGGATCGTCTTCGTTGTTTCCTTGAGGTAAGTCAGCTGACTTGAACTGCATGTTTATCGACTTCAAAGAGAGAGGGGGGGGGGGGTCATTTAGGTAGGATTAATCGTCGATTATTTGCGACGATTAATCGATTCCTAAATTAAAAAAATCGTGACAGCCCTAATTACAGATGGTATTACAGATGGTATTACATCGGCTAGATCAAATATTCTAAAAATAAATTATCCGTTATATCGAGCTCTGTCACAAAATTACGTAAAAGTAATCAGATGAAGAACATGAGCGCTGGAAATATGAGGATTTATTTTAACTGCAAATAAATGCGTCATCTATTTTGGACGTTTAGTAGGTATAGCAACTAGATTTAATGAAGTGTTGGAGTGGAGGGGGGGGGGGGGGGGGGCGGCATAACATTTTTCTCTGCTTCTAATGACAGCATGACAAAGTGTTTCCACATTTCCTTTTGCCTGGTGATGAGTAAAGAATGTGCCCCCTACCCCGACGAAGATGGGTGTCCAGGAGCCTACGTCGTTTAATTAGCACGAACACTGATGTGTATGATTTACGTTTCGAAGAGTTTGGTACCGAGAGAGTAAAGACATGCTTATAACAACATTACACAAGAAATGTCAAGTACAGAAGCTTATATCAGGGGGTGTTCAGGCTTGGGTGAAATGTGAGAAAGAGTTACCGGCTTGAAATTTCGTCGTGTGAGAACCATAAGGTTCTATCTTCCACTGGAAGATAGAACCTTATGGTTCTCACACGACCATTTGTTTGTAAAATTTACTGTTGAAAAAACTTTCAATGCTAATGGAGATACAATTATACGAGCCCACCCTCCGCCCTCTCAACCCAATAAATGATTTAATGTAACAGGGTGTGATAAAACTTTCAATACTAATGGAGATGCGATTATACGAGCCCACCCTCCGCCCTCTCCACCTAATAAATGCTTTAATGTAACAGGGTGTGATAAAACTGTCAATAATATAGAGATAGAATTATACGAGCCCACCCTCCGCCCTCTCCACCCAATAAATGAGGGTGTGATAAGCTGTTGTTTTTTTTAAACAGCGCGATTGTCTTCATCATCGTATACATTTTCTGCGAAATTTCTCTTGAACAATAAGAACATTTATTCCTTTCCAAAGTGATTTACTAGGATTCTCGGGTTTGATTATAAACGTTAACTTCACAAGTGAATTATGCAATCAACAATTGTGTCATGTATTCGTGCGCGCAAACGAAGACGCTTTGAAGTGGATGTTATGGGGACTTCATTGTTTTTTGTTTTTTTTAACCCTTTACCTAACATGAAAAGCAGACGACACTTGCAAAAACATTTCTTGAATAACTATTATTTTCATTTTTTGTCTCGAAAACATAGGTTATGACCCCTCATTGGAACGAGCTTGACGCGCTCGTTCCAATGGGGGGACATAACCCATGTTTTGGAGACAAAAATGAAAAAAATAATGAAAATTGATTAGCGAGTTTTGAGAATAGCGCTGGCCGTTTTTGGTATTACGTTAGGTAAAGGGTTAAATAATATAATTATGCACTATATAGGAATATGTAGCAGAAACCAGTCCAGACAAGCGATTACTCTCTTTGTAGTTTCACTTCATCGCAAATGAAAAGTTTTTGTTTGGTTTATTCTTGAAATAATTACGATACCTCACATTTATCACTTTGATATGTGTCACTTACGCTTTCCATATCATATAACTTTGGCTCCTCTTCTAAAATGTAGCATTATCATAACAAAGATATAAAAATGACTCGTAAACCTATATATTTGGAGACAATATAACCCTTACAGTTATCATAAAGAAGAACTTGTAGGTATTCAAGTTATTGATAACAATGAACAAGAAAATATGTAGAAGGACCAATTATTTATGCCTTCTGGGCTGCAGAATGCCAAATCCTTCCCTTACCAATATGAAAAGAATTCCCTCATTGACGTGAAAAACACGGTACACAAAATGCCATACTGGAAAGAAGGGGGGGGGGGGGGGGGGGGGGTCGCAAAAAATCTCCAGGAACGACACGTTAGACCAACCACCCAAAGAAAACACCCACCCCTTACCCCATTTTTTCCACTTTCGGCATTTTTGACGTCAATCCAGTCTCCGATCATGGATGTTCACAGTCCTACTCAGTATTCACTACAGTTTATAAAAGTTCACAGGGGTGATCTTTGTATCTGCAGTTAAAGCTAGAAGTCCTGTCATGAACTGTGCGCTTATCTAGGCTTAACTGCGCCTAGGAATTGCGCGCAATTGCCATATCGAATGGCACCCAAAGCGCTGCAGGTTCTCCTTGTTACTCATAGCAAACACAGGCAATGTTTCTGATAATGGACCTCCGGGTTACCCGGAGGTCCATTGGCTGACACATTGCTTATGCACAGGCCAAATGTACTGAATTTGATAGCCTTGCTACTATGGTTATAACGCGTAGATTAACGGCATATGGACGTGCTATTTGTACGCATTTCATGACAGGTCTTCTAGTTTTAACTGTATATCACTTTCTCCAGTATTATTGCTCCACCGTCTTCACAGATTATGAGCATGTTGTATTGAAAAAAGTCTGCAAAATCTGGTGAGTTTTCTGCTTGTTTGTGGTCAATGTACTCATATCATCACATTATTGAGTTTTGTTACCATTTGGGTCATGGGGCAATATTAATCAGATGTTGAAAAACGATTTTATTTTCACAAATCCTAACTTCCAAAATTAATCATAGAGTTATCTATTTGTTTCTTGGGGCGCGGGGGGGGGGGGGTTGCGGTAACCGGCTCTCGTTAGATCACCGAAGTTCAGCAACGTCGAGCCCCTTTAGTCCTTGGATGGGTGACCGTCTGAGTGATCGATTCCGACTCTCGCGTTGTGTCCTTGGGCAAGGCACTTCACCCCGATTTTCCACATGAGGGCACGATGACGCCGTGCACTAAGGCAACATGCACGTCGGTGGTGCACATGTCTTCAGCAAATCTAACACTGCCTGTGCTGGAATGCGGAATTACGATGTTCTGGAGCTGACAGCTGCTCGTCGTTGCCCGGTGGTTGATCCGGGTACTCCGGCGTCCTCCACCCGTAAAACTGTCACCGACAATATATGACCTTGGCTGTTAATGTGTCGTTAAACCCTAATAAATACTAAATAAATCTACTTGTATACAAGTTAAACAAGCATGGACTTTGAAATACCCAAATAGACGAATGTATTAATCAAATTGCCCAGGTAGTGCACCACTAAATAGTTTTAACAGTACACTTTAAAATCAGTTGGGTTAAAAATTAAATCAAATCAAATGGGTTGAGTGAATATGAACCCAATTGGGTTCATATTCACTCAATCCAGTTGATTTTGGTTAATTTGTAATACAACTGATTTTAAAATGTATGCTACCCAAACAATGAGAGTATGTGATTATAAAAATGCATTAATACTTCTATTCTCTTATATTCTAGGGTTGAATGACTTCTATTTTATTTCGCGTATTTAGTTGAGGATACCTTTTAGTTCCTTCAAGTTTTCTTTAGTTTCCACGTGCAATTTGTAGAGCGATTTTTGTTTACAGTTTTTAATATTTTATTTCAAAAATTGATGGTGAAAACGAGTGGAGTGTCTAGAAACAGTTTGATGAACAAATCCATTATAAAGTTTAAGACCAATGACTTTCAATACTTTTGAGTACGTATCCACTCACCTATCTTTATTTCATGCTAGTGCATGGCCATTCTCAATTCAGTGTGTCAGTTGAGAATATAATCAGTCTGAAAGTGCACTGAAATGGCATGTCTTGATAATACGTCCCTTCCGCTTTCATCCAGTGGTTCTGTTGATTGGGTTCAACTGCCGCTACTACTAACATTGTTGAGTAAAAGCTAAAAAAAAATCAAACTGGTTGAAAAATCGTCACCTGAGTTCCAATGTGTTCTATGTGCCAGTAGGCACATAGAACACATTGGAACTCAGGGGACGAAATGTGAATAATGCCTCACTCAATGATTGCTGCAATGCTATAAAAATGACAAAATCAACATTTATATAGAGATTCCTGTCCAAAAACGTCTATAAAATTATCAAAAGAATGAAAGGAAGAACAAAATTTAGACCTTGGAAACATTGACTACCCACCCATCATAATTCCAGGAAAAAAACTATGACTCCCCACCCCCAGCACATTGTACTACAACACAGTTTCTGCGAGTTACAATTTGTGTAATTCTGCTAATGATTCATTAAAATTAAATATAAGAAATAATAAACAATAACACTCAAGTACACCCCGCCGATTGGGGGGGTCCGAACGAAGAGGTCTTTGGGTGGCCTGCTTGATAAAGAGAAGCCAGGTTTTGAAGAGTACCTTGATGTCACATTGGGGTGGGGGGGGGGGGGCATTACTGTTTAAGCTGAGGTCGCGGTCGCTGAAGCTAAGGGGAAAAAAGACAGAGAAAAAGAGTGCCAAATGTGGAATTTAGCTGTGGTGGAGACCTGGAACCATTTCTATGAGTATATCCAAACTTCAGTCCAAGAGAATAACATTCTCTTGGAGTTTAATGGGGAAGTGGGAGAAAATGAAAGTAATGGATGATTCAAAGGAGAAGGTTAGTAAGTTTATCAGAGAGGTTGGGAAGAATGCGCTACGGTATGTCATCAAACAGTTCCTTTCCGGATGCTGGGGGAGATGCAAGGCGTGGGGACGGTGAGGCATTTGAGGGCACAATTACAGGCCTTAAAATTTGTCTCGATTCACGAGAATCAGTTTCGATTCTCGCGAGCTCCTGTTGCGAGAATCAATTTTCAGTTCTTAAATATTTTGAATTTGAGAGTACTGTTATGTAAGTGCAACATTTACATATGCCATAATAAAAGACAAACGTCATAGCTTTTTTTCAGAGAGTTTTTCCTTTATGGTCCCAGTTTCCATTTTGTCGAGTTTCTCACACATGTACACGTAGAACACATGTTCAAACATACAGGCTTTTGGTGGTCTGGCTGATGGAAATTACAGTATCGTGGCAGTGGTGTCTATTGAAGTCTTGGCTGCCTATATAGGCAGCCAAGACTTCACTATACACCACTGCTAAGTGTAGTTTTTTACCTTATTATGAGGTACAAAGACAGAGCATTCGCTTGGCTTGTAAGAGCCACCTTTAGAATCGACAAGAATCAAATGAACATTTTGCGCGAATCTGAGTTGATTCTCATTGATTACCTTGCGAGAATCATTTGCGCGAATCGATTCAGATTCGCGCATGAATTTTAATCCATGACAAGGTTAATCAAAGCTTTCACACTCGCGAACCAAGACAAATCAGCGGCCGGCCAAAGTGTTATTAATGTATTTTATTATACGCCTGTTCTATGAAATCCCCATCTACAGCAACACTAAACTATTCGCAAAATGAAAATCCGTTCCGCACACATGTGCCGAACGGAAATCGTCGAACAGACGATTGGTCACCCAAAACTGAACCGATTGCGAAATAAATAAATAAAATGTCTAAAAGTGAAGGATACGGCGAGTTTAATGTGTACGAAAATAGCGAAGAAGAAAAAGAGTCGATATATGAAGGGGATAATGAATATCCAGAAGAAGAAGAGTATCAGTATGTAAATTTGGGTGGCGATAAAATGTGGTCTATACTATACTACAAAAAATAATACATTTTTTTCAACAGCCAATAGCCGCAGAGCCAGCTAGAAGCACAATTTTATTTTACAACAAACATTTTATTAAAATTCAGGATGCAAAATGCGATTACATAATTATTGTTTTATTTTCTGTTAACATAGGCAATTTTCTTTCTCTCCACAAATGAGACCCCAGTTACGGTAAAAACGCCGGTCAGGAAAAACCCGAGATAAAACATAATTTTATGCAGAAAACTCGGGAAACCTGCGTCCAAAAACCAGTGCAGAATTTACCTTCAGGGAAAGCGTTCGGACCTCGCCTTAAATGCCTACTTTTTATTTATTTATTTATTTTTAAAACAGAAACTTAACATGTAACCTGCTTCAGTGATGCTCTGGCTAGAAGTGATTATAAAAACTATCACAGACTGAATCATTCTCACGAGAATGACACAATTGGTCAATGTGAATAACATTGACCAATCCCGCACTAACGCGGGAAACGTTTACCGTTACCGAACAGACAAAAGTTTTTCGCTGAACTACGCAACGCGAAAAACTATTATTCTTTTTGTTGATGGTTGTTCAATGAATTGCCGAGTGCCTAATAACTGTTTATTTATAGACGTGAAGGCGTGTAATAAACGCAGAGCGACACGCGGCTTCTCCTTTTTTCTCCCCCCACTGCATTTGTAACATATGTCTGTCCGGGGTGAGATAGCAGGGAGAGACAGATATATTCCACCCCACCCACGTGACGTTATACATTTACAACCTTATTATGACGTTATGCATATCGTATCAGTTTCTTGCTACCAACTAATTCATATTGACGTCATCAAAATGCCGTGTGATCAACGTTTGGTGCTCTAAAACTATTTAAATCCCAAGATGCCACCGTTCCTAATTGATTTCGTGGTATATACCTTTGGTATACACATAACTTTTGCATGCTCTTTCCGATGGTGTCATTAGTTTTTCAAAACAACGAATACCAAATGAGTTGATTATATCAGCACGTGACCCCCGATTACCTCTGGCTAACGTAACCGCTGTATGATGGGGGGAGAAAAATAATCCCTGATGGGTACGGGTGTGGGACTGGAAAATCGCACCCTCGGGACAAGATATTTGGTCCAGACACTCGGCAAGCCTCGTGTCTGGCCCAAATATTTGCTCTCGGGTGAGATTTTCCCATCCCACACCCGTACCCATCAGTGATTATAATAATCCCCCCGCGCTGTCACTCGTGCTATATCAATTAACTCATTCACACGCGCGTGCCGTTCCGTGTATTATGTGGTAAGTTCGCGCGTGCCGTTCTGTGTATTATGTGGTGAGTTCGCGCGTGTCGTTCCGTGTATTATGTGGTGAGTTCGCGCGTGCCGTTCTGTGCATTATGTGGTGAGTTCGCGCGTGCCGTTCCGTGTATTATGTGGTGAGTTCGCGCGTGCCGTTCCGTGTATTATGTGGTAAGTTCGCGCGTGCCGTTCTGTGTATTATGTGGTGAGTTCGCGCGTGCCGTTCCGTGTATTATGTGGTGAGTTCGCGCATGCCGTTCTGTGCATTATGTGGTGACTTCTAAGATATCTATTTGGTATTGCATGGACTCCATTTTGGAAAGAATTTAAGAAAAAATTCTGCAACTAGCCGCATGCACGCTAGAGTCGGTTGGCGTGACTGGCATTTATTACATTTCAATAATAGTATTTTGTTAAACATTCGATTCTATCTCTGTTACACAACACAACTGTTATACAACCATTTGTACTTGGACATAAGTAAATATATATTGGGTCAACCCTACCGTCCAGGAAAAACCAGAGATAAAACTAATAAGGCAAAATCCTCTGGAAACCTGTAGTCGGAGCAATGTAAAGTCGACCTATATTTACAGGACGCAAACTTCCGTCCTTTACAATTGATGAACTGATAGAAATAACGCTAAATGGGAAATTTTAGATCTAAATGTCAGTCCAACCGCTCCGATATGGACAGCTAGAATGGCAGCCAAACAAGACAATCACCTTTGTGACGTCAGCACTAACCCGCATCAAATACCTCAATTATCCCGTGCTCTTTCAGGACATCATCTCGCTACTGTTAACCATTTACACACAATATTCCAACATTGTCGAAACTACGATACAAATTTTTCTCGCTATTCTTCGAAACGCGAGAAAAAATAATATTATTTCATACCAGACGCAGACAAAGGAAGAAGAGTGAATCTCAAATTACTGATCGAATCGAATTCCGAACGGCACCGAATCGAATGTCGAATCGAATCTCACGACTCACAAAAGTGTAAACATTGAATCTTCTTACAACCGTAAATATGGCGAGTCCCCACTCAAGTATTAGTTTAACAACGATTGCCTGTTTGGGCAAGTTAATAAAAAAACGGAATATTCCAAGACGGGATCCAAGTAGTTTCATAAGCGCTACAACTTAAACACACCGTCTATCATCGGGAGCCAACACAATATAATACATTTATTATTGTATTATCTAGAATTGTGAGCGCGGTGGATCAGTGGTGAACTGTTGGACTTCTATGGTAGAGGTCCCGAGTTCGATCTCCGTCCGGGACGACCCGCGTTGTATCATTGGACAAGCACTTTATCCCGGTTGCCTACATAGGAGCACGATGACGCCGTGTACTAAGGCGTACTGCACGTCGATGGTGCACATGTCTTCAACCGCTGTAACCCTGCTTGAGCGGATCTTGAACAGAGTTAGAATGTTGAGGAGCTGACAGTTGCTTGTCGGTGCTCGGTGCTTCTATGCGGGTACTCCGGCTTCCTCCAACCATAAAACTGTCACGGTCACGATTAGCCATTGGGCATAAGTATGTGACCTTAAACACCAATAAATAAATAAATAAATCTAGAATTGTATTTTCTATCTATTAAAATAACTGACGAAAATGAAGTATTAGCATTTTAACAGATATGGCAATTTGCCAGTTGGCAAATTGCCAGATCTTTGAAAATGCTAATGGTTCATTTTAAGGTCATAGCTAGAAAATACAATTCTGGAGAAAACAACTGTGAAAGTTTTATAGTATTGGCCACTGGTCCCCTGTACAGGAGATCTGGAGATATAGGAAGAATTCAAGAAGAGACGCTTGGCTAGATTTCAGAATATCTCGAAGATTCGAAAATTTCCGAAACGGCGCGACTCGAATTGAATCGAATCGTCGGGATGATTTCGACTGGCAATCCAATTTTGAATCTTCGCAGGACCCTTCGTGAAAGGGTTATGTTATTTGTCAGTTTATCATTTCGTTTTATTAATTAGCGAAGCATCAACGCTGTGCGTGATGGGAGATTACTTTAATCAGTCGGTTTGTATCCATACAAACTAAGATGATTAGAGATTTATGTCGTAAATTGTTATTTGTGTCTCCATAATAAACATAGATGTGCAATACTCTTTGCTTGTTGTAAATAAGTCTGATTAGTTGGGCTATATTAAATATCCCAGTTTATTACATAAATGTTCTCATTACTGACGCCAGACTTAGCATTGTTCACCAGGCGTGCCTAATCAGTGCCGCGGACCAGAACTAATAGGTTTATGTATTGACAGGTGCATCCTGCGACAAAGACGGAATGCAATTTGTAAATGTTTTAAAACATCAGATAAAAACATCGTTCTATTTCTGTTTTAACGTTTATACCCGATATTTGATAAGAATTGTCAACCTAAAGACTTTCATTTATATTGGTGTGATTTAGATGATGCACAGTTGATAAGGTTATTACTGAAATCAAACAAACACGATCAGGGGTACCCTTGGACTCTGCCGCTAATGACATTTTATAAAGAAGTGGGTGATTATAGCTGTCTTTAAATATGTGTTTGGGAATGGATGAAAAGCGAGTGTGGTGGTATTGATATTATGTAGGTTATATGAAGAAGCATTTATTTTTCTAAAAAGCAAAATATACAGTACATGGAGAGTGGATTGTAACTACCCCCCCCCCCCCCCCCCGGAGTGGAGTTATCACCCAAACTATAATTTTTCAAATTTTGCACATATCGCCAAAGAATACAAGCAATGTTTCAGCCAATGGACCTCCGGGTTTCACCCGGAGGTCCATTGGCCGAAACATTGCTTGTGCTTGTTATGCCTCGCAACAAATTTGCAATTATTGCTTGGGTGGAATCTACACTCTGCGTGTGATTTAGTGATAATACACTCTCCACGTACTGTAACTACCACTTGTTCTAATATTCCTCTTTGAGCTGTGTTAGGGGACCCGAAGACAGAAGAAACCTCGTGTTGGTTTGTCCCTAATACAAACTGCAGATGCCTCAAACAACATTCATTTCAGAAAAGTGGCGCGAACACATTTTCATTTTACAACACAGAGTTTTTTTTCGAACAAAAGGCAAGCACACGGTAGGGTAGGCCGGGGATGTTTTCTTTTTCGAACGAAAGGCAAGCACACGACAGGAGAGGCCGAGGATGTGTCCTTTGTACTTAACATGGTCCCAATTTTTTCTAATGTTGTTATTTGAGCTATGTTATTGGGCCTGAAGAGATAACAAACCTCGTGGTTGTTTGTTCCTAATACAAATTGCATACGGTTCAAACAACATTCATTCCAAAAACGTAGTGCGAACACATTTCTTTATAACGCAGAGTTTGTGCCTAAGGAAAGGCGAGCTCACAGCAGGAGAGATCTTGGTGTGTCCTTTGTACCTAAAACGGCAGTTCCCAGAATCTAAATTTGTTGGACTGTTTTCCAGACTGCGTGAGAACCGGAGATTTCAGGAGAACCGAAAATTCTTGAAGTATAATAAATACATTTTGTATCAGCAAAATGTACATCAAATCGTAGAAGAGCTACAAAAATGTATTTCCTTCTGATCGTAAATTGTCTTGTCGATCTAATTAATTGCTGTTGTGATAATCATCGGAATCTCGATAGCTCAGTGGTTACGGGATTGGTCTTCAAACCGAAAGGTCTACGGTTCAATCCCCGCTAATGTATTGTGTCCTTGAGCAAGAACTTAATCTCAGTTGCCCACGTTTGGGCACGATGACGCTGTTTACTAAGACGTACTGCACATTGATGGTGCACTTGTCTTGAACCAGCGCTGACCCCACTTGTGTGGAGTTAGTACGTTGGGGAGACTGATAGTTGCTCGCCATTGTTCTGTGGTTCTCTCCGGGTACTTCGGCTTCCTCCACCCGTAAAACTGCCCGACATGAAGTGATCCTGGCTGTCGAAAGTGTCGTTACAACCCCAATAAATAAATAAATAAATAAATAAATAAATAAATAAATAAATACTACATTTAGCCATGGCGATCAGAAGGCGGTGGAAAAAAGCCGTGGCAGAATACCACGATTTTTTTCCACGACAATTCTGATTGCAATTAATAATTTTGAGGACTGGTCCTTTTGGTAAATGCATCAAATATTGACTATTTATCTGTCAATGTTTTAGAACAAGGCAAAAAAAAATAATAATAATAAAGAAATAGTGACAATCAGAAACACTAATTATTCTACATTGTTTGTGAAGATTCATACAATAAGCTGTTGGGCTACATAATATTACACTGCTAGCACGAAAAAAACACCAGTGTTCCTATTCTGTTACAGTAGAGAACACTATTTTAACAATATACGTTTTACCCTATTCAGGATTGTCGTGCAACCGCAACCTCTCATGCTTGTATTTATGTCTTTCAAGTATCTCAAAAACACAGATTTTTTGTTAAATGTCATCGCTAATTTGCTCTTCTTGAACACTGCATACTTACGCTGGGCGATGTGTTTCCCTCTTTCTACACAGTGGGCAGTCATTTGTAGTTCCCACCCGATGGGACGGTCATCCCTATCTTGTATCGTCACCAAAATCAACTTTCGACTAACTTATTGCCGTTCAGATTATTAGACGGGTGGGAAAGGTAAAATTAAGAAGCAAGTAATTGATGACACAACACCCATGTCATGACACTTGCACAAACTAAAGCCAAGTTTCCCTTTGCTACTTTTAATTCGCAGAAACAACAGACAGATCTCTGAGCTGTCTGTTGTTTCTGCGTATTAAAAGTAGCAAAGGGAAACTTGGCTTTTGACAGCTAACTTAGTAGAAGCAAATACTTCACAAATCCGTCACTAAGAATATTTATCAGCATCAAACCAACCAACACTACCTTTCAACAGAGAATAGTAATCAAACATTTAAACTGATTAGGAAAAAAATGGAAAAAAGCAGCTTTTGTTTCTATTTATTTTTATTAGATTTTAACGACACATTAACAGCCAAGGTCATATCGTGTCGGTGACAGTTTTACGTGTGGCGGAAGCCGGAGTACCTGGAGAGAACGACCGATCAACGACGAGTAGCTGCCATCTCCCCCAACATCGTAACACCGCTCTGCAGCACAGGCAGGGTTAGATTGGTTGAAGACATGCGCACCATCGACGTGCAGTACGCCTTAGTACACGGCGTCATCGTGCCCCCATGTGGACAATCGGGGTTAAGTGCCTTCCCCAAGGACACAACGCGGGAGTCCGAATCGATCGCCCAGACGGTCACCCATCCAAGTACTAACAGGGCTCGACGTTGCTTAACTTCGGTAATCTGATCTGACGCGAACCGGTTACCCCAACGCCACCGCCCCCTCTCCCTCCCCCAGCTTTTATTTTTATACTATGCTGCAGGAAAATGCATGAACTTTGTGAAATGATGCATAAATCGATGTTACAAGTTCGCTAACATTTCGAAATTTCCATGTTTATATCAAACTCCCATACCCTTAGTGTTAAATTTACTGACAGGTTTATGAAACTAAGAAGGGGAGCTAACGGTCCTGTATATTTCCTCCAATGACAACGATAAATGCCATGGAACTTTGACTGCTATATCCCAAATGTGCCACAAAATAAACTCATGGATTAGTTTCTCTATTATCCATTTGCTTTGCATCGCAGATTGTGCTTCACAAAAAGCAAAACATGTCTTCGTTTTGAAGATAAGTTAGGATAATATTTATCTAGCAAATACATCAGAACAAAGGCAGATTGCTTTGTACAGACAAAATCAATTTAGATATAAACATAAAACAATACTAATTCCAAATGACGGACGAAAATATCAAAGGTTACAGTGGATGTAAAATATATAGAATATACCCATAGTAGCTTGGTGTACCAAATGTTCACCACGAGTGGTGAAGTGTTGTTAACCGTGAGCCTTTGGTGCGCGGTTAACACCATTTCATCACGAGTGGTGAACATTCGGTACATCGAGCTACTTTGGGTATATTTTATTTATACCATGATCGTCAGATTAATAAGAGTTTCAATGTTGAATAAATTAATATTCGCACGTGCGATTCTGTTTTTGTTTGCATGAGCACCGGTAGACAGTACTTCCGCTGTGGCAATTTTATCACCGAAAAAAAAATAGAAAATGAAACGCGGAAATTACGGGGCCTTTTTTCAATTTAATAACAAAATAACATACTCTTTCGTGTTATGGAATCTTTATTAACATAAGACAACGTTTGTTTGTTAATTTTGGGTATATTATGAGGTAAACTTATTTAAGAACGTAATAAATAATTTCCGGTTTCATTTCACTCTTCACAAGGCGACGAGTGATAAATGTAGACAGGCTTGCATTCACTGCGAGGCCACCAAAGGCCAGCTTGGATGTAATTTCACTGTAGGCGTAAATTTTAACTACTGAAATCCCATTGCTGGCGTGTTCACCGCAGTTGTTGTGTAAAGCTAAAATTTATGTCATATGTGTTTTATATATAGTAGAAAAGGTAATCATGGTATAATATATTATTAATGTATTATCTTGGGGTCAGATTGACAGAGCTTGTTCTCGTTGCTTTAAGAGTTGCTGGATCATATTTTGAATGGTAGGATGAGCACGAATTGTTTAGCAGCATGACGGGGACAATGTGGCGATGCGCGACGGAATTTGTTATTAAAACTTTACTTTCTGACGCATGTCCCACTCTATCTCTAGCGTACCACGTTGACGCGTGAATATTGTACATCACTGTCAATGGAACACAAACACCGTGCACTGCATTACACCTTGGTGACAATGAAGAGACGGGCGAGTTTTTGGTCCATTGCTATTTACGCTGGGAGTGAGATAGAAGTCGGCAAGTAAAGTTCGACTGTTCGTTGTGGGTATCTTAAGGTTGAAATATAAACTCTCCGAGCATTGCATTCATTCTATAGCTAGCGGAATTTATAAATGTGTGAATTTTATTGGTCAAGGTTTTGAGATATTGTCTACTCATTCTTGACTATTCGATATGCAAATTTGTGCAATAACATTTGGATGGAAACATAACTATGAGCAAAAAGATCAAATTGCTCGGTTAAATTATTCAGATTATTAAAAACTGGATTAAGAAACAGTCATTTTCGTACAAGGAAACTCTGGGTACACAGGGAGTGTTAAACTGTTACATGTTCTCAAAGTAGAATTCACACCCCGGCGCTGACCCTTTTGTGCCAAGAGGCACAAAAGGGTCAGCGCCGGGGTGTGAATTCTATTTTGGTCATTTTTTTCTGTCACCACACTCCATTTATGCGGTGAAAACCCATTGCTAAGGGAAAACATAAAATTCCTGAAGGATATTTTGGTTGCTTTCACTGCATTGTTCTAAGGCACGTCTTCCAGCATAGCTTCAAACGCAATAGCAAAATGTGTGCAATCCATTACACAACGGGTGAGAGAGAGACTGCAATGTGTAGAGGTACACGAGAAAAGTAGCTCAGGTCTAATTTTATGTCAAAAGGTCTTGTTCAGACGTTTTAATTGGTTGCCCAATAACGCAAAGATTCGTCCGGTCGATCTGGGGTTCAACCCGGAAAAAAATGCAACAAGCCATATTTGGTATCATTCGACGCGGAATGTTGCCAGGAACAACGTATCCCAAATCCTTCTTGGGGAAAAATTTATATGGCAATTTTTTATTTTCATGATTTTTCAGCTGCAAAATTTACGATTTTGTTAATAAAAACGCTAAGACACCACAATAACGAGGAAATGTTGCGAGGATATACCATATTCTTGTCACCTAACATAGAAAGTGGACACTTCATCAATAATTTTGTTGTCCGGTTGAATGTTCGTCTTTATTTTATGACGAAAATACCCCCAAAAAGTCCCCCCAATTTTTTTTTTCAAAAACTCAAAAATATGAGAATAACATTCTCAATACAAATAAGATGTAAGCTGAGAGCAAAAAATCTCGTCATCAAGTGTTACGTATTCTGTGTTTTGGCAGCTCTCGCCGCGACAATTTCCGCAAGCAATAACGCACTTTAGACCATTTTTCCGGCATGAGCACAAGTTGTTTTTGTACGGACTCTTTGATGCCATTTTGCAATTGCACCTTACAAACTTCAGCAGACTGTCCGGTGCTGCCTCAATGTCAGTAATAATAGGAGTAAGCTGTCAACCGCGTAGCTTCCAACCCCCACCTCCTAGGCTCAAGATCGACCTCCCCTAGATACATCCATGTCACTACCTGTAAATGGACACGAAGGCTGTGGAAATATGCCGCTCTCTCTCTGTCGGTGGGATTTTCTGGGGTTCAATGGCGGTTTTGCACAATGAAAGCATTTCCATGAACCTAACATATCTCAGGTTGTTTAAGCTATCTGCTTTACCTGAATACATTACAACAAAGAGCTTTGATGCCTGCTGCACCAACTTCATCAGGATATGAAACAACATTACTAATAACCGAAGCTGCTTGTTGAATGTCTGAGGAATTCGCGATCTTCTTCACGAGAGATGATTTACCGTGACCATATTCTGTGTCACAGCCACCCCAGCCACCACTCCCTATATTACATCAAGTTAAAATCTGGGTTTCCATGGGAAGCATAAAATATTACTCCAGAAACTTGATTTGATGTAACTCGAATATGCTGTAGATGCGGTATACCAAATATCAAGGGAATATGACTGGTGTGTTTAAAGACGAAACTTTTTTAATAATACTTTCCTTGCTTACATTTCATATTTAGTCAAACACAAATCATATTTTGTTTATATCAATTTGTTTTATTGCAAATTATTGGAGAGTGCCTGTAGGCACTCTCCAATAATTTGTAATAAAACAAGTTTTGAATATCAAATTCAGACCACCAAAAATAATCTCGCCCACAACCAGTCAATCACTAATGTGAAAAATACCATGTTTGTACTTTCCGACGTTTGACGTCGCAATTTGAAAAACGTTGAAGAAACTAAATTTCCAGTGACGTTTGAACGTCAGGATAATCAAAGTCTCGAAGGGTTAAAGAATGTTATTCATGCTGCACAAAGTAAAAAATTCGGGCTCACCTAAAAAGCCCAAATATGAACTCAAGTACTTGATTTGAACAAATTTGTATCTGGCTCTCATAAGGATGTTGTATATCAAATAACAGAATATTCTGATCGGTGGATCTGAGGAAGAGGATTATTAAAGAATATTCCTCACATTGCATTAAGAAACCAAAAAAATAGATCCAGGAACTTGATTTGAACAAACTTGAGTACAGTCCTCAAAGAGATGCTGTATACCAAATATCAAAACATTCTGACAGTCCTCAGAAAGATACTGATACCAAATATCAAAACATTCTGACTGGTGCTTCTGAAAAAGATTTTGAAAAAATACTCCACACACGGCACTAAATTAAAATCGGGGCACACATAAGAAGCCTAAATATGGGCCCAGAGACTTGATTTGAACAAACTTATCCCTCGTGAGGATGTTGCATACTAAATATCAGAAGATCTCGACCGGTAGATCTGCAGAAGAAGATTTTTTAAAGAATATTCCTTATAATGCACTAAGTTAAAATTTGATCTCTCACGGGGAGCTGAAATAGGAACCCAAGGACAGGGTTTTAACCCTTTACCTAACATGAAAAGCAGACGACACTTGCAAAAAAATTCTTGAATAACTAACTTGTTCCATGGAGGGGTCATAACCTATGTTTTTGAGACAAAAAAAAAAATGAATAAATAATGAAAATTAATTGGCGATTTTTGAGGATAGCGCTGGCCGGTTTTGGCCATTACGTTGGATAAAGGGTTAAATAAACTTGAACCTACCCACCCCCCCCCCCCCCCGCCTTCCCCCAATAAGGATGCTGCATACCAAACGACGAAATATTCTGTCTAGTGTATCTATATTAAGATTCCACATTTTTTAAATTGATGCCTAGAATACCGCATAACTCGAAAGGAATGGCTAAACATTTCAACTTATAGAAAGAAAGCACGGCTTGTCGATTACTTTTTTTATCAGAGTCGAAAGATATAGTTCAGAAGCAGGCCTTAAAATTTCTCTCGATTCACGAGAATCTGTTTCGATTATCGCGAGCTCCTGTTGCAAGAATCAATTTTCAGTTCTTAAATATTTTGAATTTGAGAGTACTGTTATGTAAGTGCAACATTTACATATCCCATAATAAAAGGCAAACGTCATAGTTTTTTTCCAGAGAGTTTTCCTTTTTGGCCTAGTTTCCATTTTGTCGAGTTTCTCACACATGTACACGTAGAACACATGTTCCAACATACAGGCTGTTGGTGGTCTGGCCTATGGAAATTACAGTATCGTGGCAGTGGTGTCTTGTGAAGTCTTGGCTGCCTATATAGGCAACCAGGACTTCACTATACACCACTGCTAAGTGTAGTTTTTTTACCTTATTATGAGGAGGCAAAGACAGAGCATTCTGTTGGCTTGTTAAAGCCACCTTTAGAATCTACAGGAATCAAAAGAACATTTTGCGCGAATCTAAGTTGATTCTCATTGTCTCCCTTGCGAGAATCATTTGCGCGAATCGATTCGGATTCTCGCATGAATTTTAATCCCTAGAAAGAATTGTGAGTACCTCTTTCAACCCGGTGTGTGCAAAGTTTTGCATGAAGAAAACATGATAGTGGACGAGCAGACGATATAAAGAGCAAAAAATCTGAAGCGAGGCTCTGTAATATTTTAATTCAACAGCCCGAGAGGACTGTTGGATTAAATTATTACAGAAGCTCCCCACCAGGATGGTTTCGTTCATTTTGCCATTGATGCCATTGACGTTATTGATTGGAATTATACCTTCCAGGGCACCAGTGTTGAACGGTTTAAACTTAGATAGACGAGCCAGTCTGGTCCTTTTGTTACCACCAAAAGATAGATTTTGCATCAACAATGGGGAGAACGTGCGTGTTTCAATATTTCTTGGTTTCATACGTTGGTGATGCTGAAGTGTCTTTCATACCAGCGGGAAGTGTAACGTGAATTGGAATAGATTTCAATGGAATCACAAAGGATGATATTGGTACCAATGATTTGTCGGGCAGCTAATGGGTGAAATAAGGCGGCGAGAAACACCAACAGCAGTTATGTTACTAGAGGGTCGCGCTACATGCAAAATATAGTTGAACCCTCTCACCCACATCCCACAGCCCGTCTGGGTTGAACGCTTTCTGATTATAAATCCAATCGACTTACACACCCACCTTTCCAATTGCAGTACTTGTGACACAGCAAACGTGAAAGGTAGAGACTCGAATTTACGAAGCCTCGCCCAAAGGTCCGACGTGCTAACCAATGCACCACACCATCTGCGTTATGCGCATGTATGTGTGACCATTTCCCATTTCCAATTGGTTGACCATGAACCAAATCGAAAGAAAAAATAAAGTTATGATAATAATGCTTATTATTTCAATTACATGTGGAGAATATCCTGAAGTGTCCTCAAATCCACCACTCCGCACTCTCGCGTGATACAATTTGCATGAGAAGAAATATTCGGATTAACTTGTGCGTGTCCGGAACGATAATCCATCCGCTGTATTACACTCAAATTCTAATACGATCATCAATCCAGTCCTTATAAATAGTGTCATACAATTCACTTCGACTGAATTAACCTTTCACTTAGCTGTGTCACAGTGTTCTTTTTCGCGATCAAGGCACGATGTGATCACGACACACTTACAACAGTGGATGCAGATTTCGTAAATAAATAGAGGATATGGGATGAGTGTTTTTCTCATATAATATTTATGAAACGAGTCTAAGAATTTTCTGTTTGAGCGAACCTCTGGCGAGCCCAAACGGAATATTCGGTCGAGTTTCAAAAATATTATATGAGAAAAACACTCATTTTATATTCTATTTATCATATGACACACACACGCACAAATTAGCCACTTAGTATGACTTTTTAACCCATCACCTAACTTGAGTTGCAGACGGCACTTGGAAAAAACATCCTCGTATAACTAAAATCTTTCATTTTTTCGCTTCCAAAACATAGGTTATGACCCCTCATTGTAACGAGCTCGTTCCAATGAGGGGTCATAATCTATGTTTGGAAGCAAAAAGTGAAAGTATAAAAACAATGAATGGCGTTTTTCTTGAAGGTAAAAGATTAATACAAAATAACCCACGCTAAATAGGACAGCTGACGTAATTTCTCCCCACTGAAATTATGCAAATGTAACCCAGTTGTATTTTGTTTAGCCAATAAAATTGTCCAGTTTTGAAATTGACCAATGAAAGCTCCCAACTCTAATTATGCAAATTATGAAAATGTGGCCCAGTTGTATTGACGGAAGGCTTTATTTATCGCTGATTAATATGAAAACAAAATATCAAATGTTTTAAAGTGAACAAAACGGACGAGTCATATGATAAAACGCGTTATCACCAAGGCCGGGATGGGAAGGGGGGAATTCGGGCTCCAGGTTAATTCTGTGACGTCCCCCTTTCAAAAGTATCGGGTTACAGGTGGAAATGCCAGTGGTATCTGCCGAGACTGCCGAGGGAGGGAGAGGAGGTTTAGGAAGGGGTTCTTCAGTTATTAAATGGAGACTTCTACTGATGTTTTGGGATGCAATATCACACTATTTTTCTGGCCGTCAAAATGACGTTTTTAGAAGCATGTTTCAAATTGCCCAGTTCATAAGTGAGCATCCAGTGACCTGGAGATATAGTTTGTGACTGCACAATTCTTGAAGTGATAATGTTGTTACGTCAAGTTGATTTAATAAAGTTATTTCTTCAATAATCATACAGTCTAAAATTACAATCATTGGTCAAGTGCAGAGCTCCATTCACAATGCAGCCCCCTTCTGAACTGTTGGCACAGGAGTAAGAACCTGATATGGAGAGGGTAGTGCCAAACATGGCATGAACACCTTTTTTAATGTTTTGCTTTGGTTCGTCCTCTGAAAGGACGTGCAAAACCAAAAACTTAAAATATAGTCGTTTCGACCTCTACCTGGCTCTGGTTATCACGACTTTATTTCACAAAAGCGAACGAGAATCGCTTCTCGTATTCCATGCATTCGTATTCTCAATCACCCAATTCTCTCTCCGTTTTCATGATTACAGTACTCTGCATAGAATGACTAGTCGTTCCATGACTTCCAATGCGCTCTATGTGCCTACTGGCGTGCCTCCTGGCGTACCTATTGGCGGACCTACTGGCGTGCCTACTGGCGGGCCTACTGGCGTGCCTACTGGCGTGCCTAGTGGCGTGCCTACTGGCGTGCCTACTGTCGTGCCTAATGGCGGGCCTACTGGCGTGCATACTGGCGGGCTTACTGGCGGGCCTACTGGCGTGCCTACTGGCGTGCCTACTGGCGGGCCTACTGGCGTGCTTACTGGTGGGCCTACTGGCGTGCCTACTGGCGGGCCTACTGGCGTGCCTAGGGCCTACTGGCGTGCCTACTGACGAGCCTACTGGCGTGCTTACTGGTGGGCCTACTGGCGTGCTTACTGGTGGGCCTACTGGCGTGCCTACTGGCGAGCATACTGTCGTGCCTACTGGCGTGCCTACTGGCGTGGCCTACTGGATGGGCCTACTGGCGGCCTACTGGCGTGCCTACTGGCGCGCCTACTGGCGGGCCTACTGGCTTGCCTACTGGCGTGCCTACTGGAGTACCTACTAGCACATAGAACACATTAGAACGTAGTGTTCGATACTTACTTTTTTCTCTAAAAGACATCCGTTTTTCTTTCGTTTCGTTTCATTTTTCTTTTTTTGCTTCCAAAGCATAACTTATAGCTTCTTATTGGAAGAACCTGGAGAGTTCGACCCAGTGAGGGTGCATAACTCTGTAGACTGTCGTCGGGCGTAACGTTGACCTCGATCTATTTTATCTGTCACCTATTCACTCCCCACCTAAGGTCGCCCTGTATTATTTTCAACAACTTATCCGCCACACAAAAAGCTACAGTAGCGTAGAATATTTTTACCATGTCTTAGCGCAGCGATAATCAACGCTTCAGGGTGTTCGCGCATATTGTAAGGATTATTTATCTCATGTCTCTATCCCAATAGATGTGCAATATAAAATATTTTCGCACTTTAACCCTTTACCCAACGCAGACGATATCAACATTTATTATTTTAAATATCGTTTTTTTGTTTTTTTAATTTTTGAAGAAAATTTCAACAAAACCACATCATGTGACCCCTCGTTGGAACGAGCTCGGCGAGCTCGTTCCAACGAGGGGGTCACATGATATGGTTTTGTTGCATATTTTTGAAAAATAATATTTTTTCAACTGCTGAATTTGCATATTACACAGGCGGATGCGGGCGATTCGTTGGGTAAAGGTTTAAACACCGTTTTCTCTGGCAATTAGGTTTTAAGATCATATTTACAGCAGGATATGAAGAGAATCTGACCGGTGTTGCCTAAAACGTCCGATATATCAATAAAAATAACAATAATAAAAGAAAATGAAAAGAAAGAAAAATGAAGTTTATTTGCAGTATACGTTTACATGAAATATAATAAACAACTTGCAGAAATGTACAGAAATAAATGTAAAACTGCATGGGAACAGCATAGCCCTGGGGGCTGTCTTCCTGCCATTCCCATATTAAAAGATAATTAGTCCTGACATCAAAATTGTAAACAATTTGCATCCTTACGGGATTCATGAGGGGAACGTTTAATACATAATTATTTAACCCCTAGCCCAGCGCAAACAGAACACTGTTTTCACAAGAAACACTCTTAGATAGGATTTCCATTTATTTTCTTATCTGTCCTTTGACTTTCAATTCTAGCCTCAGGGACAACGACATGGCACTCAGCGTAATGACTAAATGAGCTTACTGCAGTGATAAACCATGGGCCCTGTTTTGGAGGCAAGAACAGAAACGAATAATACCCACACAGTGCGATCTTTGCGAACAGTGCAGGCCAGACACGACTATTGCGCTAGGTAAGGGGCCAAAGTATTGGTGAAATTGCATTACAGTAATTGCTCAACAATTTAATGGTCTAATCATCAAAGCCTAGATTCTGGAGTGTTGAAATCTGATGTGGTGTGGAGATCCAGTGGAATGGAAGTACAATCTGGGCAGGAAGGGTTATTACAAGAGACATCTGAATGGTATGAATTTAGAGCCTTGTCTATTATCGACATCTTAAACTGGCATCTATTGAGACGCTGGACCGATGGTTCAGTGTCATTCCAAATCCGCGGGAAAGAATGGAACGGGAGTTCGGCCGAGAAGCAAGTTCTGGGTTTCCGTGTGCGTATATTGCCAGACTGTCTAGTATTCATGCCAGATGGGTTTGTATAGATTTCAAATGTGTTATCTAAGGACTCGGGTAGTTTATTATTAAACCAATCATGCATGAACAGGAGACTGTGTAGTGTATAAAGGTCTCTGAATTTTAGTATACCACAGCTTTTGAAAAGAAAGACCGTTGTAAATCTCAAGGGGAATTGTTCAAGGAGACTTTTTCTCCCCTCTCACATTTTGTCTTTCTCTTACTCCACCCAGTGTTATTTTGAGCGGAACTGGGAGCGGGTTTATAAATAAGGGTGTCTCATTTCTTCTACGTGGATTACCTAAACTTGTATTTCAAAGACGATAAGTAGCTCGAAATTGTGTTGTCAAAAGTGAAGTGCTTTAGTCATGACATACATATGTCATTTGGTCTAGATAAATGTGCTGAAGCTACATCCAAACGCGGGGGACTCTACACAGACCTTTGATATAAATGTCGATATGGCGACAGCCATACCAGAACATGATCGTGAAGGTTCGTATGAGAACCTGGAAGATGAGGGTGATGGTGTTCGTCATTATGCAATGAAGGCAAAAGTCGGGAAGGAATATTTGTGTCGTATTCGTGTGGTATTGCACAGTGAGCTCAATGCAGTAAATAGGATTAAGGAAATTAACAGTCTAGCAGTGCCGCTTATTGGATGTACTTTTAATATCATCAACTAGATAGTGAGTGACCTTTAAAGGTTGGACGTGGAAACCTGCAAAATGTATACTGCGCCCCACATGAATCTCCCTAAGTCAGATGTCGACCGTACGTATTTACCTCGCTCAGTGGGTGGTAGTGGTATGATTCAGCTTGTCAAGGTGATAGCTAAAAGTTGCGATTTTCTTGTTTAAAAGTGTAACTATTTTCGATAATCTTTCTGACTGGGTTAAACATGAAACGTAAATGTGGGTATATAACGGATCCCGAAAACCGATTTGTCACTCGAACTCTTGTAACTTAGTATGACAGTTTAATGTCCATTATGGCGCACTTGCTGAACACCACATGGGCTATCTGATAACAGATCAATAGTAAGAGAGACGATATTCTCTTCTGTAATCCGTATTTGGGTAATTAAGGCCAGTTAAACTGTAATTGTTGGAAACCAGTGCATCACACATGTTCTGGACAGACACCCATGTTACGCATCTATCCTGTCTCCGAAATGTCAAAAGAGTTTACCTCAAACAAAATACGCATTTAAATCTCTATCCATATCGACTTACAAAGCACTCGTTTAATCAGAATTAATATGTTTAAACTTTGAGTTCCGACTGTATAAAGAGTGAAGCAGAATTCTGAGGTGGGCAGCCTTGACATGTAAGAGCCATCCTATACAGTCACAGAGTGTCGAAAGGGGCTTGTCCCTCATATCGTCCCTGCGCGCCTTCGGCGCGCGAAATCATTTCGTTCTGAGGTGGGCAGTTGGCCTGAGGGCACTCAGAGAAGGTCCGAGTTTAGCCTTGGCCGTCGAGGGTCATAGGCACCGAAATTGAAAGTCCGCGTATTGTCGTAACCCTGTGGGGGTTGTAAGGAACCGATAGTAGTTTGTTAACGGTTGCGAACCGAAGTGGCATAATAGCCAAAGAAGTAAAAGCTGTAACGCTGAGGCCTAGAAACCGTATTAAGAGCTTGAATAAGCGCTTGAATAGCTCGCGAGAGAAGATAGTTTTAGGCGGTGCGAGATTTAGTGATGTTGAAAACACTTTGCAGAATATTAGTATGTAAGCTTTGTTAAGTATATATCTGAAGGAGAAGAATAACATAACCCCGTAAGAGCCGGGCAAGACGCAAAGTGATCGTGAACTGTGGTAGACGCCGACGATTGAATTGTGATTGAACTGTGAGAACGCTGATAGAGTCACACAAGCAGAACATTATATGTGTTAAGCCCGAATGACTGTGAAGTTAACCCTGAGAGGAGGAAACAACGAGAAGTGAATAGACACTTTGTATTTATCACAAACCGTGAGAAGATGAAGATGATGTGAGGTTGACCCAGCGGACACAGCTAGCTGTGGGAGACGTCGAGGGCCCTAAAGCATAAACTTTTATTTGCATAATTAGTGTATTGTTATGGATAATTTTGTGAGTAAACTGTGTCATATTATATTTCTTCGTACATGTAAATAAATAATCTTTTCAGTGAATTATAGTTGATCACCCTTTGCCTTTGGCGTTGTAAGCCTCAGACACCTCCAGGAATCCTAAGAGTCCCAAGCGGACAGGGCATTGATAAGGTGGCAAGGTTTACGTTCGAACTCGAGTTCAGACGACAGTTTCTGGCTGTCGGCTGATCACTGATAAGAACATAAATTTTCCTCTATCATTCTGAACATCAATTCAACACCAGTAATCCTGCGATGTTTGAAATGACGGAGAAAAATTTATGTTTTTATCAGTGCTCAGCCGACAGCCAGTGACTTCGGACGACGAAAACGGCATCAGAATGTACTTCATTTCATTCTGCCTTTTTCTGTGTTTTATTTTAAAACTGAGTATTTAGCCTTCTGAGCTTGAGGATGCATGTTAGGTTCTCTAATAAATTTGTTGAAAACTGGGCAGTTAAAAATGAGAGAACATATCTCCCCTCCCAATTTTCTTAAATGGATTTCTTGTTGTTTAGCAGTGACTTCTAAACATTAAAAGCAAGAACACCCCTCCCCAATCCAGGCCCCAACCTTCTCTTCGGCCCTGAAATCTATCCAACCCAGATTAACGATACACCTCCCTTCTTTATTATTGGCACAGATACCAGATCTTGGTGGGGGGAGGTCTGAATTCAAAAGACGTGCCAAGGGTCTTTTGGGTGGGGGCAGTCCCAACCCAAGAAATCCGGACTCCTGGGCCAAACCCAAAGTAACGGATTGGGGTTACTCTTAACCAATTGCTCCCTCCACACGTACTTTCATCAGACTTGCGCCGACTCTGTATAAAAATAAAATGTGTAAATATTGTAGTTATAAATTATATTAACGAGAATAACTCGTGACCAAATGTGTAATATCTTGCATATATTTTGTCCATATTCGATTCTATTGTATATATGCGAGAAAAGATGAAAACTTGTAAAACGGAGACAAAATCAAAAAAAACGATCTGCGGAAAATTGAATATTTGATCATGTTACATAGTGGTTGTTCTTCTTGCGCCAAGTTTAAGTTGGGTTCCGTTTTCGCCAGACGCAAGGTTCGTGCCGTTTTCGCCAGTTGGTATCGTATTCACACGGTGGTGTTTTCGCCTGCACCCGTGTCACACAAACAATCCTAGCCTTTAATGGAGGGCTGATGTCGGCAAGGCATGGCAAATGTGGAATACTGGTACGGCACGTATTAATTGAATAATTTGTGTCACAACTTCAGTACATGTATATTTTATTTATTCACTGATTCACTAATGAGTTTTGAATAAGACTTGAATTTTATTTCGAAACATAATCACGACTAACTGATATTCCTACTACCTCAAAACACGTCTTCTGAAAAGGCAAGCCGTGAAAATTTAAATTTTACCTGTTCTCAAATGGACCGTCCCAGTTACGTCACTTTTGCATTGTTGCAAAATGGACGCTCTTCCGAAAATACACACACATTCCCGTAGAGAATTAAAAAATCCGTTCATATAATTTTCGAGTGAGCTACAACCACAGCAACGTAACAACGGTGAAGTTAAATATATTACAAGTAATCGGGATCTTAAAACTTAAAGATATTTTCTTGAGTTTGTATTATTCCTGTTTTGATTTACCCCTGGTTGGGGGGGGGGGGGGGGGGGGTGTTATGAAACAGACAATAGTACAGATCACATACAAGACTCAATTATTAGTATCTACATTCTAATCTTCATAGGAAATCAGTGAAGACCTATTTTTTCCAAACCAGAATGCAATAGAATAAAAAAGGACACTGGTTATATTGCAAACGGCATAATGTGGGATCGAACACACGCCGAGAGAGTTTCATTCGACAGTAAACCTATATCAAATGAAGTACATCACTCGGCCACTCGGCCACCGACATACCCTAAAGGGGAATGCTACTTAACCAAAGATATAAGGGACACAACATACGGAACACGAAATTATTAGTGTGAAAAGATTGCATGAATTGGATTCCCCCCCCCCCCCCACTGCATGTGCAACATACGTGTGTCCCGGGTGAGATAGCAAGGAGAGACAGATGTATCCCACTCCACCCACGTGACGTTATACATTTATAACGTTATTATGACGTTATGCATATCGTAGCAGTTTCTTGCTACCAACTAATTTAAATTGACGTCATCGGAATGCAGTGTGATCAAAGTTCGATGCCCTAAAACTCTTCAACCCTCAAGCTGCCACCGTTCCTAATCGATTTCGTGGTATATATCTTTGGTATATACATAACTTTTACATGCTCTTTCCGATGGTGTCATTAGTTTTTCAAAACAACGAATACCAAATGAGTTGAATACATCAGCACGTGACCTCCGATTACCTCAGGCTAACGTAATCGCTGAATGGTGGGGGGAGAAAAATAATCCCCGATGGGTTCGGGTGTAGGATGGGAAAATCTCACCCTCGGGACAAGATATTTGGTCCAGACACTCGCCGAGTGTCTGAACCAAATATCTTGTCCCGAGGGTGAGATTTTTCCATCCCACACCCGTACCCATCTGAGATTATAATAATCTCGTGTGATACAGTACGACAGCCGTGGACTGGTCACGTGTGGACAATATTTCAACGGACGCAATGATATTAGATTCCAAGCACTAATTATAGGGATAATCATCAACAATTTAAATAATTAAGCATCGGGTACAATCCAGTGCTTCATTAATTAAAATTTAACTGATGATGATTTTTATTACCTGTTAAACGCATGAGTGGACATCACTTCTGGCGCGTGGATTACGACCAGTCCACGCCAACTGTACTGTTTTTACAATTAATTCAGTGGAATGAAGAATTAAGTAATGCAGTGTTCTGCGACTAAATGTGTTTGAATTACATAAATACCCGTATGTAGAGGATATGGAATGAGTGTTTTTCTAATATAATATTTATGAAACGAGTCTAAGAATTTTCCGTTTTGGCGAGCCGAAACGGAAAATTCGGACGAGTTTCAAAAATATTATATGAGAAAAAACACTCATTTCATATTCTATTTATCATATGACGCACAAATTAACCACCTAGTATGACTTTTTAACCCATCACCCAACTTGAGTTGCAGACGGCACTTGGAAAAAAACATCCTCGTATAACTAAACAATTTCATTTTTTGTTTCCGAAACATAGGTTATGACCCCTCATTGGAAGGAGCGCGAAAGCAAAAAGTGAAAATAGAAGAAAAAAAAATGAATGGCGTTTTTCTTGTATTGCGCGAGACGGTTTTTGCCGTTACGTTAGGTAAACGATTAATACAATATAACCCACCCTAAATAGGACAGATAACGTAAATTCTCCCTACTGAAATTATTCAAATGTGACCCAGTTGTATTTTGTTTAGCCAATCAAATTGTCCAGTTTTGAAATTGACCAATGAAAGCTCCAAACTCTAATTATGCAAATTAGGAAAATGTGGCCCAGTTGTATTTTGTTCAGCCAATCAAATTGTCTAGTTTTGAAATTAATCAATGAAATTGACGGAAGGCTTTATTTATCACTGATTAATATGAAAACAAAATATCAAATGCTTTAAAGTGAACAAAACGGTCGAGTCAAATGATAAAATAACATACTTGCAAGCTCTCAACCTTATAAAGGTTTTTTTTTTATAATTACAAACCATGTCTGTGGACAGAATATCAATGAAAGTCCGAGTAATTATCTTAATTTAAACTGTGTGAAATGTATTCAAGGCCCTCAGAAACTTTGATATTTAACTGGATTCGATTCCGATTTTCAAACCTGTTATCAAATTACTTCTGACTGTCTCCTCTTAAACTATATTCCTGTCATCGGATTTCCGGTTCAGGAGTCCAGCTGATAGAAGAAGAGTTTATGGGGGTTGCGGTTCCGAAACTACGTTGATTCCGTTCTGGAATGTTCCGTTTTTTTATTGATTTTCTCAAACAGACGGGTCGCCCCTGAGTACAATACACGAGACTGACAATATTTGCCGTTCCGCGTAAGACACCCAAGAAGTAGAGCAGTGCCTGTTTACTACGGTAAACAGGTACTGCTTTACTGGTAAAACTGGATTTGAACCAAACACCGGGTCATTTGAGGTGGGCAGCACAGGTGCAAACTATTGGATGAACTGGACCTCATACCTATGTTGCACTCATTATATAGTCCAAAAAGTTGCCTTTAACGCCAATACATAAATAAATAGTATTTCTCGTTGTAAGAAAGTGCACCCTCTCTAACTTGAAGATAGAGTATCGTAGGGATCTGCGAATCACAAATTACTTTTCGAATCGAATCTCGAATCGAATCGTGTCTCTGATATCGACATCGAATCGAATCCCGAATCGAATCTTAAAAGACAAGTTATTCCATATTGCATGAAACGGAAGTTACAGAACACTGTTATGACCCATACGCGACGGAGTGAACACCTTAAACACCAATAACTAAATATTCTCTGTAGCACCGTCGCTGAAACAGCTAGGCCTATTGTCCATAGTTTTAGTTTTTGAATGCCTAACTTGTTACTATTCACGTTCTTAAGAACGTGAATAGTAACAAGTTAAGCCTTCAAAAACCAAAACTATGGATAATGTTCTGGGCCAAATTCACACCTCACCTAACATATAAACATTGTCAATTACTCAAATAAATAGGAATTGAGCCTACATGAATGAATTTTCTAATGACAGTTTTATTCTATTTTTGTTGGAAATGTAATAAATTGAAGTCAGTACGAGAGATTCGAAAAAATCGAATCCTGAGACTGATTCGGGATCGATCTCGAAGCATACGTACGGTATCGATATCGAATCGAATCTCGAATATTCGCAGGACCCTAGAGTATCGAGTCTCTTTTTGATATTTTAAAAGGAATTATGAGATGAACAAATCGCAGTCGAGGAAAACAGAGACATCTTAAGTTCAGGCAGGTCAGACATATCGTTGCCTGAGTGCTAGAATGCCCTATGTCCCATAGGGGACATAGGACATTCTAGCAATCAGGTGACAATACGTTAAACCATAGCCCCTCACAAACAAGTCAAAGGAAAATAAAAAACTGGGATCCGAGAGTCAATCTTCTATTCGTATTACAAATTTATATGACGTAGACCTTACTTTGCCTTTTATCCCACTCTGCCCATAAATGTGTACTCCAGTCTCAAAATATGAAAAGAACATTAATCTGTTGATTTACATCAGTAATATTACTTTGGAAGGAGATAAAGTCTGAACTGTATAATTTAGACGGATGATATTGGATGGCTCTAGAGCTTAGCGAGAAAGTAATTCGTTATAAAGAAATCAATGGGAAGGACTGTCAACTTCACATAACATCTGGCTCTCGAGATGAACGCTGCCTTTCATGTCGAGTGCGAATCATTTAATGTTTATTCTCGAGATATGTACTCAAGGAAATTCATTTCTATGCATTGTCACATCGTATGAATTTCTTATTGGCAATCGGCATAGACATACTCTGCATGCGCAACAATCATCGCAAAGATAACCTCAAGGCATTTGCCTAAGAGACGGCGACATTCTATTTATTCTTCTTTCCACTTGTTACATAGAATAAAGTATCATTCATCTCTTAATAATGTTGAAGTTTTGCCTTAGTTGCGTTGAATCTCCCATTGACGCCTTCATACTATGAATTTAACCTTCTCTTGTATGTTATTATACCATAGCGTCGAGGCGACACATTTGTAAGATTTGGACCAGTTGGTTCTGTCATTTTATATTCTAAACGATCGCATGAGTCACGGTGTAAAATCGTGTACGTTCTCCTTCATTTACGCCATGCATTTTCTTTTTGTGATAAAGTTCGATACATAAAGGCGGCATCTTACTTTTAGAATATCTGAATCTATTCTACAAATTTATTGTTACGCCGTGAATGAACATGGACCATGCCAGGTACATTTTATCAGCAAAGTTAGAGTGAAGGCAGGTTCTATGTATAGTTTGGTTCTAGATCTGCGGTACAATTCCTAGTGTGGTTCCTTACATTTAGACATTTTTCTTGTACAGTACAGTCGCCGTGGACTGGTCATAGTTAGGGCTGTCGCGATTTTTAAATTTAGGAATCGATTAATCGTCGCAAATAATCGATGATAATCGATTGATCGTATCTAAATGCCCCACCCCCTCTCTTTGAAGTCGATAAAAATGAAGTTTAAGTCAGATGACCTACCTCAAGGAAACAACGAAGACGATCCTTTTTTAGGTACATTCAAAGCTTTGATGTTCTGAACTTTTGAACCGTCAGTGTAACAATCAAAACAGGTCGGCAGTTGCGAACTCGCAACTGCCGACCTGTCTTGATTGTTACACTGACGGTTCAAAAGTTCAGAACATCAAAGCTTTGATGAATGCACCTGAACGACAATTGCTTCCAACAGCTTCTTGGGGGTTTAACATCGATGTTCTTAACTCTTTACCTTTAGAAACAATAGTTTTTTCATCAACTTTTCTTTTAATTATTAAACGTCTAAAACGGGATACAATTTACCGATTATTCGACAACGAAAAATACTAATCGATTTCGCCGTGACCGATCAACAGTCGATTAATCGAATAATCATGACAGCTCTAGTCGTAATCCATGCATCATCAGCAAACTGTTAATTACTGAAGCACAGGGTTGTAACCGGTGCTTCATTAATTAAGTTTTGGGTGATTATTCCTGTATTTAATGTTTGGAATCTAATATTATTCCGCCCGTGAGAAATATTGCTCACAGGTGGAAGTCACCAGTCAAAGACTGTTGTACTGTACATGGTAACATCTGATCTGACGCTTTGGTCCGAAAATTTAGTTATGTCAGCTTAGCCACACACGTAATACCACAATCCATATCATGTATAAGCAGCAGTGGTAACCATTTAAGCTGTAGCTTTATTGCCCAGGGTTCGTTGAGTGAAAGGCATTGACAGGAATTGCCAGAATCACGCGATGAGAAGCTTCAACTGAATGGGATGCTGAACACTGATTTCAGCTAAGTCGTGTACACAAAACCATGTTAATGTAAAATACAAACTCACCTCTCACTTGTCAACAACACCAAAACATTTTGTCACTCCAGCAAATTCGTTTTGTTACAAAATCTTGTTATGATCCTTATAAATCCTTTCTAATCATTGACACCAGCAGAGTTTTCTTTAACTGTGTTCTCCAAAACAGCTAGTGCAGTATTTTGAATGCAGTCTTCAGTGAGAAATACTGAAACCCTACAACACTTATCTCTTTCTACACCTAATATGGTGACTTATCAACACTGTTTAGTCACTAAAAGACTTCTCTTGAACTATATTTACCAGCAGTCATCGCAGTATTTATAATGGTATCCTCTGTACGAAATAATACAGTAAAGACACTCATCTAACCCGGAAGGATTTAGCACCAGTGTCTACACTGGCATGAAACTGTATGGTGCCAGATATATGAACATCCTGTATTTTTTAGTGCCAAACAAATTGTGTTGGTGCTAAAACACTAACTGGAGGGAGGGGTGTTTTTCCGCTGTCCGATTCAAATAAATTGATCGTGTCTTGGCAAATGAACTGGCAGTTACTTCAAAGGTGATCGTGCAAATGGGCACAGTAAAAGACGACAGAAGTCAGGAATCCTCGATGGGCGGAAAGGCCTGTAACCTTAGTTTTATCCACACAACTGATTCAATTAATGACCACACTTAATGTTGTCACTACGTACGTACTTGGGGGCGCGGTGGCTCAGTAGCTAGAGGTACAGGCTGCAAGCCGAGAGGTCCTCGGTTCGAATTCCACCTGCGGCAACCGCGTTGTGTCCTTGGACAAGACACTTCACCCCCATTGCCCATGTGGGGGCACGGTGACGCTGGGCACTAAGGCGTACTGCACGTCGATGGATCACCTGTCTTCAACCAATGCTAACCCTGCTTGTGTGGAGTTAGTATGTTGGGGAGCTGACAGTTGCTGGCCGTTCTCTCCGGGTACTCCGGCTTCCTCCACCCGTAAAACTGTCGTGGTCATGATTAGCCATTGTGCAGAAATAAGTGACCTTAAAAACACCAATAAATAAATATAAATAACGTACGTACTTAGTCAATAACAGCTTAATCGACTAATTACTGTTAATCCAATGGGCTTATCGATTAGCGAGTCATTACAAAGGGCAACATTTAATTAGTTAAATACCTTATACTGTCGAGAGTTATGAAATATTTATCAAATTAAATGCTGCCTTTTGTAAAGACGAGAACCTACAATGTTTTATTGAGGAAAAATGATACTTCCTTACCACTCCTCACTGACAATTAACGATGAAATTTGTCCAAATACTTTCTCTAACACCTTATCGACAAATCAGTGAATTTCATTGTATTTCTTGAAAATCGGTTATTGTTTTCGACTTTATTGCCAGGTGACGATTTCCTTGTACACTCTAAAATCAGTTGGGTTAAAAAGCAACACCCAAATCAACTGGGTTAAGTGAATATGAACCCAGTCGGGTTCATATTCACTCAACCCAGTTGATTTTTAACCCAACTGATTTCAGCGTGTAATAGACGTGATAAAATAATGTTGTATATGTTTCGCCACCGTTCGTGCTCTTTGCTGCTTCAATAGCTTTCCTCCACAAGTCAAAGAACTTTTTTGATGCCACAATTTGGCTGACGAATATTTTTAGGTGCCAAATCAAAATGTGTAGTGTCATTGGCTAAATTGGCACCCGAAGCATTAATAATGTTTGGTACTCGCAATAGAAAAAAAATGTATTTCATCGCAAAAACCGCATAGAAGGAAGAGTAAATCACCGACCATGAAGATCAGTCAAAAAAGTATGTAAGCGTTTACAACCACGGCGATAATACGCGGAATTATTCAATACTGAAATAGGATGTTCATGTCCCCACATTGGAAGAAGCTAGTCGATCTCGTTCCACTTAGGGTGCATAAGCTTTGGGTTGGGCACTGTTTTGTCCTTGAGTTGCTAGCAAAGTGCTGAGAATATTAATCAGTGTGTGTTTTCATCTCGTTTATTTTTTCAAATAATTTAAAACAACTCTTTAACAATGTATGTGTCCTAACGTCCTATTAACCTGCTAGTCCTATTAACCTGCTAGTCCTATTAAAATTAGGGCTCTGACGATTTTTTAAATTTAGGAATCGATTAATCGTCTCAAATAATCGATCATAATCGATTAATCGTACCTAGATGACCCCCCCCCCCCCCCTCCCTCTCTCTGACGTCGATAAACATGAAGTTCAAGTCAGCTGACTTACCTCAAGGAAACAACGAAGACGATCCTTTTTACGTGCATTCAAAGCTTTGATGTTCTGAACTTTTGAACCGTCAGTGTAATAATCAAGACCGGTCGGCAGTTGCGAAGTTCGCAACTGTCGACCGGTCTTGATTATTACACTGACGGTTCAAAAGTTCAGAACATCAAAGCTTTGATGAATGTACCTGGAAGACTATTGCTTCCAACAGCTTCTTGGGGTTTAACATCGATGTTCTTAACTCTTTACCTTTAGAAACAATAGTTTTTTCATCAAATTTTCTTTTAATTATTAAACGTCTAAAACGGGATACCATTTACCGATTATTCGACAACGAAGAATACTAATCGATTTCGCCGTGACCGATCAACAGTCGATTAATCGATTAATCGTGACAGCCCTAATTAAAATAAGAACAGTAACTAAGATAAAATTCGACTTTAATCATTTTTACCGTTAAAACATATGTTATGACATTTTTATGGAACGAGATGATTCATCTCTCCCCAACGAGGACACCAAAGCTATGTTTGTGAGGAAAAAATGGAAGTTTCAAGATATTCTGGAAATTTGCTTGCAAGTCTCGTCTTCGGTTCGTGGTGATTATAGGTTATTAGTTACGCGACTAACGATGTTGCCTTCCTGCATGAAAAGTTGTGAAGATCAGTGTGCGGAATTCGATGTAGCTTTTCCTTTTGAACACGTGGCATACTCCAAAGGCCATCTTCAATTCTTGCACTTTAAGGATATATTGTTTTTGAAAGACGCTGGAATCAGAAAACTGCTTGCCTTTATTCCCGTTCTGCAACTAAGTATATTTATCACTATGGTGTGTGTATTCTGTTCGTTTGGTCGGTGTAAATCACAAAAAGACGTTTCATCATACGATATTACGTTCCATCCAATTCACATTACGTTCCATGAATTTCTCATCCAATTCACTCATGACTACATAACAAGGCCATGGTTGCATGTTATGAGAAAAAAGATATGAAATGCACTGCGGGATGAAAAAGTTAACGCGCTAAATTGGTAGCATGCGGTAGCAAGTTCCTCGACCCACAAACTTAAAGTTTCCTCTCTGAAGGGAAGGGCTACAGTCTTTATATCAGGTGATGTTTGCAATTATTACCATGTATGGCAAATCGACATTTTGTATTGCCGTATGTACTTCACGGGTAGAAATTCAAATGTGTTCAATACAGACTCAAGGAATTATTGTACAAAGGAAGGAGAATGAATCGAGCTTGAACTGAAAGAATGTCAGGATTATTGATAATGAACTCTCCACTGGAAGCAAAAAAACTGTACTGTCAAAATATACACGATATTCTCGCCGTCCTCGGTTCAGCACTGGAGATTATTTCGCTACTCGACATCAATTGTTGTATATTTATTCCGACGCTTAATTCATTGAGGATCTGAACTTCAACTCAACAATGCCAATAGGCGATCTGCTTACCAACAATAGTATGGCCGCCCTGGACTGGTCACTTTCCGCAGAGGGCAATATTTCCACGGACGCAATAATATTGGATTCCAGACACTAATTATTATAGGAATAATCATCAAAAATTTAATTAATGAAGCATATGGTACAACCCGATGCTTCAATAATTACAATTTTGCTGCTCATGATTGTTATTACGTCGTGAATGCATACGTGGAAATTATTGTCCACGCGGGGATTACGACGAGTCCACGGCTACTTTACTGTAGCATAACTCTTCTGCCACAGGCAAATTATTTGATCATTTCGATGAAACGTCATTGGTAGGCCCGTGATTTATTGGGTAAGCAAACTGGAAATTTAGTTGTGGTGTCTGCGTTGCTCTTGAGAACAAGGGAGCCACATTACTTGTAAACTTTCCCCCGTGAAGCCAAACATACAGCCCAATTACATCGCGACTCGATTACTCTAGCATAAATAGAGGATATCTAGTGTTATTGAGTGGCTAACGGAATATTATCTCATGAGTGACGGAGACAAAACTTTATTTTTCGCGAGCGCTTGTGTGAGTGGAAATGGTCATTTGTATCGGTCATGAGTGAGATTATTTTCGGTATCTACTCAAAAACACTAGACTTTTTTATTAAGCGCTTTTTATAAGAATCTGATCATTCCTATCGATAATTCCACTCGTTTCAACCATGAATTGATGCACGAATGTAAACAGCTGATGCGCATTGACACGCGGAAGTGATTTGATTGATGCTCGGAACAGGTAGCGTCTTGCGATCTGATTCAGCTGGCGGGTTTCATGCATCAATTCAAGGTGAATACTTGCTGAATTATTGCTGGAAATGTTCGGTATGCACTTAAAAACATTAGATTTTTTTCATTTTCATTTTTCCATTATACTTTTGTAGAACAAAGCGATTACTTCCAGTGATAATTTGTCTCATATTCACCTTGAAGTGATGCTTTGGAAGCCGCCATTTTGATTGATGCCGTGAAAGTGAAACTGTCTGTATATTCACAGAGGGGGATAAGATTTCTATATTTCCGCAATTGTTTTGATAATCTATCGTTTAGCATATAATAAATGGTACTCCGGTGGCAACGATTACACTATAATGTTTATATCTTTCGTCTTCAACAATGCCATCAGGCGATAGCTCTTCATATTCGCGGTATTGCTACTGAGCGGATTTCTGATAGCTGCGCTGAATCCTAACAACAAAAATACTCAAAGTAAAGATGGTTGTTGTCATGTTCTACTTATTTTTTCTCATCGTGCACCCCAAATGCCCGCCCCCGTCCGATCTGATACTGACACGCTCAACGACAGTGGTTGGTCCAATTTTGAAACCGGCAATGTTAGCGCGTATGTACAGTACGCGGAGAGTAGATTGTAACTAAATCACCCGTGGAGTGGGGTTATCACCCAAGTTATAAATTTCAAATTTTGTACATATCGACAAAAATACTAGCAATGTTTCAGCCAATGGACCTCCGGGTTTCACCCGGAGGTCCATTGGCTGAAACTTTGCTTGTGCTGGTTATGCTTTGCAACAAACTGGCAAATATTGCTTGGGTTTTATCTCCACTCTGCGGGTGATTTAGTGATAATACACTCTCCACGTACTGTAATTATCAAATACTCCGCAAATCTTGTTCCCTTACTACTACTACAAGTAGAAGCCAAGAACCTCTCATATACTGTTTTCAATCTTCATAAGGTATGATATTCACGTCCCTATATTGCTATCTATCCAAGTGTCGTCTGCTTGTTCAGAAAGACGACTCTTGTCTAGAAACAGCTGATCATGTGAAACATATTTTTCTCGAAACGCATTTTCGAAAAGCCAGTCAAAAGAAGCGCTATTTGACATCGAGGGCTATAATATATTCGATACAGTCAAATAACGCAGATATGAGCTATGTCTATTTTTCACCGTGAGGACCCCTGGAAGTGAAGCAGATCTGTTTCACTGATAAAATAGAACCCTAGTCACCAGTACCTGGGATGGAAGCTCTCTAAATTGGGCAACATGGGTATAAACGATTGACTGGACTTGACTTGATATCCATTTTGCAGTCACGATTAGTCATTGTGCAGGAACATATGAAAACAATTAAACCTTTTTTTCTGTTCATGCATTTTCAGGCAAAATAATTGGCTAAAGTATTTCTTTTTTCTTTTTTTCATAACACATTGGACCGAAAAACATGCATTTAGGCCCGCCCTGTAACACGCCCCAATGTCTGTCTTAAAAATTATGTTGCACAGTGTGAATAGAAAAGAACCCCTGCACGCTCATATTGCTCATATCTTATCATATTGTTTCAGCATGAAAAGTAATTAATATTTATCTCATCATATTAAAAAGACTTTCAAAATAAAATTTAATTGACAATGAAACTCTTGTCATAGTTTATATTCCATGTTCAGTTTGTTTATACGCAATAGGTGATCGTCTGCGTTCATCGCTTTACCCAAATCAAACATAAACAATGGCCGGTCAAAACAATCCACAAACGAAACTCACGCGAACAAAACTTTCCAATTTCCAAATAGCATGAAGGAACTCTTTCTGAGACAAAGTTCATCCGACTTCATGCCATCTGGGTTTATATCGAACTCCACATTTACAAACTGTGTTTTCAGATTCTCAGGAAATCGTCAAAATCAGAATTAAATTTAACTTAATGTTGCTTTGAATGACAGCATTCTCCCGTCAAGTGGAAAAGGATATTGAAGTTTTATGTGGGCGTGGCCCATGACATTCCCTTTAACTTACGCAATTCATTGGCCAATACAATTTTTCGTGACACAAGAGCATGTTTCATTGAAATGTATCGTTATTTCAAACAGAATTTTAGAAAACTATGCATTTTTTATTCAGTTATCACGAGGAAGCATGATGCGACCTGGTTTTCATTTCAACTCCACAAAGTAGAGAGTGTTTAACTTCATTGCCCCTCCGGCTTAATTACAAGGAATGATCGTTTGTTTCTGTCTATTTCTTGGGTTGTGGAACTCTTTGGTGGGGGGGGGGGGGGGGGGCATAACTCAAGAAACAGGCAGAAACAAAACAAACGATCATTCCTCATTTAACCACTATTTATTAAATAACAAATCGTCCCCTGAATTCCAATGTGTTCTATGTGCCTACTGGCACATAGAACACATTGGAACTCAGAGGACGAAATACGTAAATTTGAGAAAAGGAAACACGCAATCGAACGAACAAATACACCTGTAGATACATGTGTAATTATCGCCTGCGTGGAATAGATTGTCGTGTCTTACAAGAAGCATCGCGTGTTTAATAATAATTGTTTAACATGCATGTAACTGAGGATTATCCTCGCGTTACAATACCAATGGGATTAACCCTTTGCGTTGCCTCTCTCCACTTCTGACATTTCCCTCTTTCTTCAGTTGTACACATCTCTCCCGTTGGATTATTATCCATCATAATTTATCAACGGGAGAAAGGCATCCACGCATGTGTTATTGTGATGAGTCCAAAATAATACAGAAGTTAATTAGTCCTCTGATAGCTGTTCAAGGTCAACACATTTAGTGTTCCAAAACTCCGCGTTTCCTAATTCTAGCCCATTAATAGTTCTATTTTGTATCGGGATCTGCGAATCACAAATTTCTTTTCGAATCGAATCTCGAATCGAATCGTGTCTCTGATATCGACATCGAATCGAATCCCGAATCGAATCTTAAAAGACAAGTTATTTCATATTGCATCAAACGGAAGTTACGGAACACTGTGATGACCCTTACGCGACGGAGTGAACACCTTAAACACCAATAACTAAATATTCTCTGTAGCACCGTCGCTGAAACAGCTAGGCCCATTGTCCATAGTTTTAGTTTTTGAAGGCCTAACTTGTTACTATTCACGTTCTTAAGAACGTGAATAGTAACAAGCTGAGCCTTCAAAAACCAAAACTATGGATAATGTTCTGGGCCAAATTCACACCTTACCTAACAATTAAAAATTGTTAATTACTCAAATACATAGGAATTGAGCCTACATGAATGAATTTTCTAATGACAGTTTTATCCTATTTTGGTTGGAAATGTAACAAATTGAAGTTAGTACGAGAGATTCGAAAAAATCGAATCCTGAGACTGATTCGGGATCGATCTCGAAGCATACATATGGTATCGATATCAAATCGAATCTCAAATATTCGCAGGACCCTAATATTGTAACGCTTCTGGTCGATTGAGCAAATTTATTTATTTGGTTTGCAGCACGACAGACGGTGAGTATTAAAATAGATCTGTATTATATCGACCTGTCAAAAATATGTTCCATGTCGTCAACCTTCTGGAACGTCACTAAATGGAACTCATCCTTCAATCTTGCAAGTCTCCTCTTTTCCTTATTTGTCTGACGACGATATCAGAGTCAATGTCCAAATTATGTGACTGTGTAGTATGTGACACCAATACAGTACATCCCCCGTTGATAATTTTCCACCGGTTGGCAATTAGGGGTGTCACGATTTTTAAATTTAGGAATCGATTAATCGTCGAAAATAATCGATGATAATCGATTAATCGTACCTAAATGCCCCCAGCCCCCTCTCTTTGAAGTCGATAAAAATGAAGTTCAAGTCAGCTGACTTACCTCAAGGAAACAACGAAGACGATCCTTCTTAGGTACATTCAAAGCTTTGATGTTCTGAACTTTTGAACCGTCAGTGTAACAATTAGGGCTGTCGCGATTATTCGATTAGTCGATTAACCGTCGACTATTGAAGTAGTCGACGTTTTTTTTTATTTTTAGTCGATCGTCGTTCATTTTCAAGGTGGTACACGTCTACTACACATCGGGGCTAAATTGCATTGTTTTGTGAGGTGAATGGTCAATGAAGGTGAGTAACTTTAAATATCTAACCATAGTTAACATTCATATCCGGAAGACTGTACGACTGTCACTGACTGTGTAAGAAAGAACACTCAAAGTTACTCGAGAAGAATCGAGAAGATATCAGATTGGACTACATGTAGCTTCAGTCGGGACCGATTTGTTGTTCCCACAGCCCCACTTCGTCTGAACACACTGGTGCCATTGTCACTTTCAGAGTTTTACGAACAGAAGAATGATTTGCTAAAAAATCATGGGAAGCGACTATTAATCGACTAACCGTCGATTACTGGTCACGATTAGTCGATTACAAAAAATGAGAGTCGCGACAGCCCTAGTAACAATCAAGACCGGTCGGCAGTTGCGAACTTCGCAACTGCCGACCGGTCTTGATTATTACACTGACGGTTCAAAAGTTCAGAACATCAAACCTTTGATGAATGTACCTGAAAGACAATTGCTTCCAACAGCTTCTTGGGGCTTTAACATCGACGTTCTTAACTCTTTACCTTTAGAAACAATAGTTTTTTCATCAAATTTTCTTTTAATTATTAAACGTCTAAAACGGGATACAATTTACCGATTATTCGACAACGAAAAATACTAATCGATTTCGCCGTGACCGATCAATAGTCGATTAATCGAATAATCGTGACAGCCCTATTGGCAATATTTCCACGGACGCAGTAGTATTAGTTTCCAATTATTACCTGGAAAGCGTATGCGTAGATATCACTGCCCAAGAGTGGATGACCACCGGTCCACGTCGACTACACTGTACATCGTGTACCTAACAAGCTAATGTAATACTCCAACTGGCCAGCGAGATTCACAAACGTCGAAACCAATTTTATTATTATTTTGCCACGAAAACGCGGTTTATAGCTCTCTCAGAGGAACGCGCCAGTTTCTATAAGGGTTCATCAGATATATTTTCGCCACAAAATATGAACATTTTTAATTTATTCAGAAAGGTTTTTTTTTAACATGGTGTCTGCTATTGATATTTGGTAAACAGTTGGTGAAGGAGGGGCGCGGTGGCGTTGCGGTAACCGGTTCTCGTCAGATCACCGAAGTTAAGCGACGGTGAGCCCGGTTAGTCCTTGGATGGGTGACCGTCTGAGTGATCGATTCGGACTCCCGCGTTGTGTCATTTGGCAAGGCAGCCCCGTGTACCCACATGGGGGTACGAACATGCCGTGTACTATGGCGTTCTGTACGTCGATGGTGCACATGTCTTCAACCAATATAACCCTGCCTGTGCTGCAGTGTCATTGCTCGGTGGTTCTCTGTGGCTACTACAGCTTTCTCCACCCGTAAAACTGTTACCTACGCGATATGACATTGGCTGTTTATGTGTCGTTAAACCTTAATAAATAAAGAAATAAATAAAGAAATAAATAGATGGCGAAGGATAATAGGTGATTAATTAACTTAATCCTTCTGAAACTCACCAACAATATTACTACATCGACGTTGACTCACGCGTTTATTAGCCATTTATAGATAAGATGGAAGCCGTGTGGTAAGACTACCTGTACAGGATATGTATACGAGCCATATAGGAGCTAGGGGCCATATAGGAGCTGTATAGGAGCTGGATCATAGGTGTCCTTCAATATCGAAATGAGGCTAAGAGGGATAGTAAATTAGACTTCATTGGGGATTTGTTTCATGGCCCTCATGGCCTCAAACGAAATAAGGGGTGCTGAAAGGGTTGCTGAAATTGGGGTGCCACGGAATATATACCGAGATGAGGCTAACGGGGTTAGTAAATTAGACCCCATTGAGTGATTTTTTCATGACCCTCATAGCTCCATACGATATAAAGGGATTCTCCAGAAGGTATCCTTGATAGATATCCTCAAATAATGCAATACCAAGTCATAGGTAACCTCAAATACCGAAATGAGGCTAAGAGGGATAGTAAATTATACCTCACTGGGGATTTTCGCATGGCCCTTGTGGCCTCATACGACAAAAAAGGTATCCGCGATAGGTATCCTCAAATACCGAAATGAGGCTAAGATTCGTATGTGCGAGTCACTCATTCGAGCAATTACTCGATAGTTCATTAGCTCTATGGAATTCGAGTCGTTCGAGCATTTATCAGTAAATACTCGAGAGATTCTTGGCTTTAGGAATGGTATAGGCTTTCGTGGAGGTTGTCTATCAGTTGACTATAACCCAGAGGGTCCCCTCGTTACTATAACACTACGTGCTACTAATAAAATCCATGGTATAGAGGTCCTAAAATGGATTCTGGGGAATCGGAGCCAAATAAACAATTATCGGGTCGTTTGTGATAATTAGGTATACTCTAGTTCAATCGAACTTACCCCCGGGCGGCCCTCTCGGTACCGTGGGGCCTCTCGGTACCATGGTATGGCGGTCCAAAAAAGTATTCTGGGGGAATCCGCATCAAATAAAGTCGTTTTTGGTGATTTGGAAGGATTGTCGGGTTTATTTGGGTAATTCTACGAATCGGGAAATTACTCCTGTACAGAGGATCATACCCTTCGAACATACCTCTGTCGTGTTGTTGGCCTTTGGGTAACATAGCAACCACGTGCTACCATAGAAACCAAGATGGCGGCCTCCAGTATAGAAAATGGATGACGGAAACACGTATCACCTAACAACACGCGCTACGCATGTCACAAGATGGCCACTCACGCGGGTTACCATGACAACCAAACATGGCGCCATTAGATCACGTGACATAACGTCACGTGAGATCATCCTGATGGGGTCGTTTCATCCATGATATACTACTACTAACCTTGTGGGGGTGGGGGGAATACAAGTTTTAAATATCATGGACCTGGGTTAATATTACGGCTCTTTAACTTAGTCCAATATGAAGAATAATCTTTAAAAATCTGCCTCTTCAGATCCGAGGTTAGGATTCTGATTTGATAGTGGTGCTAAATCAGTTCAGGTTTGTTCAAGTTAAATGCCAGGTTGATATGTGGGCTCCCTATTTTCCACTACTGAAAATATTCGCCATTATTTGTGTGGTAGGTTCCCAATATCAGAAAACTAAATCATATCACAGGACAACAGAGTTCTGAATAGTTATATGACTCCATTCCACTATAATGTTTACCAGCCACGGATGCTAGTGAAATCCTTTGTTAAACATTTTGTCTGCTGAGCTCCTCGGGCTCCATGAGGTTTATTGGATCCCCAACAGTTATACAACAGGAAATTATATTGGTTGTTTATGTTACGTATTTCAGAATGTGGGAGACTACATGGTGAAGATGGCTTGTTTTTTTATAGAAATCTTGGGGATAAACATTGTGGCGCTGCTCTTATTATCGTTGCGGGGGAACCACATGTTCTATCCTCCAGTGGAAAATCCTACTAGTTACATATATCGTTCCAGTGGAAGATAGAACCCTAAGGTTCTCACACGACGTCATATCGTCAGCCTCGAAATGTATGTAAAAAGGTAAAAAATTCTAATTGCGGCCGCCTGCACACTGAAAACTAAAGTGTTAAAACTGACACTTTCAAGGTATTAAACCCATTCTAACTCTTAGGGTTTGATTTTAACACTCAAAGTGCAATGCTTTAAGCACTTAGACATTACAATCGTCAGACATCTGAAACTTGATTGGATGACACTTCCCATGTGTCTAGCATTGGTGGTTCTTCCAGAATCGTCCATAATTTGATTTGCGCTTGGTGGGTACATAATTAAAAGGACACAAAGCAGATGACGCGGATCAGGCTCGAGAGTTCGAGCCTGATCCGCGTTATCTGCGTTGTTTCCTTTTAAGTGTCGCGACATAACACTTGTCAAGTGGTATTATTGTAACACCTGTCAAGTTCTGGGGATATCTACACTTGAACAAACTGCTAGTTCAGCACTTAGTAAGTGGTAAATACAGCACTTCAAGTGTAGTTTTTAACACTTTAGTTTTTAGCGTGTACTGGAATACGAAACAAACGTACAAGAGCTGTGTACTTTCGTAAATGAATGCAAACCAACATACTAACAGACTTGTCTCCAAAGGGAGAGTAGTAACTAAGTGGTTAGAGTATAGACTTCAAACCTGGAGATTAACGATTCGATCCTGACCAGAGCTAACAGCGTTGTGACGTTAGGCAAGACACTTCAGACCAATTACCCACATGGGATTATGTCCTTAGGCATTCTGCTCGTCGAAAGAGAACTTGCCTTCAAACAATGGTAAGCCTGTATGTGCCCAATTAGTACGTTGGGGATTCTGACAGTTGGTGTCCGCTGCTCGCTGTATCTCTCGGTGTACCCTGGCTTCCTTCACCTGTTAAACTGCCCCACACGGGGTGATCCTGGCTGTCGAAAGTGCCATTAGAACCTAATAAATTATTAAACCACCTGCCTCCAAGGCAACCCCACCCATTTCAATACAACCTGAGAAATTCAACCTATATGTATCGTACCAGTTTTACAGAATACGAGTGGAATTGATGAAGCGGTCTCGCCTGTTTCCCGTTATTTCTTGTTATATTGCAATTCGTTAGAATCCACGAAAGCTATTACTTGCCAAAGAGGAGTTCACAAAACATGTTGCGGCTCCCAACCCAGATGTTTACAGATTTCTGAAACAAAAATAACGATAATTCGATGTCGGCTCATAAACGCGAGTACATAAGAAATTGAGAGGAATCAGCGGTGGCAGTATGTTGACAACCCGAGAAACGCCATGTTTTTTAATAAACTTTTACAGCGCAAGCCGATGTGACCTATTGCGTGCTAACATAATTTCCTCCATTAAGCCTGATTTGGGGTATTCGAACGTTCTCTTTCTCCGTGAATAAAATAATATTTCTGGCAGTGCAAATCATCATGAAATATGTGTCTCGTTTATATCCAAGTTGACTCCACAGCAATACAGAAACAATTTCAAACGCAGTAGCAATAATAATAGCCTGTCAGGAAACTATCGATTGTGCATTCATCCACCTAGCTCAGTTATGATAATTGTTTTTTCTGTTATCACAAGTCATGAGCTTCCATTCATTTTCCCCATTTTTTCAGCATATTTTAAATATTTATCTTTCTTGTATTGAATATTTCAAGTCTTTTATGTTCTTACCTTATTATCCAGCAGGTACGCCGGAGCGAATTTCGGATTGGGGTGGGGGGTGGGGGTGGGGGCTGGCTGGGGGGGGGGGGAGGGGAGAGCATGACGGGCCGACCCTAGTTTATTAACACTCAGCATACAAACCACAAATACTATTCTCGATTGAATCTCAATCGAGAATAGTATTCGTGGCTTGTATACTGAGTGTTAATAAACTCAATTTTTGACATGATGTGAAAAATATACGCAGTTGGCGTTTGATAAGATAATGCCCCCCCCCCCCCCACACACACACACGCACCACCCCCATCCCCCCCCCCCACTCGACCCCGCACACACACACACGTGCGGCCTGTGTGAGGGGCATAATCTTATCAAACGCGACTGGCGACTTTTACTTGATAACCCGCACGTTCATTCAAGGGACGAACAAAGAATGACTGATGATGTGTAGTAACACCACTGATAATCAGATATTTTGACGAGAAACCAAGAAAGTCCTGACATTTCTCGCGGAAACTGGATACAAGAATGTAAAGCCCCCCATAGGCCCCCCGGCTCCGGCGTCCCTGTCCAGTACGGCCGCCTTGGACTGGTCACGTTCCACGGGTGGGCAATATTTCCACGGATGCAAGAATATTTGATTTCAAATACAAATTACAGGAATAATCACCAAAACAATTAATTAATGAAATACCTGGTACAACCCGGTGCTTCATAAATTAAAAATTTGCTAGTGATGATTTTTAGTACCTGGTAAATGTATGCGTGGACATCATTGCCCACGTTTGGATTATGACCAGTCCACGGCGACTGTACTGTAAATGTGTTTTTTTTATGCAATTATAAACACCGACGTTTTTAGGGTGTTTCTTCAATTGGTTTTAACTGAATATGAAAACTAATATGTTTAAACTGGATGATTCCGGAAAATACTCAATGAACACGTCCACATGTAGCTCCCCTCTGTTTCCACATAAACGCCGCTCGAAACATATGCCGATATTCGCGTTATTCTTCAGTGAACTGCTGCATGCGCCATTTTTATTTTCTTTTAACTGGTAGAGTGCTAAGTTATTTTTGGTCATCAAAATTTGTTCATGTGTCTTTGCCTTGTTACAATTTATGGGAGAGTGCCAAGGGGCACTCTCCCATAAATTGTAACAAGGCAAACCCATATAGACTTAGTAATTTCACTTCTAAGATAATATGAAACACAACCACAGAATACGACACCTTTAGGCTGGTGTACCTACTCTTCATATTAAAGCCCTGATAGTGGCTTCTAGCACTCCGCCAGTTAAACTTAGTATAAAAACACTAAAAAACACATTGAATGCGTTTTGGGTTGAAACAGACCGCACCAAAAAAGTGTAAAACTTTATTTGAAGATCATATTCGACTGGAGTAACTAAAAAGTCGACAACGACATGGACTGCAATGTAGCAGTGGCAACGTGAATATTGCCTAATTGCTTCTGTTGATTGGATAGAGTAAAGCGTGTCAGAGGCAGATTCCGCATTTGTGATTACGGGGTGCGTGGAAGTCGAATCCAAGTCAAAGCGGGACTCAGGGCCAATAGAGTCCTACGGAAGCTGTTGGTTGGTCTTGTAGATATGTGTTTTGTTGCCCCATAAGGCAGCCCCGAAATATCGCGGTATACCAGGCTATTAACCTCTTATACAAGTACATTGGGCGACAATTAGTGATTTATTGTATTTTGTCCGTTGAAAGATGTTCTTTTGTGAAAACAGTGCAATTCCCTTGCACGTGAATTCGGGGAAGTTAGGACAAACTGTTTGCTTACAAAGTGAACGGCATTGCAATGCATTGGAGCTGTTGACACTTATCAGCGGACAGTTTTAGAGGGGTATGCGCGGCTCAGCCCCCGACATTGGTCTTTATAAAGACTCTCTCGTTACATTTAGTTTAAACCTGTCAATTTTCCACCATCATTTCCCATGTTTTCTTATTGGCATTTCAAAGCAGCGAAATATTACATTGGTATCAGTAAAAAAGAGTAAATGTATTTATTATTATATACAGAACGTATTTCCCTCAATACTGGTAAAAACGTCATGACAAAATAAAAAAAAAATATGTATTGAACAGTGCTCAAAATAACTTTTTTCTTTGTGTAGCAAAATGCTACGCATTTCCAAAAAATGAATAGCATTTTGTAAAAATTACATAGCAAGTAGATAGAATAGTTTCCATCCATTTCTGGGCATTTCCAAATGATCTGCAACACATGAAACATTTACTACGTTTTTTTAACTGAACTGCCTTTAAGGGTTGCATGGACTTGGATATTTTCAAATGGCGTCTTGGTTGTTTAATAGAGTTCTCAAAATGGAAGTTGGGATTTTTAATTTGATGGGCTTGAAGTTATTTTTAATGGACATTTTATGCAAAATGTTGTAAAAACAGGAAGTATTTAAACCAATAGAATTCATCTTACATATGAAGTGCTAATAATGGTTGATGGAGAGTTAATCTGAGTTATGCCTGGAATGTTCCACAATCAGAAGTAAAGCATCAGTGAACTAGTTTTCAAATTTGCAAATTTTCATTTACATTTTGCGAAACAAGATAATCAACTGCAGCCCAATGGGCTGCAGTTGATTATCTTGTATCGCAAAATGCTATACATAATTGAACATTGTGTAGATTTTTGCAAGTTTTGCATAGCAAAAAGCGACGCGACACCACTTATGTTGAGACCTGGTATTGAGGGTAGCAACCGCACGTGCGATTATTCGATTCGAAAAGAGAACGTTTTTGCCCTGCATCGAGTTATTACACGTCACCGTGTTTTGATAACAGTAAAGAAAATGATCAATAAACCATCGGCGCAAAGAAATACGTAAGACTGGATCAGTTTGTTGCTTTGATGACATTTTATGGGTCTACTATGCATTAACCCTTTACCTAACATGAAAAGCAGAGACACTTGCAAAAATAATTCTTGAATAACCAACTTTTTTTCATTTTTTGTCTCACAAACATTGGTTATGACCCCTCGTTGGAACGAGCTCGACGAGCTCGTTCCAACGAGGGGTCATAACCTGTGTTTTTGAGACAAAAAATGAAAAAATAATGAAAATTAATTGGCGATTTTTGAGAATAGCGCTGGCCGGTTTTGGCCGTTACGTTAGGTAAAGGGTTAAGCATGCATAACAAACATACACAGAATGACACACACGTGTGTATGGGTTAATCAATATGGCACGACTGGCCAAGGCCTCGAGTTTTATCCTTCCGCGATGTCACAAGTGCCATATCGACCAACCTATTCACACGCGCTTGTCGTTCTGTGTTTATTACACGCCTTCACGCCTACAAAAACAATTATTAGAAGGACACTCAGCAATTCATTTGACTACTATCATCAAAAAGAACACATTTTACCGCCATCCAAATTTGCGAGGGGAACGCGAATTACTGTTTCGTCTCCTGAATTCCAATGTATTCTGTGTGCCTATTGTCACATAGAACACATTGGAATTGACAGTTTTCAGCAATCGCTAGTGATTCAAAGTGTAATTGCGTTGCACGATTTGTAGAAAATTACAGTGAACTTTCGCTTCTATTTAAAAATAGTCCGTCAGCGATTTCCGTTCCGAACATATTGTGCGGAACAGATTTTCATTTTCCTTGCGGTTTAGTGTTGCTGTAGATGGGGATTACATATAACAGGCGTGTAATAAAAAACAAAGAAACACAAAGCTGAACCACTACTACAAACGTCAGAGATAAAACTTACAGTAGAACAATGAATGGTGATTACGTCATTCACAGCGCAAGAATGCAATACGATGACGTCATGATCTTTATTTATAAAAAGAAACATCAACTCATAGTCGCTGAAGATTGTCAAAACAGACGCCATTAAAACTGTACCAAATCCCTTCATTTTGTAACAAAAATTGGTTATTATCACGATGTTGGTTTGCAAGATGGTGTATTGAAGTGTCGACCTCGCCTCAATACACTCGTCCTAACGGACTCCTCGATATATACCCTGACACTAGGTCTCGACATCAGTACACTATCTTGAAGACCCGCATGGTAGTAATAACATATACACAAATCCATAAAAACATACATAGGCCTCGAGTTTTATCCTTCCGCGATGGCACAGATGCCATATCGATTAACCCATTCACACACGCGTGTCGTTATGTGTTTATTACACGCCTTCGCGTATATAAAACAATTATTAGAAGGACACTCAACAATTCATTTGATAATTATCACCAAAAAGAACACATTTTGTCGCCAACCAAACTTGCGAGGGGAACCTGTCTTACTCTTTCGTCCTCTGAGTTCCAATGTGTTCCATGTGCCTACTGGCACATAGAACACATTGGAACTAGGGCTGTCACGATTAATCGATTAATCGACTGTTGATCGGTCACGGCGAAATCGATTAGTATTTTTCGTTGTCGAATAATCGGTAAATTGTATCCCATTTTAGACGTTTAATAATTAAACGGAAATTTGATGAAAAAACTATTGTTTCTAAAGGTAAAGAGTTAAGAACATCGATGTTAAACCCCAAGACGCTGTTGGAAGCAATAGTCTTCCAGGTACATTCATCAAAACTTTGATGTTCTGAACTTTTGAACCGTCGGTGTAATAATCAAGACCGGTCGGCAGTTGCGAAGTTCGCAACTGCCGACCGGCCTTGATTATTACACTGACAGTTCAAAAGTTCAGAACATCAAGGCTTTGAATGCGCCTAAAAAGGATCGTCTTCGTTGTTTTCTTGGGGTAGGTCAACTGACTTGAACTTCATTTTTATCGACTTCAAAGAGAGGGAAAGGAGGGGGGGGGTCATTTAGGTACGATTAATCGCCGATTATTTGCGACGATTAATCGATTCCTAAATTAAAAAATCGCGACAGCTCTAATTGGAACTCAGGAGACGACTTTTAGCTATCGATAGGGATTGGAATTCTAATTGTGATACACGATTTGTAGAAAATTCCAGTGAAATTTCGCTTCTTTATAAAATAGTCCGTCAACGATTTCCGTTCCACGCAAGTGCGGAACAGATTTTTATTTTCCGCACGGCTTCGTGTTGCTGTAGATGTGGATTTCAAGGAACAGGCGTGTAATGAATTTCAAATATTTTTTTTTTACTTCTGTAAAATTTGAATTGCTATACGATGAGCTCTGCCGACATATCGTTTAAAACAACTGTCAACGAATAATTACGAGAATTGCGTTCTCGCTAAATCATTCACACTCTTCCGAGGATTGCGTTCTCGCTGAATCATTCACACCCTTCCGCATTATTTCAATTAAAAATATCAGCGTTGGCTAAAATTGTAGTTGTGTCAAGCTCAATGTAATCAACACAGAACTACACATGTGTGTGAATGGGTTAATCAATATGGTACAAGTTCCAGCACACAAGAATAGAATGAGAGACCACATGCCTCTTGTTTTGTCCTTTTGTGATGGCACAAATGCCATATCGATTAACCCATTCACACACATGTGTAGTTCTGTGTTTATTACACACCTTCACGTCTACGAAAGCAATTATTAAAACACTCAATCATGCATTTGTCGCCACCTGAGTTCCAATGTGTTCTTTGTGCTTACTGGCAACCTATCAACAACAAGAATGCATTCTATCACCAATCAAATTTGCAAGAGGAACCCATTTTACTATGTTTAGCTATCGCTAGGGATTGAAATTGTTATTGTGGTGCACGATTTGTAGAAAATTCCAGTGAAATTTCGCTTCTATTTAAAAATAGTCCGTCAACGATTTCCGTTCTGCACATATGTGTGGAACAGATTTTTATTTTCCGCACGGCTTAGTGTTGCTGAAGATGGGGATTTCATAGAACAGGCGTGTAATAAGTATATGTACAGGATGCTCATTACCAGGAATGAAATGTCGCCTCGCATTACTAACAAGGGAATGCACTCCACCCCACACCCTATAATCTTAATGTTGGTTGTTGAGTGCTCTGTGTCGTTACATATCGTAGTTTAGTGCTATTCTCGTGGATCTGGGGATTCAATGTCTTCCTGTACGGACGAAACAGACAACTGGAGACAACCAGTGTTTAAGATTATTTTTTCGCTCTTGTTTCAAGTATCGAAACCTTTATCATGCGACTGCTTTGACACTGAAATTGTGGAAATAATTTACTCCGTATTGAAGCAATATGCTCGACTCCGCCATGTCTGCTGTCAAGGAAATGTTCCTTCAAGTGATTAAAAGACATATTTGGTCTCTTTATCCCCACCATCGTGACGATGGAACGTCTTGAGGAGCCACAACCAGTCTCAGGATTAGGGCTGATTTTTTAATTTAGGAATCGATTAATCGTCGCAAATAGTCGATCATAATCGATTAATCGTACCTAGATGACCCCCTCTCCCTCTCTCTGACGTCGATAAAAAATGAAGTTCAAGTCAGTTGACCTACCTCCGGTAAACAACGAAGACGATCCTTTTTAGGTGCATTCAAAGATTTGATGTTCTGAACTTTTGACCCGTCAGTGTAACAAACAAGACCGATCGGCGGTTGCGAACATCGCAATTGCCAACCGGTCTTGATTATTACACTGACGGTTCAAAAGTTCAGAACACCAAAGCTTTGATGAATGTACCTGAAAGACAATTGCTTCCAACAGATTCTTGGGGGTTTAACATCGATGTTCTTAACTCTTTACCTTTAGAAACAATAGTTTTTTCATCAAATTTTCTTTTAATTATTAAACGTCTAAAACGGGATACAATTTACCAATTATTCGACAACGAAAAATACTAATCGATTTCGCCGTGACCGATCAACAGTAGATTAATCGAATAATCGTGACAGCCCTACTCGGGATACTCTTAATCGGCATCCTTCCACTGCACACCGCCGTTTTAAGGGTTCAATTTTATTTCCACAGCTGAGCAACTAATGTGTTATAAATCGCTGTGTTGAAGTTCATTTCTTACACAAATTTAAAAGAGAATTTGTAATTTGAAATCGGTATGAAATGAGAATGAGAATGGATGAAGTATCATTTATATAAAATGGGACTCATTACAAATCACATCAATTACAGAAATTGCTTTTTAATTCGTAATGGTATAAAATTCGATAAGTACCATCTCATTCCACAAAAACAATTTACATGAAGGCAATTGTCACACCAGGAGGGCAATGGTATCAAGTGAGACTATTGTTCGTATAAGATAGTAGGCTTTATCGCATTTCCAAGTCTGGCACTGTAGCTTCGGGGGACAGGTTCAAGAGGTGCATATGTTATCTGTCAATATATTATCATCTGCTCACATGCACTGCACATTCTCCTCAGAACAATGGGAAAGAAATTAAAAGGGCGGTTCTGAGACTGTGCATCGTCAATAAACATATAGCCGTCGCCACAATATGCCCAAAACGGCGATGTTTACTGCTGAGGTATGTACACTTTTTGTATCATTTTTAATATTAAGCGGAATTAGTAAATAAAATTATTAATTAAATTGAATATTTATAGATATAGTAATTTAACACTCTCCCAACTAAATAACACCAACTTACGTAAACAAAACTCCTAATATATAAATTTTTTCGCAAGTTACATCAATACCATTTTTCAGGAAACCTGAGGTGTTTGTGCATAGCTTATGTTGATGTTGTTTCCATGGATCACGCTGGATAGAGAGTTTGAAGCGCAACAGAATCCATTTAATGAATATTTTATTTGCAGCCACGCGTCACTGGCGTGAACTGTTGTATCACTATCCCATTTGGATTTACCTCGACTCTCAAATTTTGGCCGGATAATGTTAACCCCCACCCCCAGCCCCACAATATGCACACTAATGTCAAAATACCAAAATTTCAAGCAGCAGATTTTCCCATAATGCAACAAAGAATTTAATCAAGTCAATGTTGTTGGACAGAGCTCATAGAGCTCTGTCCGGCAGGATTGAGTTGATTAAAACCATAGTAGCAATATGTGAAGTTTTTCCTACTTAACATTTCCGTATTTTGACATCAGCGGGCAGTGGGTTAAATAGTTAGATTAAACTTTTTTTTTTTAATTAACAAAAAGGATTGGATGACAAGTGCCCAGCACAAAGATTTTACCATTTCGTTAAAATACAGTTGGAAATTACAAAGAATCCTTACATATGTTTAAAAGCAGAGTGTGTAATGGGGAAGCAAACGTGTATATATTTCGAAACATTGTTGTGTGGCTGATCATCTTTGAAAATGTCAGAAGAGAAGAATGAGAGGGGGTAGAGAGGAAAAGTAAAGCCACACTGCAACTCTACCGGTGCGGATCAGTAAAACTATACGGGTGACACTTCAGTTTAACACCACCGGGACTCAGAGGGAATCCCAAATCACTGCTGTAGCAAGGACTGGCAGGACAGACATGCGGGAAGCAGCAAGAAATGTGTGAATTAAACACGGATGGCCATTGATTTTATAAGTCAACAAACTAAGAGTAAGTTGTTTTAACCCTCTACCAAACATAACGTCCCAAAGCGTCAGCGCTGTTCACAGGAATCGCCATATAAATTTTATTATGTTTTCAACTGTTTGTCTGAAAAACACAGCTCACGACTACAGGTTGAAATAGTTGTATACACTGCCAATGTATGGTAACTAATGACTGTATGGTCAACATATATTCTCACGTTAAGTGATTGGTTAATTTCAGTAACTAAGATTGGTTAATCCCAAAGCGTTTTGTTGCAATTTATGGAGATTTATTGTGGGCATCCATCAACAATATGTGACAAAACAAGTCTTTCTTCGCATAATGCTGTCTGTTTCTAACCGGGTATAGAGTTTTCCTTGTACATTGGAACCCACTTGATTGTCTACTGTTCACGTTAGGTAAAGGGTTAATTGAATAAAACATGGTAAATGAATATAACTTCTAAACAGAGAACCACACCTTACCATAGCTTTAAAACCAATTTGACTTGTTAATTGCATTCAAGTTATTGGCTAAACACCCTGTTAAATGGATAAAACATATTGTAATATGTTGAGATACTACTCTGACAATCACTATATTCCCCTTGCTTCTAGGCACATATGTCCTCAGTGCATACGCCCAATGCAGGCATTTGATCTATTGTTGGAGAGGGCTCCGTGAGCTATGTCAAACAAGATATAATAGAATGCAACATTCGCAAAACTGTTTGTCCAGACACGGACGAATTCCTAGCATTCTTACTAATAGAGTGGATGCCTAGTTAAAGCAGTACGTGGAGACTGTATTATCACTAAATCACCCGCAGAGTGGAGGTTCCACCCGAGCAATAGTTGCAAATTTGTTTCAAAGCATAACTGGCACCAGCAAAGTTTCAGCCAATGGACCTCCGGGTTAAACCCGGAGGTCCATTGGCTGAAACATTGCTTGTGTTTTTCGTCGATATGTACAAAATTTGAAAGTTATAGCTTGGGTGATAACTCCACCCCGCGGGTGGTTTAGTCTTAATCCACTCTCCGCGTAATGTATCTAGAATACAGGAAAATGCCAACATCCCTGTTAATTGAATACTCTTAGAAAGTGAATATTTTTTTATTGGGAAAGTTCCTTTGTACCAGCACGTTTTAATATAGTCTGACAAAGTGGCACGAAAACCTCAAATAGCTTACTACTGAAAAACATGGAACAACAGAGCAGTTGAGGAGTGGTGGATACGGTGTAAACTAGTAACACATATATCATTCACAAGAAATAGAACAAATACTGGTCATTTACAGATGAAATTTGAAACTCTCCCATTTTTTTTAATATAATTCCGTACGTTCAAGCGAATGCCCATATTTTCCGTACAAATTCGGATTTTACATACAGTGGCATTTTCCGAATTGGGACAGCAAAAATTGCAGATGTCCATCATGTACCTGGTTATCCCCTCTCATACTCCGCTACTCGGCTCCTCGAAACTCGGACCCAAGAGCGTCACGAAAGTGACTGGTTGGCAGGGGTTGGACAGAGCTCATAGAGCTCTGTCCAACCCCTGCCAACCGGTCAACCGGTCACCACTTGATTTGATGGCTTACACCACGGTGGCCGTGGACTGGTCACTTTTTTTCGTGTGGACAATATTCCAAACAACAATTATAGGGATTATAGGAATAACCATCAACAATTTAATTAGTGAAGCACCAGATATTACCTGGTAAGCGGATACGTGGACACCATTGTCCACGCGTTGATTACAGCCAGTCCAAAGCGAGTGCACTGTAGATCCCGACTGATAAAATATTATCAAGTCCCGAGTTATATAATATTCCAACTAAATCACCAACTCATTGCATCGACGAAGGCATGCCTTGCTGATGTCATTGGATTATTATTAACACGGCATTGAAGTTAAAAGACTCAACAGCTCCTGGAAATGTATTTATGTCAGCTGGCTAATTGCCATATCTTGTAAAATGCTAATGATTTATTTTAGTCAGTTTTTTTAATAAGTAGAAAATACAATTCTAGACTATTGTAAAAGTTTTATAGTATTGGTTTTCTGATCGGAAAAAAATAATGGTGGTATCACACAGCTCTCACTCGTTCTCGTCCTCCCCCCAGCTCGGACCATATGTTAGAAACCCTAAGCTTGGGACTATCAAAAGACCCAGTAACAGAAATCTCTGGTCAACCCTGCGTATTATTAGTTACCCCGTGTCTGATCACGATCAAGTGGTACGGGTTTTTACCTACCCGAAGCCAGCCGTTTCCCATGAGGCAAAGGCCTCACGGAATAAGGCTGGCTTCGGGTAGGTAAAAACCCGTACCACGTGATCAGACACGGGGTAACGAATTTATCTATTGACTTTCCGTTTTAGAAGTACCATCTATTTCATGTGTGAACACACACAGCATGAGATCTTTTATCTTCCATTGTTGAGCCATACAGGTTTCTGTGGAATTTTTTGTGCAAAAGAGTTTTTGTCAAAATATGCCGATATGACTAGTATAAAAAAATTATTGAATTTCTTTTTTTTCTTTTTTGTCTCAAAAACAGCTTATGAAACCCACATTGGAGGGTACTCGACAAGCTCATTCCAATAAGGGGTCATGAGCTATATTTTGGAGATAAAAAAATTAACATATAATACATGTACTCTGTAAAACTGGAATGACGCGTCTTCTACGGGGTATGGACAATTTGTAGATTTCGGAACGAGGCTTCCACTGGGTATGAGAAATTTGTCAGTGGCTTGGTGGACGTATCGTGGGTTTCAATGAATATGGTCTCATACCACGTATCTATCAACCAATCAAATCAAAAAATTCACTTTAGTCAATAGATAAATCCATATACTAATTATGAAAATAACCCGTAGGTTGAAGTTTTAGTCCAGACCTAATCCTTATAAACAGATCTAAAAAGTAATTGTCCCAGGTTGAACCTCCGGGTTTAACTTGGAAGTTCATTTGTTAATAACTGATTTGAATTCCATTGCTTGTTTTGCGCGAAATTCAGTTCTGAGTGATTCCACTTCGTGAGTGCTTTTCAAGCATGTAGATGTTGAAAATATTGTCATCCTCCATTCGTCTATTTATTCAATACGAACTCTCTTGTTGGGCGCATCACTCAGAAAGACAGAATATTCCAAAAATGAAACGAAGAATAGTTTCGGAAGCGGATCACACTTACCCCGTTACCCTACGTACGTAACGGCCAAAATCGGCCAGCGCTATTCGCAAAAATCCCCATTCAGTTTTCCTTATTATTTCATTTTTTATCTCAAAAGCTCAGTTTATGACCCATCATTGGAACGAGATCGTTGATCTTGTTCCAATGATGGGTCATAAGCTATGTTTTTGACGCAAAAAATTAAAAAATATCGGTATTCAATAATTTTGTTTGCAGGTGTCGTCTGCTTTGCGTGTCAGGTAAATGGATAAACCCCTCTTTGAATATCATCGGGTCTCCGGAAGATATCAAAAAGAGACCTATTCGAGAACACCTCGGCGAATGTAATATTTCTGAACCTGTGCAACACCAATCGAATCGAATCGAATCAGCGGAACGATTTCGAATCGAATCGAATATGGAAGCTTCTCAGTGTTATAACCACATCTCATTAAACTATACACAGGTTCACAACCCATAATGTACATATTGACACCAGCTTCGCTATGAACATTTCAGGTCGACTGTCTGGTCAATAAACTGCCATATGGTTCACAACTTCGTGCAATACCTGTTAAATATGAAGTCCGAACCTGCCTTCTAGATCCATCGTACAGCTTCCGACCTCTCTGACTGCTGGTTCAATAGCTCAACGTTCGGTGATGCATAGTATGCCTTTCCCAGGTGTTATAAATGCTATGCAATATGAAATCCAGCCCTGTGTTTTTAGTAAATCACTGTCCCCATACTATACATGAGCACATTTGATTGTAGGGTTTTCTTACATAGACACGGAATCTTTTTAACACTCCAGATATTAGTGTTCTCCCTCTCTGCGTTAATCCTTTACCCCACGTAACGGCCAAAACCGGCCAACGCTATTTCCCCCAAAATGCCATTCATTATTTTTTTTCATTTCTTTTGTCTCAAAAACATAGCTTACGAAACCCCTCCCACCCCCACCTCCACCCACACCCCTTGGAACGAGCTCGCAAAAATGAAAAAACTTTGTTATTCAAGAATTTTGTTTGCAAGTGTCGTCTGCTTTTCGCTTTAGGTAAAGGGTTAAACGGGAAAATCAGGCAAGCTACTGAAGAGAATATTTATTTATTAACCCTTTACCCAACGTAACGGCCAAAACCGTCCAGCGCTATTAATTTTCATTATTTTTTTCATTTTTGTCTCAACAACATAGGTTATGACCCCTCTTTGGAACGAGCTCATCGAGCTCGTCCCAATGAGGGGTCATAACCTATGTTTTTGAGACAAAAATTTTTTAAAAAATAGTTATTCAAGAATTTTGTTTGTAAGTGTCGTCTGCTTTTCATGTTAGGTAAAGGGTTAACTGTGCAAAAATAATATTATTTAACACTCGGATAGAATACATCAATATTTCTGTGAAGTATTTTCCAAGGTTCAGTAATTATCGACACACCACTTAATTCATCAGGTAATAAACACGACTGCCACAACTGGCAGAAGAAATAGATATATCGTGAATATGTCATTTCTAAAACCAAAGACCCTAAAATTTAACTTAAACTTGACACTCTTCAGTTTGAATGGCATTTCTGCGACAACGAGTGACGAAGGTGTTTTCTTTCCAACTGTAACACAAATCGTGTTGGAATCATGAGGAACACAAACAAGTTCTAATGCTTTGAGCATTCGGTTCGGACCAGACATCAATTAGATTACACCATCCATATATTCTTACGCATGTCATGAAATCTGATATCCTGCGGGACTGGATGGATACGTTAAATCATTCCCCCAGAGAACAAGTTCTGATGCTCTTGAAAATTTACGCACTCAACCTACAGATACTTGGGATGTTAACTTTATATTCTTCTCTTTCGTCCAGAATTGCAATGGCATTTTTGTGAATCTTTTCTGTCGAATAAAATGAAAGCAGCCAAAAGCAGATTTGCCACGCACCAGTTCAAACTTGAACGGTTCGGCCCTGCGTTAATTTTTTATGGACGTACTGTATTAGAACCAAACTTACGGCCCCATCTTCTACGTGTGGTATCAGAAAACATTCACCGTTTGAACGCTGTCTTTAAAACAGGAGACATTCCACTGTAACCTAATTCTCGTCATATTTTCAAGTTCGTAATAACGTAGCGGTTATTGTAAACATTCAAAGTAAATGTTTCAAATCACTTTTCAGCAGGTTTTTGGTGTGATGTTCGTGGTGTTTGGAAGTATTTATGTTCTTGAAAAAAAGGAAAAAATGTAAACACGACTATTATCGAATGTTTAAGATATCTAGTCATCCAATGGATGACAGGTTCGTGTGAACGACTCATCGGATCTAAACTTTACTCGTCACGTAAGACCGTATGGGCTGAATTTCCACAGCCTTTAAAATTTGATCGGATTGAAACTCAACTCTCTGAGTGTTTAATACCAGTCCGGACTCCTCCTGTTGCACAAGAACTTGACAAAAATGGACAGTTGCTGCAAAGGTACGAATGGACAAAGCTGCCGGTTTGACTTCACTTTATACATATGAATTGCTGAAACGTCAGATAGCGTCAAGTCAATCACCTCGATAACTCCACCAAGGCGTTGACGTTTGGTGGCGTGAAAGCGGTTACCGGTGACTGTAGCCACAGCATAACAGTGTTCACTTCGTCAACCTTCACGGTGTTTATCTAGCACGAAAGCCAATAACGTGCACTGCAAAAAATATAGGTTCTCTTTAGAACCAAAACTGGTTCTAACCTTGTCCCTGAGATAGAACCAGCTTAGTTTAAACAGTATTTATTTCAAATCAAATAAATTTACCAAGATTAGCATTCAATTTTTAACAGAATAATACATGAACTGAAGTAGATTCAGCAGTAAACTTGGAGCTTATTCAACGCAGTCGCCAAACATTTTGAAACAAAGCGAATATAAATACCTGGTATATTGGTTCTATACAGAACCAAAACTGGTTCGATATGCCAACTGTTCATATCTCCTTTGCTTAATAACGATTTGAGACAACCTCGTATAAGCTCTAAACTTACGGCTGAAACCACTCAATTTATGTTTAATTCTGTTAATATTTAATGTTAATTTTTATAAATTTATTTGATTTGAAATAGCTCCTGTTTAAATAGAACTGGTTCCATCTCAAGAACAAGATTAGAACCAGTTTGGAACCTATATTTTTTGCAGTGTGGTATCAGCTTTTCAATCCCGGGACTTGATTTTTGTCAATAATTTCAAAAACAATGTTTGAGGCTAAACAAATGTACCCTAAATCAGATATTCATTTTCCACAGATATCAAAATACATTCAGTAGAAGCGGTCGGCTATTCCGAAGCGTCGGGAAATTGAAAATCTTCGATAATCTTGTTATTATTTAGGCGCTGTTTATTTATAGCAACATCCGCCTCCACCTTCAAGATGGCGGCGGTTGATATATTTTTTATACATGTGACCAATGAGCGTTCTAGCAAACCAGGTGTACAGTATACAGTCGCCGTGAACTGGTCATAATCCACGCGTGTGCAATGTTGTCCACGCATGCGTTTACTAGGTAATAAAATCATCAGCAGCAAAATTTTATTTAATGAAGCACCGGTGTGACAGGACTGATAGTCCGTAGGAACGTTAGTCCCTCTGGACTATTATTCCGCGGAATTATAGTCCTAGGTCTAACATTTCTAGGAATAGTAGTCCGGCGGAATAATAGTCCAGAGGGACTAATTTTCCAACGGACTATCATTCCTGTCACACCGGCTTCAACCCGGTGTTTCATTAATTAAATTTTTGATGGTTATTCCTACAATTATTGTATGGAGTCAACTATTATTGCGTCCGAGGAAAGTGACCAGTCCATGGCGGCCGTACTCTATAGAGATCAGCGTTTGACTGCAATTTGTAACCCGCATAGAGAAAGTTACCTGAGATAATATCAGATAAACAGACACTTTCTTGTGGGTCAGAATATTTTATACGAAATTTATGAACTAAATTCATTAAAGTCGATTAGAGCCGAAGATTACCGAGCTCTGACTTACCGTGCCTAGGATAACCGAACAGAGGTTTACTGAGGCTCGAATCGTAGGCAGCATATAACATTCCTTGGCTTCTTGTAGAATGGCGACGAAATTGTGGTCACCCTATCACACCATATGTCGTTCGGAAACGAAGATGTTACAATCATTCAGAACTACGTAATTACACGTGATCTCATGATACATGTGATTCATACAAAAAGACAACACGGCGTGTTTGAATTATTTATGTTACGAAAAATATTATTTTATACCATGATTACCTATTCTACTATATATGAAAAACCTATGACATAAATTTTAGCTTTACACACCAACCGTGGTGAACACGTCAGCAATGGAATTTCAAGAGATACAATTTACTCCTACAGTGGAACTACATCCAAGTTGACCTTTGGTGACGTCAACCTGAATGCGAACGTGTTTAAATTTGTCGCACGTCGCCTCGCGAAGAGTGAAATGAAAGTGTAAATTATTTATCACGTTTTTAAATGAGTTTACCACATAAGACACCAACAATAATGCATTGTTTCGTTAATAAAGGAGCCATTACCCAAAATAGTATGTTATTATGTTATTAAAATGAAAAAGGCCCTGTTTATATTTCCATTTCGTTTCGGAGATATAATTGACTGCTGAAGTACCGTCCACCGATGCTCATGTAAACAAAAACAGATTCGCACGTTTGTACGTCTGCCGCTTAGTGAAATCGAAAAAAATATTAGCGACTCTTAATAATCTGACGATCATGGTATAAATAAAATATACCCATAGTAGCTTGGTGTACCAAATGTTCACCACTCGTGGGGAAGTGGTGTTAACCGCGCGCCAAAGGCTCGCGGTTAACGCCACTTCACCACTCGTGGTGAACATTTGGTACACCAAGCTGTCTATCAGTATTGCATTGGGTTTGATGCTCTCGCGGAGTACTGTCATGTTGCGTTCAAATGCAAAAGGCCATCCATCCCATGTAAATAGAGAAAATGTGGTGACTAGGGATGTCTGCATATTATTTGAGAAAAACCCGAGGCTATGGGGTCATACTATACGATTTGCCTCATGTGGCCAAAGAGAAATGTTCATGGGAGCTGTAGCACTTGCCTGTCCGCCCTTGTAAAAAACGGAAATGTAGCTGAAGGGACTGGTAATGCAAACAACAATTGAAAATAGAGAACAGAAGTCACAGCTAAGTATATTTTTTATTTCTTCTATTAGTTTTTATTGCATTTGGAGTTAAGAATCAGCATCAAACTGAAACAGAGATTATTGTGGATAAGTGTTCAAAATGTCACACATGATGAGAACAATGCACTAACTTGTACGCTATTCCTAAAACAGTAACAAAACGGTATTATGAGATGAAGCGTGAAGATTATCAAATGTTGCATTGTGAAAAGATTAAAACCCCCTTATGTTAATTAAAATATGCAACCCATACGAATAGTGCGGGCTATTTTATATTTGGGAAGTGCTTTCGAATATGAGCCAATTATATCTTGTTCGACAAATTGCAATAAATTCAATCTTACATATATGGTGGTGCTGATGATAACGATATCATGGAACAATCGTAACTAGATAAGTACGTAATAATGTGTTCATAGATTTACATTGCCAAAGGTCTCACTTCCGCCTTCAGGTCGCGACAGACTTGTGCCCAAGTGGGACGGAATTTCATTAATAAACTATTGCGAAATCACGACAGAATCACCAAACTCAATGTTATCGCGTTTCTTTTCCGATTGGTGAGATTATATAGTGTTGCAGAGCGTGAAGCGGAGAGATAAATTTCGATCGAATCGCGACGTAGTCTCGATTCGATCGAAATTCTGTTTTCGCTTTCGCTATCACAGCACTGTACATGTGCACGTAAGAAGTGCTTTTGAAATCTAGATCGGAAGAAAATACAACGTTAGGAGAGGAAAGTGCGCGCGCGCGTGCGTGCGTGCGTGCGTGCGTGCGTGCTTGCGTGCGTGCGTGCTTGCTTGCGTGCGTGCGTGCGTGCGTGCGTGCGTGCGTGCAGGTGGTTTTTATTTTATTTTTTTATTTTTGTAGTTATTTCTTTGACATCAGAAGTTCATCTTCTTGATTTGTTTTATGCCTCATAATCTACAGAATAGCATGGGTGGTGGTGTATTTTGCCCCTTGTCTGCAAGAAGGCTTTGCAAAGCTAAAGCATTGCAAAGCCTTCTTATACTAAAGGGACAAATTTATCAATTTTATTAACTTGGGTAAAATATTTTTTATTTTTTCAAGTTTGAAATGATTATAAAAAGAGAGCATGCGGCAGCCAAAAGTGCCATGCGAGATGACCTGAACAACAGATTTTTAACTTATAAAGGCTTTAATTCACATTCTTATTTGACAAACAAAACTCGAGATGGAACGAAACAATGTCAGAAGCATATTTATGTACAACATTTTTCCCGTATGCAGAGTAAAAAAAATGTTTTTGGGGGGTAAACAGCCGTTGATGCTCACAGCACACTTTCCCCTTTTCATCTTACCTTGTTTTGTTAGTGGGATAACTTATTCCATTTTTTTCCAAGAAGACAAAATTCTGATCTCTATTGGTATATTCTGATATAATTATATTGAATTGGGTAATTCCATTTTCTTCCGGTAAAAACTGCAATTCCAGTTTCTACTTGTAGAAGTTAGAATTCCACATTCTGCTGGTAGAGAATGAAATTCTGCCAAACTGGAATTCCAAGATCTATCGGTAAAACAAGGCATTCCAAGTTCTTCAGGTTGTTGTATCTAACACTCTAGATTCTACCCACAAATCTATACACAACTGCTCTGCTGGAGAAAACGGCGCGAATCAGTCTGCCTTCCCACCCCACTCACATATCATGACGCCATGTCCCTTCACCTCCGACATGACGTGCCCCTGGCCATCTAAAGTGTTGATACAACCATATAAATAAAAATGCATATAGAATATACCCTTATTAGCATGGTGTACCAAATTTCACCACGAGTGGTGAAGTGATGTTAACCTTGGGCCTTCTGTGCGCGGTTAACACCACTTCACCACGAGTGGTGAACATTTGGTTCACCAAGGTACTTTAGGTATATTTTATTTATACCATGATGTTCAGAGTACTAAGAGTCGCTATTCTTTATTTTTTCTCGATTTAACTGAGCAGCTGCCGAACATACGTGTGAATTTGTTTCTGTTTACATGAGCATCTGTGGGTGGTACCTCCGCTGTCACTTTTATCACCTAAATGAAATAGAAAAAGAAACAGGGCCTTTTTCATTTTAAAAACATAATACCAAACTGTTTCGAGTTATGGATGCTTTATTAACATGGGAGAATGCATGTTTTTTTTAATATTTGGTGTTGTATGGGGGTAAGCCCATTTAAAAGCGTAATAAATAATTGCCACTTTCATTTCACTCTTCGCGAGGCTACTTGCGATAAATTTAGACAAGTTCGCATTCAGGTCGACGTCACCAAAGGTCAACTTGGATATAGTTCCATTGTAGGTGTAAATTTTAACTAATGAAATTCCATTGCTGGCGTGTTCACCGCGGTTGGCGTGTAAAGCTAAAATTTATGTCATAGGCTTTTCATATATAGTAGAATAGGTAATCATTGTATAAATATAGGTCATAGGGTAACAGCTTTCACTTTATCAAACGACATGGTGTTTTCCCAGCACGGACACTAGTCACACAATATCAATGTTCTAATGACGGCACTTGCTTTTTGTCAGTAATAATTAAAATTAGGTGTAAATGTTGCCACGAAAAATGTGCACTTGATCAACATATTCATTTTTCACAGACAAAGTTATGTTCTTTGAAAAGCGATCAGTGATTACGAGGCTTCTGTTTTTGTTGTCGAGCATGATTGTTTTTTGTTTGTCGAATATCCGCCAACCACCCACGCCCCATAAGATGGCGGTGGTGGAGAGACTTTTCGATACGTAACAATGCGTCGCATGAGAAGCATAAGGTTCTATCTTCCAGAGGAAGATAGAACCTTATGGTTCTCAAGAGACGAATAGGCGTTCCAGAAATCCCATTGTATAGAGAGCACTGGTTTCTACTTAGAGAAGTTGGAATTCAAATGTCTGCTGGAAGAAGATGTGATTGGGCTGGTATGTTCTACCGGTACACGCTGTAATTCCAATTTCTTCTTGAAAAATATCATATTTCACCACAACATATGTGTATATTGGTTCTGTCTCTCCTATTTCGTAAATAAAACTCAGCAAAACTCCCACCAATAAGAAATAGTGTAGGATAACAGTAAACCAGTTTTTTATTCCATTCTCAAACATAGATTGTTGCCTGACCGTTTTCTAAAACGTTGTTACTTCGCGTGTTGGCACCTCATAGGCTTATGTCACCGCATTGGCCATTTTTTTTTATTTCCTTCGGAGAGAAGTAATCAACCAACTGCTTCACGACTTGACATGAAAACCAAAATAGTAAGGTAAACTTTTCCTCGTTTAAATTCAAGTTTACTTCATCATATTCACAAAATGTTAAGGGTAAATAAAAGAGAATATAATTACGAAGTAATTAACTCACTTGATTTGAGTACGACTGGTGTTCTTAAGTGCACACATGGGGCCAACCTCATAACAATATTACAATTGTATTTTCTAGAATTGTATTTTCTTGTTATGACTTTGACTGGGGTGAAATGAACCATTATTATTTTCAAAGATCTCGCACTTTGCCACATCTTTTAAAATGCTAATGATTTATTTTAGTCAGTTATATTAATAGGAAGAAAATACAATTCTAGAAAATGCCCCGCATTGGCCATGGTGGTAAAAGTATTATAATATTGGCTCCTGGAGATAACAATGTTACCCCAGGCAACCCAATCAGTTGTTGTATTTTTGTTATATTGTTATATTTTCCCCACGAATATTCATTCTCGTTTAAGGGACCTGCCATATACCAGCGGTCTAACTGTGACGTACATGTAGGGGGGCGGAGGAGCGATAGTCTCGAACAAACCTTTTGGCGGAAAAATTCGGCGAGTGGGGAAAAACGTTTATGATTTTAGTTCATAAAATGTTGAAAAACGGAAGAAAATTTACTGACGTTTTGGCCAAAACATATGTGTTTAGACTGAATTTCCGATGCGTTTTGGATGTTAAAACGGCAAAACTTTGATAGCCCGCTCTAAAATATGTCGACAAATGTTTGTTTTGTATGTTCGAAGCGTATGGCTTACCACGTACCCATCACCTTCTTCCCGACGTCATTGGTGCTTCGTAGCGAGAAAACTATAGGAGCGTAAAACATGGTATTATCAGTTGGAATTGATCAGAAACAGAGAGAATTTATAATAGAATGTCAAAGACAGGAGTAGCTTGGATAGGAAACAATGATATTACAACTAGTGAAATAAAATGGGTCTTGCGTGTAATATTGTTAGGAAGACGAATACCATTTTTCTTGGCGAGTTAAATCTCTTGGCACTCTCTCTGAGGGCAACATCAAATACTTTTATAATTAGTCGGGTATTACATTCACCTGCCCCCCTGGTAGTATATAGTATTGGCCAAATCTTCTATATTTAAAAACAATTTTTCGTTTTTTTCACGATTGATGTGACATTTAGAACACAACTTTGTTTTCAAGTGTAGAATCAAGGTTATTTAATGGAATTTCGAGGGGCAATTTCTGGAGGCACCCTCTGATATGTTTAATTTTTGGATCAGCCAAAAGTTTTGCAGTTTTTCAGAAAACCCTAGACGATCTGAACGAAACTTAGATTACCATTTAAATGGGTAACTTAAACACAATTTCTGTAAACAAAAATCAGCCTGAAATCACTCAGCCCCGGTTCTGTCTAAACGGAAAAAATGGTCAGTTGTTTTTTCCCCAGAACTGCAGATGTAACTGATATTTATTTATTTATTTATTTATTTATTTATTTTATTTTTTTTTTTTTTATTTATTTATTTATTGCGGTTTTACAACACTTTCGACATCCAGGGTTACCTCCTGTCAGACAGTTTTACGGGTGGACGAAGCCGGAGTAACCGAAGACAACCACTGAGCAATGGGAGCAACTGTCAGACTCCCCAACGTACTAACTCCACACAAGCAGGGTTAGCATTGGTTGAAGACAAGAGCACCACCGACGAGCAGTACGCATTAGTACACAACGCCACCGTGTTTCCACGTGGACAGACGGGATGAAGTGCCTTGCCCAAGGACTCAACGCTGTGGCCCCTAGTGGGGATCGAATTGTGGACCTTTCGGTTTGACGTCCAGTCTGGTAACCATTGAACCACGATGCTCGCATATTTGGTATGGAGAATCCACAGGAGAAATATGTATCCACTGGTCAAATATATATTGTTGTATCAAGGGCTCTCAGACCGAAATCTATTTTTAAAATTGTGTGATGAACATTAATTCTCTGCAAAAAGATGCATCAATAATCTGAAGCTGCACGCTTTCCCACAGTGCACCTATGAATTTATGAGGGAATAATATACTGTAAAAGTTTTTCATAGCAAATTTCCTTACAACAAGCTTGTCTAGTGATTGTGCAGTTAAAACTCGAAGTCCTGTCACGAACTGTGCGCTTATCGGGGCTTAACTGTGCGTAGGAATTGCGCGAAATTGCCATATCGAATGGCATACAAAGCACGGCAGGTTCTCCTTGTTACTCAGAGTAAACACGGGCAATGTTTCTGCCAGTGGACCTCCGGGTTACCCGGAGGTCCATTGGCTGAAACATTGCTTGTGCACAAGCCATATGTACAGAATTTTATAGCCTTACTATGGTCGTAACGCGTAGAATAACGCGCAGATCGACGTGCTATTTGTGCGCATTGCATGACAAGTCTTCTAGTTTTAACTGTATATCAAGAAAGTACTGTCCCTCCAACATATAGGCCGATAATAAGGCACATTTCTAGGAACATTTTCGACATGTATGAAAGCATCTTAAAAAGTTCTTAAAATGGCGCAACCTTCTTCATGTCGCTAATTTGTCTGACATGATAATTGTCTTGCATTTTTGGGGCATTGTTTGTGTATCATTCCTTAAGTTCACCAAAGCGATATCTGCAATTCTCTGGCATTGCAGATGTCGCCTTTCTGCAATTAAAAAAAGACTAAGGGGTGATGTGTCGTCCAAGGATTTTGATTTCCAGTCAAAATTGTTTTGTGTTCGATAGTGTCATTACCAGCAGTAGATATTGTTTATATCCGTGAGTGGTTTATCAGGGATGAATCGGACAAATACAGGAGTGCCTTGCCGATGGATTTCCTAAATCATGTCACACCGCTGTACATGATGGATACAATTTGCGGTGTTGGAGTGGTGCTCATAAGCAACTCTATTATGCCATCGTTACCATGGAGACGAGTATTATGAAGTTATGCACGTTTAATCCTTCATTTTGTTACGGGGCGGGGCGTTCTCCGTCGCATTTTTTAACGTGTCCCTCGAATATTATTTACAGACAAATAAATGGATAGGCTTAAAGCTGGGGTGGGAGTGGTCATGGAGTGTTCTACCGATGGACTACTCTATGAGTTGTGTCATCAGGACTCTTGGTTGGTACAGACACCGATTTAAATGGGTAGCACGTAGTGCTGGAGTTCTGATCCTATAGTATCGGGTGTGTATGCAGTTCATTAGTTGTATATTACGAGCTGGGATTGTGTCTCTAATTCTCCCATCTGCCTCCTCCAGCCTTATGCTATGTGTCTCTGTGTCGCCTCGTTCAATTAACTTATTATTCTGACGCGGTGTTTCATCAGTAATCCATGGCCTTGTACAGGTTGTCTGTATTAGAGATATGTTCGAATGCCTTGCTTGTGTGGATTTTCCCGAATCTGGGCTTGATACTTATCAAATACATTCTTTCTTTAACCCTTTACCTAACATGAAAAGCAGACGACAGTTGCCAAAAAAAATCTTGAATAACTATTTTTTTCTCAAAAACATAGGTTATGGCCCCTCATTGGAACGAGCTCGACGAGCTCGTTCCAACGAGGGATCATAACCTATGTTTTTGAGACAAAAAATGAAAAAATAATGAAAATTAATTGGCGATTTTAGAGAATAGCGCTGGCCGGTTTTGGTCGTTACGTTGGGTAAAGGGTTAAGTGTATTGTCCGCATTTTGACTGTTAATGGTTAAATCCCCAACCCTAACCGATATCGATACACTACCAACCAAAAAGACCATTTCTACATATTCACAAACCACTCCACGCCATATTCTGATTAAAGTCTAACCAATCATTTTTGCAACTCTTACATTTCTTTGTCTGTTTCGGCTCTCGGTGATTGCATTTGTCACTAACTAAATCAGCCAAACGAATTTCTATATCAGGATTATATTTACCTAACATGGCGGCCAAAAACGGACAGAAAATTCACAGAATAAGCTTACCACAGCCTAAAACATCTCGGATGTTTTTGAATAAGACCACACAAATATGGAGATCGTTAGAGCCAGCTCGTCGAGCTGGATCTATTGATATCCATGTGTTTATGGTTTTATTGAAAAATTGTAAAATTTGTTAATTTATTTTTAAAAATACTGTGTTAGGTAAATGGTTAAACAATCAATCCTATTTTATCTCTAACGTCAGCCTATTCCACTACCAGTCCATACAGAGTTATCTCCCTAGCCCGAAATATTATCAATTGGATTTTCCATGCGAAGCTTTTAGGGCCACGAGGAGCCGCCACCTTCCAATTGGAACTCCATGGCACTTCTCGCGTCTGCTACTAGACAGATACCACTACTGCTGGCTAGTACAATTGAACGCCATTACCTGACCTTTATACCCCAACTGATATGTATTCAAACATTGAGAAATGTGTTACGTACACCACGCGTTGAATCTGGTCTATGTGTGAGAACGTCATCTGATTGGTCGTTACGCATCTGCGCGACGCTGTGATGTGAAGAAAATCTTTAGACACAAAAATGTCAAGCAAGAATGTAAACATAACGTTGTAGATGATATTTTTCCTCAAAACATATCAGCCTCATCCACTGAATAAATACAGAACACACCCTCGGGTAGAGGGACAGGTATCAACAGCCCGTGTTGGAGGGTTTGTTGTATTTCACGCGCGCATTCGTTATTGATTTCAGTCCCCCGTACTCCATCCTCGTTGTTCTGTCTTAACCCTTTGAACTGTAGTGGTTTCTTCCACGCCAATTCAATGGCAGCAATTAGAAGAGTCCATATTGATTATTTGGGGTACACTAATCAGTATTTAAAAATACTGATTGGTCTACCCCACAATATTTACTGAACAGCCATCCTATATAATGACGTTATGACGTATCATGTTCCTGGCCGAAAAAAACGGCCGCTAGGGTTCAAGGGTTAATAATTAACTTTATTGACCTCTATTGTCATCCAGCACTCCAGTCAAATGGTTTGTACAATTACTATCACTGCTAACCTCACCACTTCTACTGCTATACGGCTGCCCTGGACTGGTCACTTTCCACAAGGGGGCAGTTTTTCTACGGACGAAATAATATTAGATTCGGACCACAAATTATAGGAGTAATCATCATAAATTTAATTAATGATGCACCGGGTATAACCCGGTGCTTCATTATTTAAAAATTTGTTGATGATAATTTTTATTACCTGGTAAACGCACGCGTGGACATCACTACCCGCGCGTGGATTACAACAACTCTATAGCAACTGTACTGTGACCAATAGTAGATGCGACTGCCACTCCCTCCCGCTAGTTGGTATCACTCTAGACCAAACCATGAAACACGTTCAAGCTCACAAGATGGACCCAAGCATACAACAATGACCCAGCTGAAAAAAAAACAAATAAGTCTTACTTAGAACGCTACCTGGCGTACATGGGGGTTAGGCCAAACAGTGTCGGACTTAAGCCGAAGATGGTCTGTGTGAGTGGTAGATAATCAGGGTAGGAAGATAGGGTGGATGTTGACCCTTGATGGCAAACGATGAGTATAAAAATAGGATAATGGGCCCCATAGGTAGACAAACAACCCGGGAATTCTGGACTTGAGTGCAAACTCATAGACACCCACAATGTGCCTTCGTTGAGTTGAACACATCCCTAGAGCAGGTGACTACTCTAGTGAATGTTGTTTGCTTTAAAAGCGACCAGGTGCCGCCCATGAAAACACACCGCGGCCGTTAAGAAACCGGTAAACAAACCACAATGGGTTGAAAACGAGGACTTTAAATGATTCATGGCGCAAAGTACTCGGAACAACGTTTGAGCCATGTGTGCATCAAGTTGCATCAATGCATCTTGATGAACTCAATGGACGAAATATAGATCCATTGCAGTCAGTATTTCTCTTCTTCCTCCTTTCCGTGGACGAATACCATCTGTTTCAAGATGAATCTGAAGAAACCACATCGTGACGGTGGTTTGGGGGCAGTCCCGTGTGGCATATCTGTTTATGTCAAATAATTTATCGGAAAGCTGCACGACAATCGCGTTAAAGTTAAACGGACAGACCTACATTTTGATAAAGTACGCATGTTTACTAGCATTTATAATTTAAAATGCAAACAATATGACAAGTGTACTTACAGTACGTGGAGAGTGGATTGTAACTCAATCACCCGCGGAGTGGACTTATCACCCAAGGTATTACATTCAAATTTTGTACATATCGACAAAAAACACAAGCAATGTTTCAACCAATGGACCTCCGGGTTTAACCCAGAGGTCCATTGGCTGAAACTTTGCTTGTGCTGGTTATGCTTTGCGACAAATTTGCAATTATTGCTTGGGTGGAATCTCCACTCTGCGGGTGATTTAGTGATAATACACTCTCCACGTACTGTATGCTACCTAGTTGAATAACAATACCTAGATAAAATGAAAATACCACTGTAAATGGTGAGTAGTGTCCAAATTATGAAAGCGATTGTAACATGTTGTCTTGACTCTTAAGCAAAGTGGGATGGGGGGAGGGGGACCAGCAATTCAGAAAGTTAGACAAACGGCTATAAATAAATGTATGTTGCCCACCTCCAAAAAAGACGCCATAGAATCTGCAATACATGTCACAACACTTTTCGGGGGTGATTATACTCTCCTCATCTCCCAGTTCTCTGGAGTTTAGTCGCGACACGCCCCAAAACTGCTTTTTCAATTCCAATACCGATGGAATGAATGGGTGTGTTGTAAGTATATGCCTTGGGATGTGATGTCACCCTGATAACAAAGTCAGTGTTATTTTAGGCTCCTATTCCATTTCATACTTAGAATATTTTCTCACTGACCTGAATGTTCGCTAGCCTACGATTCTGTCTACGTTTCTTTGGATCCATCAGCGTCCATATGAGACAGGTGCAGGTGTACCGTTTAAAATATTTAACCCTCCAACACCAACTTTCTCCCCGCCTAGCAAAACCAGGTCAGACAAATCATGTTTCAAACACAACCAAATTGGTCATGTTCGAGTTGCCACTGTCCTCTTGGAGAGCAAATGAATATAAGAGCTGCTACGATTATTCGTCAAATGATCGCTCACGGCTAATTATTAATTTCCTAAGTCGAATAATCGGCAAATTGTTACACCCTTCAATTGCTTAAAAGTTGAACGAACCTGTACAGTGAGAAAAATATACATTTTTGGATACATATATTTAACAAATGTGTCCATCGGGTAGAAACAATGTTTCAGCCCATAGGGACATTTGTTAAATATAGAGCCAAAAATATGATTTTTTTTCGACTTTTAAAGCCGGTAGTAGAGACAACCAAACCATGGAGTCTCCAGCCGCATAATATAATTTAAAGTAAAGTGTTCGTGCACGCTCTCCCCCTTCCTGCTAACTTCCAACAAGACTATAATGATGGATTGATAACTATTCCCCCGGGCTCCCTCTCTCTCTCTCTGGGCATTTATTTATTGGAGTTTAACGGCACTTTCAACAGCCAAGGTCACCTCGTGTCGGACAGTTTTACGGGTGGAGGAATCCGGAGTAGCCGGAGAGAACCACTGAGCAAGGGCGAGCAACTGACAGACTCCCCAACGTACTAACTCCACACAAGCAGAGTTGGCATTGGTTGAAGAAACGTGCACCATCGACGAGCAGTACGTCTTAATACCCAGCACCACCGTATCCTCATTACCCCCCCCCCCCCCCCCACCCCCCCCCCACGTGGGCAATCGTGATTAAATGGCTTGCCCAAGGACACAACGCAGTAACCCCTTACGGGAACCAAACCGTGGACCTCTCGGCTTGAATGCCGTAACCACTGAGCCACCGCGTTTCCCTCTCTCTTGTAAAAGGATTTTTTTTGGGGGGGGGGGGGGGTGGGGATGGATGCGGCGTGCGTGTGCACCTGTCCCCTTCTTCCCTGTTAGTAGCACATGGAGTTATTTCAACAAACAGATTTTCAAAATCCAACGTTTACCATTCGTGACATTCGTGTTTTTTCGGGGCAAGTTTTGTTTTCTGAATATTCCTAACCCTTTGAACTCTGGTTGTATCTTCCAGGTCAGTTCAATGGAGGGAATTAGAAGAGTAAAGATTTATTATTTAAGGGTAGACCAATTAATATTTTCAACCTGCGGCCTTGCGGCTGCAGGTTGAGAATATTGATTGGTCTACCTCACACTTTAACTTGGCAGCCATCCTACAAAATGAGAGTATCATGTTTCTGGGCCTGGAAAACGGTCTCTCGGCTTCAAGGGGTTAAGGGGTCACCTGGGTACGGCTTGTCGATCATAATCGATTATCTCTGAAATAATCAATAATCGTGACGCCTTAAGATTCAGTATCCTAACAATTACTCTCGCCATTCGTCTGTGATCTAAAGAAGCGGATGCAAAGTTCCTATCAATGGTTTCAATCAAGATGCCAACAGTTAAAACTTAACGTACGCTTAGAGCATCCGAATTAGCTCCTGCGTGGAAACTCCACTCAACGAGTGTTCTTCCCGAAGGGTAATCTTGTTTGTGAATGTAGTTAAAGAAGTATTATTAATTCTATCATGATAATTCTATGTACTATGTCCATTATCTTCCGCCATTTGAAATCAATTTTCAATCAATACATACTGCCTGGGGATATAATGTTGAGATGCACGCAAATTTACAGAAAACAATGCTCGAGTTTTTTTCCATTAATAAATAAATAATATCTTTTAGCGTAATATTGTGCTATGGTATGTACCATCTGATTTTTAACATCTATGACGCACATTTGTAACCGCAATGTAAACACACGGCTGTTAAAGACTCGCTCTTTATGGGTTTTATGTCAAGACAAACACAATGTGTGTAAAAAATATAAAAAACAAGACGTTCTCCAACAAACTCAAGAACAGATCTTCGCCAACAATCATTATGTTTGAAACAATAATGACGACATTTAGACGATAAAACAGAAATATTCCTAACTGAATAGACAGTTGTTTATTCCTTCGAAAATAGAGCTTACGAACGCCTTCCTCCTTTACGAAGAATCGCCAAAATCGATTAATATTTTTTTAGTAAACTGTTGGCGTGCAATAAATACGGAACAGCATACGCATTCGAACTGTCATTTTTATCGCACTCGGTCGATTTTGATGGTGGGATAATATTGAACTCTCAAATTGATCTCATGCGGTAAAAAATGGCAGGTCGAATGCCGTTCTGTCTATTTATTATATGGCTCCTTTATGTATTGTAGCTGCAAAATAAAAAAAAATAAAAATTGAAAAACAAATACACAAAAAGATAAAACTAATAAATAAATAAAAAATAAATAATGTGAAACGTTATTATTAAGGTTTACAAAATAACTTGAATATTATTATTTATCATATGACTCGTCCGTTTTGTTCACTTTAAAACATTTGATATTTTGTTTTCATATTAATCAGTGATAAATAAAGCCTTCCGTCAATTTCATTGGTCTATGTCAAAACTAGACAATTTGATTGGCTGAAGACAATAAAACTGGGCCACATTTTCATAATTTGCATAATTTGACTTGGGAGCTTTCATTCGTCAATTTCAAAGCTGGGCAATTTGATGGCTAAACAAAATACAACTGGGTGCCATTTGCATAATTTCAGTAGGGAGAGTTTACGCTATCTGTCCTATTTAGAGTGGGTTATATTGTATTAATATTTTACCTACAGGAAAAACGCCATTCATTTTTTTTTATATTTTCACTTTTTGCTTCCAAAACATAGGTTATGACCCCTCATTGGAACGAGCTCGTCTGAGGGGTCATAACATATGTTTTGGATGCAAAAAAATGAAAATTTTTAGTTATACGAGGATGTTTTTTCCAAGTGCCATGTGCAACTCAAGTTAGGTGATGGGTTAACAAGTCATACTAAGTGGCTAATTTGTGCGCGTGTGTGTCATATGATAAATAGAATATGAAATGAGTGTTTTTCTCATATAATATTTATGAAATTCGATCGAATTTTCCGTTTGGGCTCGCCAGAGGCTCGCCCAAACGGAAAATTCTTAGACTCGTTTCATAAATATTATATGAGAAAAACACTCATTTCATATCCTCTATTTATTCACTGTTTATTCACACCAAATAAACCAGTAGGAAATAATTGATTATCGTCCATAATGCCTATAAAAAAGATTAATCAAGATAATAAAAAAAAAATTAAGTAACAGAGAAGTCTTTTGATAATAATCAGCTTGGATGGATAAGCTGTTAATTCCTTTGACTCATAACAAAGAGCCATTGCTTATACATTTTTACCAAAATATTACTTGACTGGCGTGGATTTTGTCTCACCCATGTCGTCAAAAATGACGAACAGAACTAATAAATCACAAAGGATTTGAGCCCTACCAAACGTATATTAATGGTGCTAAATTTTGGTGCCAAAATGCTGTATTTTTGCTTTCAAACGATTTTTAGTGCAATTCGCACCATTGGGGTACGACCGAGTGAACATTGTCCGACATACCGGCCACCTAACGTTCGGTTCGTCTCCCCAGTTCAGACCTCAACATAATATGCAAAGGAGCGTCGCGAAGATGGCCGACTGATGGGGAGGAAGTAGAGGGTAAACGCAATTTGTCGCGAATTTCACGAGTCAAATTCCAACAGTAGAAATATTCAAATCACGTCACGAAGGCTTGCCTTGATGATACAGTTGGACTATTTGTCATTGGGTTAAAACAATTCAGGCAATATATTTGTGGATAAATACATATTGTAGTCATGATGTATCAGCTTCCCAAATTCTTGTTTAATTATCTCTAATTATCACTTATCCGAGTCCAAAATTGATCTTGCTTGGACCTCCAACATCCCCCACCCCCACTCACAGACCCCCATTTACGTGAGACCGACTGCGTGTGTGACGTAAGTCCAGAGGCTAATACTATAGAACTTTAGAAATTGTACTTTCTAGAATTGTATTTTCTAGTTACGACATTAAAGGGGTTGAAATGAACCATTAGCATTATTAAAGATGTGGCAATTTGCCAGCTGGCAAATTGCCATATCTTTTAAAATGGTAATGATTCATTTTAGTCAGTTATATTAATAGGTTGAAAATACAATTCTAGAAAATACAATTAAAAAAGTGTTACAGTATTGACTCCTGGAAGCAAATAAGAGAATAGTTCATTATCAGCAAGAGTGATGCGATATCGGAGACTCAAATCCAAATGAAAATGTTCGGACTGGAAAATTATTGGGGGTGGGGGGTGGGACTTCCTCTTCATCCTATCCGCAGTTAGATTCCTGTAATTATGAAATTTGGACGACAAAAAAGAGATATAGACAAAGCAGAAGTCAAAAACAGAAATATTCTTTTCTGAACAGATATAGTCCTTCTCAGGCATAGTTCATGAATGCCCACCTCATTCTCCACTGGAACAAGTGCAGAAGGGAGATAATCATTTTTAAATAATATGTTGCATTTTTTGTGGTTTTCATATGTATTCCTAATTTATTTTTCATCGATTTGTCGCATAAATGGGAATTCCATTGTTTGGGTGTTTTTTATTGAAAATCATTAACCCCCCCCCCCCCCCCCGTCCCCATAGTGTAATGTGTCCTTTATTCCAGCTGCTCCATTTCACCAACCACCTTCCGTCGCTCATGCGTTATATGCCTTTTTTAAAATGTCAAAATTTAAAGAAACCTCATAATGATACAAAGCAAAAGAGTTTAGAAAGAAAGGCTACCCAGCTGTCATTACAAAAAGCTCACGAAACATTTCTACCTGATCACGACTGGATCGAGATACGGTAGAAGTTCTATGTCCGCCTTTCTTGACACAGCACTTTAAAATATCACCCGTGGAAAAAAGAAAGAGGAAAAATCGTATCTCATGTACTATTTTTTTTATTACTATTATTCTTGAGTCAATCTTGATAAGCCCTCATTTTTCCTACAAAGTGTACGAGATTTAAAATTTTGGAGACACAGTCTGACATGACAAAAAAAAAAATATTTTTCCCTACTTCATTTTCACTCGTACACGTTGACAGTGTGTAGGCAACATTTGTGTTGCTAAAGGGTCTTCCAGGGGAAGAAAATAACTTGTCATACCAGTGAGAGTAATGTGTAAGGCTTAACCTTTTCAACACTGGCGCCTTGGAAGGTATCATTTCAGTCAATACTGCCAACGGCGAAATGGGCGAAACAATCCTGGTGTGTTGGGAGGTTCGCTAATAATTTAATCCAACAGCTCAGCTGTTGGATTAAATTATTACCGAGCCTCGCTTCGAATTTTTTTCTCTTTATATCGTCTGCTCGTCCACGACCATTTTTTTTTTCTCACGTACCGGTGTGGGGGGGGGGGGGGGTCTTCCAAAAAATTCCGGACACAAGGCCTAACAAATTTGTTTCCACCTTTTTTGACCACCACCCACCCACCCTCGCGCAATTTTTTTTTTTTCCCTCTCACCACTTGGACACCCATCCCACCACCTATATTTTTCAGTGTATCACCACAGTGGGTAAGGAAAAATTATTGCACTCAGCTTCCAGTTGTCAATCTTTGCCTTAATTTGAATCCTAATCTACTGTCTAAACTAATTATGTACTCATCAACCAGCATCAACAGAAGCATTTAGATTTCACTGAAGAAAATTGTTATTAACTCCTTTGTTATCAAGCACGCATTCATTTTTATTGGGAAAACTTTCATTGTTGTGAGAAAACTTTTGAGGAACTGATTGATACACTGGTCACTGTTAGATACCAGAATTGTAGTTGTTTTGGCAGTATATAGGTGTATGTTTATAAAATAAAATGGTGCTTTATTACAAATTCCATGATGTGTGTTGTTGATGTTGTGAAAAAACAAAGCCCTGCCACTGAGTAATTCTTCTATCATGATCAGTGCTTGCTGTTTTCTCATTCAAAGTTGATGTCAAACTAACAAGGGTGCTACCAAATACATGTATCACAAATAAAAATAAATATATTGGTAACTGTTATGCAGTCAAGCTATACCAGAAGTAGCAATGAATTATCATCCACACTGTACCTATATAGATATATTTTCCTAAATGAAAACAGATATGGAACACAGGCCTAAGTTAATTTCCCTTTACACCAGTTTACACACTGTTTATTTTTTCTGTTTTGCTGTTCACTTCCATGCAATTGATTAATCTTTTTTCCTAACTCTTTCACTTTTATTTAGTTCACTTCACTCTTTTCTGATTAACTCTGTTTAATTTCAGCCTCGATTTTGGTTTGTTTTAATTTGAATATGCTACTCATTGTAAAATCCAAATTGTGCCGTGATGATTCAGCTATGAAAATTATGTCAACCATTCCCAAATTAAAATTCATAAATTTCCACTGATTGTTTTTAGTCAAACTGGAGTACACAATTCTTTAATGCATCTGATTTAATTTACAAAAAATAGAACAAATCCCCTATCAGCCTAGTGGGGCCTTATTCACTAATCCTACCTGACAAACAGGTGCCTATTAGACAATTAAACAACAAAGTAGACTTGTTATGTGAAAATAATTTGAAAAAAAAAACCACCAGGAAAACAATTGCAACTCCAGGAAAAAGGTGTTTTGGCCCCCATCCGACCACCCACCCACCCGGCCTTGTGTCCGGAATTTTTTGGAAGACCCCACCCCCCTGCACGCACACATTTATGCACACCGGGTTGAAGAGGATAAGTACCAAGAGAATGAAGACAAAACTGCAGCAAAATGGCCCACAAGTTATCTGCGCGAGAGTACATGCACAAGTTTCAGAGATAAAATGGTGCATAAAATGTTGACAAAATGTTAGGAAAAGTTGGGGAAAGTCCCGCTCCATATTCCCTATAATACTTTGCACCACGGGTAGACTTTCTATCGGGACATCGAATGGTCAGACTCAATTATGTGAGCAGTTGATGCGTGGGTTAAAACCGATCAAATTCTCACCAGTGCATGAATGAGAAAGCATGAATTACTGACCACTATACCAACTAATTATACACGCCAGTCTAACTGAATACTGCGTTAGAGCGGAAAAGAATAGGTGTGTTCTGTTCTTCTCGCGTGTCCAACAATTATTTTATAGGTTACATATTTCTTTAATTGCCCCCGTGTCTCTCCATTACTCTGACAAATTGCTACAATGTTATCCCACTGTGATTACATGTACGCATAGCCTAACAGTTCAGCCCAGCTGTCTATTGTTCTATTCTACCATGCTGAGAGGCACCGACAGTTTGTTTTCATCATTAATTAAGGCAGGTGACTTTGACGGGATGTGACACTACTGTAGTAGTCTCGTGTTCTAATGTTCAATGTATACAGGAACGGCAACATTTCCAGTTGTGAATGATAGAGAGAGTCGATATTTGAGAAATTGAAGGACCAATTTGATTCAATTAAACACTCGTTATTGAAAGCGAAAAGAAATGAGGATCGCGTTTCAATCTCCGTGAAATGATCATCTAACGATTTTAATAGGAAGGCTAATTTCATATCCAGCACTTTATTATGAACCATCCAGAGGCCATCAGAGTCTTGCAAGAGCAATAAACCGTCCTGTTTCCTCCAATAAATTGCAGAAAATGTAAACATCAATTTATTTTTTTTTTAATTTTTATTTTGCAACAGTACCCATGGGATGTACATAACAGTTGAGTTAACAATGAATAAAATGTTGACTGCTATGAAAAAAGTGAAACACAAGAAAAGTTTCAACCAATAAATCCTTGACTTGTTATGGTTTATAGAAATAAAGGACGAATGTTAAATTCAACATTCGAAGCAATTCTTATCTCCCAAAACACCCACATCTCTACCATGCACTCCACCCACTCCATCATACCTACAGTACGTGGAGAGTGTATTATCACTAAATCATCCGCAGAGTTGTGATTCCACCCAAGCAATAATTGCAAATTTGTTGCAAAGCATAATCAGCACAAGCAAAGTTTCAGCCAATGGACCTCCGGGTTAAACCCGGAGGTTCATTGGCTGAAACATTGGTTGTGTTTTTGTCGATATGTACACATTTTGAAAGTTATAGCTTGGATGGTAACACCACATCGCGGGTGATTTAGTTACAATCCACTCTCCACGTACTGTACTGTATTCGCGTCCAAGACGTTTTCTGTGTATAGAGGGGGGAGGGGGTCGACTCGTTTTCCAGTTTTCAAAATTGATTCATGTACTCTCATCCTGCTGTCTCTAGGTACTTTGTACTAAAATTATGCTCTCATTTCTGTGTTCTAAAGCTTAAAAAGTGTTCATGGTGCTCCATTAACCCTTTACCCAAAGGAAAATGATATAAAATGGATTATTCTGAATATAAATTTTTCAAATTTGTCCACAAATTTCAACAAAACCATATCATCATATCATTTAAAAAACAATTTCAACAACGAGGAGGTCATATAATATGGTTCTGTTGAAATTGTTTTTTAAATATATTTTTAGCTGCTTAGTTTGTATATTACGCGGGTGGCTGTTGCCGATTGTTAGGAAAAAAGGTTAAACGATATTTGCCCCCACCTCTCCCAGAGACAATCCTGTAAGTTTAACTATGTGCGATACAGATCCTGACCCAACAAGAGAAGAAATGAAATGGGGAGAAAAATATTGTAGTACGCGAATAATTTAATATTTTCTTGAACTATTAGCTAGTAGGATTTTCACCGGGTGATAAAATCTGATTCATTGGATACCTCAAGGAATACATCAACAAGTGAAACTCCTGGTTAAATCTCATGCTTCTTCATTGCAACTGAATTTTATTCGGGTTAACGTCCACTCCGTGAGTGATTTAATGATAGTTAATTATTCACTTACTGTATAAAAAGAGCTCGTAATGCATAAATTGTAATGGGTTATAAAATATGATGAATTTTATTTTAGCATATGTCAAATTTAAAAAAAAAGAAGAAAAGATAAAGATTGAAATTGTAACGACCTTGGAGAGCTAAACTGAAAATATTTCAGTAATCTATGACTAGTATTATCAGTGACGAACAGATAACATGTGTTAGACAAATGATTTGGGCTCAGCGCATTTGGACGGTAGCTGTGTATACTTTTAAAATCATTCTGGAAGTTGTGATTCAAGGACAGTTGGATCTCTCGTGGGGGGGGGGGGGGGGGGGTAATAACCCTCGAGCCATAGGCAACCATCCACAAACATACATATTGCCTGTTTATGGAAAGTCATACGTCCGTTTAAAGTTGACAGAGTTCAATTTATCGTAATTTTACACATCTACACCCTTCCCCCACCTTATTCGTGATTGGTGTTGTCGTGGCGAATATTGTCTGTAGGAAATGGGTGAATCCAATTTACTTTTACAGGGAGGTTAAAAAATATAATTCTACAGCCCAGTGAATTATTGCTGACTTTACTTGTCGCTTCACGTCAATATAGAAAATTACCTGCCGACCCCGACCCCCTCCCCCTGCATGTGTAACATACGTGTGAAATAGCAGGGAGAGACAGATGTATCCCACCCCACCCACGTGACGTTATACATTTATAACGTTATTATGACGTTATGCATATCGTATCAGTTTCTTGCTACCAACTAAATCATATTGACGTCATCGGAATGCCATGTGATCAAAGTCTGATGCTCTAAAACTCTGTAAACCCTAAGATGCCACCGTTCCTAATTGATTTCGTGGTATATACCTTTGGTATATACATAACTTTTGCATGCTCTTTCCGATAGTGTCATTACTTTTTCAAAACAACGAATACCAAATGAGTTGATTATATCAACACGAGACCGCCGATTACTTCTGGCTAACGTAACCGCTGTATGGTGGGGGAAAAATAATCCCTGATGTGTGCGGGTGTGGGATGGGAAAATCTCACCCTCGGGACAAGATATTTGGTCCAGACACTCGGCAAGCCTCGTGTCTGGCCCAAATATATTGTCCATGGGTGAGAATTTCCCAACCCACACCCGTACCCATCATGGATTATAATAGACCACACTGCGATGGCTCAAGCCCTCAATGATAAAATATTCCAGCAACATTGTCAAGACATTCCTTCGTCGAATGCATACCTTGATTATGTAGTTCAAATGTTAGTCGGTGGGGATTATATGTCGAAAATTCAGAGCTGTGAATAACTAAACATTCGTGACTCATTGGCGTCCCAACTTCTTCAAGTACCATGTACCGCACCCTAAATTGATAGAGCTGAACACCCAGCAGCACGAATCAAATACCAAAAAAAAATCCATCTGTGTGAATGATCTGTGGGTGCCATAGGTCCAAGTACCACATCTAGTCTCGTAAGAAAGTTCATGATTAATAGCAAGAATTCATTGGTTTCTGAGAGTCCAATAATGATGTCCCGATTGAAAAAATGTATTGGGAGGGTGTGCCACATCCCCTACACTCCCCATCCCCATTAATTACGCTCTTGATATCATATTGAAAGCTCTAGTGGTATAAACTACTACATATTGGCGTGATACTGTTCGAAGCTGTTGATATGATATTTTTTTTTTATTTTCAAATCTGTATAAGTTGGGCTTCAGTTCAAAACGACGTTGGCCTTCGAATTGGCATGATGCGCTGCATCTGTGCTTCTACTTGGTTGTTGCCACGTGATCCGAACAGAGGCATTTAAGCGATATTCACGCGCTTCCTTTCGATCACAGAAAAGCCGCTCAAGCGTTTGAAAGCTGGTTATTTTGGAAGGACAAGTGATTAAGTTCTTCGACTTAAATTAACTCCTCTCCTTGACCAATTGGTACGATTTTGTTGGATAACTTCTGTTGTGGCAGCTTCAAGCGGGAAGGGTGATAGATTGCCGTGTTATCTCTGACTCAGTGGCGTGGCCATGGGGGTGGGGGGATTGAGTGGGACGCGTCCCCCCACTTTTCTTCAAAGTTGGTCCTCGAAATATGTCCAAAAAATGACATAAAAATCGTAGGGGGGTAAGGTCCATGGGGGTGCGGTTGTAGATTTGTAGATTGCTTGTCCTAATATCTGTGTCGGTGAAAAGGTAGACAGTCGTCAATACATGAACAACCTCAAAATATCCGCTCAGATGCAAGGAGATTGGGTGGGGGTGGGGCGGGGTGGGATGGGGGTGAACCCTGGAATTCAAAAAGTTTTCTACCACGGGCCGAACCATGTTTTTTTAACTCCAGGGTTCACCCCCCCCCCCCACCTTATCGACGACCCTTGACCGCTCCATATCGGACACATTTATTTCCCTCCAGTGGAAACCTTGATTATTGTTACCTTTGTTATCTAGCTCAAACTTTAAGGACGCAACATTCTGAGATGTGAAGGCTTGGAAAGCTTCCCCCCCCCCCCCCGATTAACATGGAGATAAGACAGGCTCTGTGAGTTTGTCCCCCCCCCCCCCCACCACCACCACCACACACACACACACACTTGCTTTGGGCTGGCTACGCCACTGCTCTGACTCGCTCAGATCTGAAATGGCTTCATCCAGCATCCTGTAACTTTTGCAAGCAAAATATTATTCTACATATTGTGACCCAAAGTTGTTTTTATATTTCACGCCGACCAGGTAAAATGAAATAATAGTGAGAAGCAGCCATCAACGTGACATTGTTAATTAGAGAACGTGCACTCGAACAACATCCAGAAAAGAAGGAAACACAACACGAATCCAAATATTGAAGAAGATAAAGAATCCAGATAAATAAATAACAAGGCAAAAAAGTTATTCAGTAAAATCTAATAACTTAATTCCAGATGGAAACAATCGGACACTACGTAACTGATCACCGCTTTCGATCGATTCGAATTTCCGGGTTGTTTGTTTCTTTAACCCCCTTCGCACTGATGTCAAAATATCCAGATTTGAAGTAGCCATTTTTCCCATAATGCAACTGGGAATTTAACCAATTCAATCTTGTTTGAGAGAGCTCAATGAGCTCTGTCAAACAAGATTTAATTGGTTAAATGTCTAGTTGCATTATGGGAAATATTTGCACCCTGAACTTTAGATAATTCGACATCAGTCTGCAGGGGGTTAAAGGTGCTTAGATAAACCTTCAACAGCCAGAGTGATATCGTTTGGGACAGTATTTCAACGCCAAGCAGAGTGAGGCATGCGGCGATAGAATGCGCGTACACCATCGACGTGCGGTATACCCCAATACAAAGCTCCACTGTGCCCCTACGTGGGCATTTGGGATTAAGTGTATTGCCGAAGGACACCGCGCAGTTACCGCAGGTCATGATCCATTCACCGACCGTTCGGTTTAATGTCGAATTCTCTAACCAATGAACCACCGCGCTCCCTATAAGCACTTCTAGCTGACTCAATATACAGTAGCATGATCATAAAAGCGGACAGTAAATTTAGACGAGATTGGGACTAAGTCGTGATCTGATTGAAATGCTATCGAGACAGGTCGATTGAAAGGGGAAAAACCTAACGAAAGACTGTGTACATTATGTAATAACATGTCAATAGAAAATGAACTTCATTTGCTTTCAGAATGCTCCTTATATTCTGACCTGAGAGCAACTCTTTTGCATTCGGTATCTTTAATGAACACGGCGAGCAAATGTCACAGTCTGACAAGAAGCTCTCAAAGTATTGGTATGTTACTATCCAAGACAAAGTGCATCATTTCTTGTTAGGGCATACAGTACGTGGAGAGTGTATTATCACTAAATCACCCGTAGAGTGGAGATTCCACCCAAGCAATAATTGCAAATTTATTGCAAAGCAAAACAAGCACAAGCAAAGTTTCGGCCAATGGACCTCCGGGTTAAACCCAGAGGTCCATTGGCTGAAACATTGCTTGTGTTTTTAGTCGATATATACAAAATTTGAAAGTTATAGTTTGGGTGATAACTCCACTCCGCGGGTGATTTCGTTACAATCCACTCTCCACGTACTGTACAACAGGAGAATCAACAGTATATATCGCCCAACATTGTATATATTGGGTGAAAGGGCAGATAAGGAAACAGCTAATTGGTGATTGCGATTTTGAAAATGATGAAAGTGTGCTTAATGTAAAAGTATGCTCACAAAACTTGTTAGTTGGAATGCATTTGAAACTAATTGCCCTGCAACAAACTATTGGATAATGTCTATGGACACTCCCCAACAGATTGCCGCAGAACACGAACAAGAACAAAATCAAACTAATTTATGAAGAACGTTTCGGATTCTCACCCGTTCTGTTTACATCACTTCTTTTCCGGAAATCGGAAAGTCCAGCAACCGACAAAGAAATAATAATAAGCTATTTTAGTATATAGGGAGAGCCAAATAAGTTTAACTGCTAGACGTGAGAGTGAGGGAGTGAGCTAATAAATGAATGTGCAAGGGGTGGGCGGGTGTGGGTGTGTGTCAGTGGGTGAGTGTAAACGAGTGAGTGAGTGTGAATGAGAGAATAAAAAGTGAATGAATGAGATGCGACTAAATAAATTCAAGTGACATATAGGCATATAAGGCCGGGTTCTACTGTAATACATTGCAAATATATCGTGTTAACTATTTGAAAAGTACACGTCAATACTTACTTACTTACTTACTTACTTACTTACTTGCTTGCTTGCTTGCTTGCTTGCTTACTTACTTACTTACTCACTTACTTACTTACTTACTTACTTACTTACTTACTTTTACTTACTTACTTACTTACTTACTTACTTACTTACTTATTTACTTTTACTTACTTACTTACTTACTTACTTACTTACTTACTTACTTACTTACTTACTTACTTACTTACTTACTTCTCACTTACTTACTTACTTCATCTACTTTATGAACAATACATTGTACAATTCGTCCCCTGAGTTCCAATGTGTTCTATGTGCCATTAGGCACATAGAACACATTGGAACTCAAGGGACGAATTCCTACCAGGCGAAAAAAAAATATAAAACCATTTCACCTCAGATCCTATTTTCACTTATTTTTCTTTGTTCAGTCTAAATTTCACAATATTTTAATGTAGAAATGTCGGTTCACTGGTATAACTATTTCACGACTGGATCGCGATGTGATTGAGAAAGAGATCAACATTCACAGTGGGCAAAGAATTGAATAAAATAATCGTTCACAGAAGCAATGTGAAATTTCAAACGGAAAGAGTGATATACGCAGGTACGTGCTTCATAATTAGGCACACTTATTGGGGTATATCGGGGCGTTCCTTTTGTCAGTAGTTTGGTGGCTAGCGATGTAGCCATATGATGTTTGGGGTGGGGACGTGTCCCCAGTTTTTCTGAAAAATATCAAACACTGCACACAATCACGCCTAAAATTTCAACAACTGGTTCGTGTTATAGCGCCCTGATACTTTATGGGTCATCTTGCAACCGGTGTCCCTTTACTTTCTGGGTACTTAAGCCTCAAGAAGGTACTCAGGATGCTGCAATTGGCATGAACAGTTAACTCTATTTATTTATTTATTTATTTATTTATTTATTTATTTATTTATTTATTTTTTAGGGCTTAACGGCACTTTAACAGCCAAAGTCATATCGTGTCGGTTTTACGGGTGGGGGAAGCCGGCGTACCCGGAGAGAACCACCGCGCAACGACGAGCAGCTGCCAGCTCCCCAACATTGTAACTCCATACTGCAGCATAGGTAGGATTAGATTGGTTGAAGACATGCGCACCATAGACGTGCAGTATGCCTTAGTACAAGGCGTCATCGTGCCCCAAGGCGGACAATCGGGGTTAAGTGCCTTGTCCAAGGACACGACGCGGGAGTCCGAATCGATCGCTCAGACGGTTACCCATCCAAGGACAAACCGCGCTCAAAGTTGCTTAATTTCGGTGTGATCTGACGAGTACCGGTTATCAGAACGCCACCGCGCTCCTGGTAGATACTGATAGACATTATAAGTTATTGTGATGGAATGGCGGTAACGTGGTCTGATGTTTGCGACACGGAGCGTATGTCAAACAGAGACGCGAAGCATAGAGGTTTTACATACGCTCCGAGCCGCAAACCACGAATCATGTTGGTGTCAGCCTATCACAATACCGTATATCCTCCATTTTTTCCAATAACCCTAGCCATAACCCAAAATCCACATCGCGAAGTGACCAAGACAACTCGAATGAACAAGGCAACTTTAACGATAACAACTTTATCAAATAACCTCTCGTGTACCTCACGACGTCACTGGACAAAAACAAATCCATTAACTTCGTGATTTGAACTGAAATGGAGTAACCTCGCTCTTTTTATAAGTGGGCTGTGTGTATACATTCATAGAATGAACACTTGCCTCGAACAATACGATTCTATAGGCAGTATGGACATTGAATCTTCTCCTATTTTATCGCCTTTTTAAATATCTCGCTTCGTGACGTCAGACGGTAACGCATGCGACTGGAGCCAGCCGTTAACATAAAAAACAAGCAAGCTCTGGTCCAATCAGAAGGCGAGAATTTTAGTCTGATGGGAACACTGACCTATGTGAATGCACCATCTTACTCTAGCACGAGGTGAAATGAAATGAGGAAAATACCCCCCACCCCCCGTCCCACACACCCATTTCATTTAGCCTGGCTACTGTCTGGTTGGTGGGTGGTAGAAGCTCCACCGTTTATGTAGTGGTGTTTAAGGTCACATACTTATGCACAATGGCTAGTCGTGGCCGTGACAATTTTACGGATGGAGGAAGCCGGAGTACCTGGACAGAAACCACCGAGCATCGACGAGCAACTGCCAGCTCAACAACATTCTATCTCTGTTCAAGCTCCGCTCGAGCAGGTTTACAACGGTTGAAGACATGTGCACCATCGACGTGCAGTACGCCTTAGTACACGGCGCCATCGTGCTGCCATGTAGGAAACCGGGTTAAAGTGTCTTGCACAAGGACACAACGCACGCGGATCGTCCCGGACGGGGATCGAACTCGGGACCTCAAGCATATAAGTCCAACAGTCCACAACTGAGCCACCGAGCTCCCCAGAAGCTCCACTTCACTTAAAACACACTGATGGGCAACAACAATAAAATAGTTCTTAAATTACTTAAATTAAGTCTTTTCTCCTTGCCCGCACTGCCTGTGTTAAGTTATTAAACGAAATTTGCCCTCAGGCACTAAAACATTCACCCTGAATAGATAGGAGATGAAAAGCGATGTATACCCAATATGGGTGGGCCACTTAACAACAAGATAACTACAACAGTACTGTTACATAGTTTGCAATTCACCTCCAACTCAATCTTTCATTGTATCTTTCCAATGTCGCGCTTGTTGTTCGCGTTCAAATAATTATATTTCTATTCTCCATTTTATCTCATCAGCGCTTGTAATGGTAAAACATTTAATAGATTGGCGGACATGCAAGGTTTATGTTCAGTGGAAATAACACGAGCAGAAACTGCCAATTACATTCGTTTAATATTCATTATTGATTCGACCAATCGGAGCGCTGTGTCTGTGCTGTTTATGCCCAAAGTTTATCATAACCATGAAGTGAAGTTTATAGGCAGTTTACTAACTAGAAAAGGGGAATTTGTCAGACAATTTGCATTCTGATTGAAAGCTTTGTGAAAACAACAAGTAACAATGTATGGCAGTGAGGCGAATTCTTTGATTTCGTACGGGCTTAAGCCAAATACACCATCAGTGCTTCAGCCTTTAGGAGTCGGTCGATCGTACGTTCCACTCGATTTACAGAGGACACAGTTATATGATTATAACAACAGAGTGCAATATGGACTACGGACTGCTTTTCCATCTCATCTACCCGTACCGTCATTAGCACCGCATCATTTTACCGACCCATTTTCCTTCTATTTTTATCGTCATGATCCAAGGTTACGCATGCCACACGAGGAGCCGAAGCCTAGTCATAGTTACATTGGACTCATTGCGATGGCAATCCTATCGGCAAAGGATAAAAAGCTTGTACTGAGTGACATTTATCAGTGGATACTTGATAATTATCCGTACTTTCGCACACGTGGACCAGGATGGCGAAATAGTATTCGTCATAATTTATCACTTAATGATTGTTTCATAAAATCAGGAAGGTCAGCGAATGGTAAAGGTCATTACTGGGCTGTACACCCCGCTTGCGTTGACGACTTTGAAAAGGGTGATTTCCGAAGGCGTCGAGCACAGAGAAAAGTGAGAAAACATTTGGGTTTAGAGGTACCAGATGATGAGGATGACAGTCCGTGCCCGTCCCCTATCTTACCTACCGTTACTGATGTAAACTCGGAAGAGGAAATTCAAATTGATAACACAGACAGTAGCATTACGTCCAGTGATGAAAACATTCCTAATTCATTGTCTTCTGGGGGACACTCTGACAAGGAAAACTCCTCCAAGCAAGAACATTCTGTTACACCCATAAATCCGCCAATTAAATCACCACCAAAGAAGAGACAATTTGATATGGAGAGCTTACTCGCCCCCGACAGTTCAAGTTCAACCAGGGATGATGGATTTCAGGACAGGGATGTTGGAATAGTGACGCCGTCGGCTGGTTATGTAAATAACTTTGACGTCAAACAATACCCATTAACTGACCGTGAACCGGGTGAAATTACAGCAGAGGGTAAACATCCATACAATACGAATGATAAATCTTTTCTCGCTACAGACGCAAATAAACAAATGAAGAAATGTGTTCACATTCCCGGACTGTATTCTGCTTTTGAGAACAATTCCAAAGTGACATGGTCAACATTAGGAAATTATGTCTACCCGGTGATTAGTGTCCCATGGACAGTCGGTGTTCCCCGAGAGCCTACAACGGAGGAACAAGTGCTGGAATCTGTAAGGTAGATTAACTTTGAAAGGACGATGTAAATCTGACAATCATTAAATATATGGACATAATGCTCTGGTTTACTATAGAAACCTAAGTAATACATGTAAACAAACAATTCACAAACTATAAATTAACCATTTACCCAACGCATTTTAAATATCATTTTTAATTTTTTTTTCAAAAAATGTCAACAAAACCATATCATGTGACCCCTCTTTGGAACGAGCTCGACGAGCTCGTTCCAAAGAGAGGTCACATGATATGGTTTTGTTGAAATTTTTCGAAAAATAATATTTTTTAGCTGCTGAATTTGCATAATACGCGGGCGGATGCCGGAGATTCGTTGGGTAAAGGGTTAACAGTCAACATCACGCAAAATGTTCTAAACCTTTCAAGGGAATATGGTTTTAAAACATGTCATGATACCCTTTTCATTTTCGATAAATCAAAACATGGCTCCCCAGCTTCCCTGCTTGGTTTCCTCGAAAACATACAGCGTCATAGCCACTGGGAAGAGGAAGGGGGTGGAGGGGGAGGGGGGTTGTTCCCACCTTGTCCTGGAAAATATCAATTTTATCTCCAGTCCAGTCGCCGTGGACGGCTCGTAATCCATGCGTTTACCAGGTAATAAAGTCCATCATCAGCAAAATTTTAATTAATGAATCACTGGGTTGTACTGGGTTGTACCCGGTGCTTTATAAATTATTTTTTATGATTATTCCTATAATAAGTGATTGGAATCTAATATTATTGCGTTCGTATAAATATTGCCCACTCTTGGAAAGTGACTAGTCCCCTGCAGCCGTACTGTTTCCAGAAATTCCTATAACTGATTCGTGTACATTCACATTGACATTTTTTCGTTTGTTTTGCTTTATGTATTCCTTCGCATTTGGGTACTTGGCCCTTCAAAACGTCCTGGGGGTACTTCACCTGACCTGAAAATATTTGTTTTCTTCCCCATAGATGATCGGGTATCTTCACCTGTGGTGGATACATAAAAAATACAGTGAATTACTGATCTCAGATTACCACAATGTATCACTCCACGTTCTGAGGGAGGGGGGGGGGGGGGCGTAACCATACTAAATAAAATTTGAGGAGGGGAATATGACCGCAGAAATATATTTGCATACTCTCACATCATTTCACCTCGTACTCTTAGCCCAGAACGAGGTGAAGTATACAAATATATTGCTGCGGCCATATTACCCTCCCCAAATTTTATTTAGTATGGTTGTGCCCCCAGAACGTCGTGTGATACATTGTGATAATCTGAAATCAGAAATTCACTGTACTTTTCGGGATTTGCTTTAAAAGAGGCAAGCCCCAACTAACTAAAAGAAAAAGGCTTCTCCACTGATAACCCCTGTACATGTTTACATCTTCCGCTATCAGTTCTGGGGATTAATATTTCTCTAGTTTATAATTTTATGGCACTGGTATCCCATACTACTCATTAATCGCGCCGATATCTGCTTATTTCCGGACCTATATTTCTGGCTCGCCGCGACAAAGTAGGGTAAAAATATTCGAAAATATTGTTCTTAAAAAAACATAATGCCGAAATCGAAAAAACAAAATCGAAAATAATATGTTTTACAAAACACTATATCGAAAAAATGAATGAAATTCAAATATATTTTTTAATCTACATATGGCTGTTTTCATCTAAATAGAACCTCATTTTTCAGAATTATTTGTTTTAAAATAATTAGTTTAGAAATAAAACATCTAAAAGTAATATATTACAAACAAAACTGATTCATTTGATTCGTGACTACTAATAAAACTTAATGGAATGTGTTACTTGTTTATATTGGCTATTCGGGTGAATGTTTTCGAAAAATACATTTTAATCTGATGGAAAGGGACATGTAAAATGTTAGTCTAAACATATTTTATTTGTCATAAAGTACAAAAAGGATTGGAGAACAAGTTACAAAACTTAGTTAATCTCCTTTCCCTAGATACATTACAGAAATTTGACATCGCGGCATGACAATACATATGAATCAGGTAAACTACAACGGTAAATTCCATGGATCAAAAAAATTTGAAAATATTGTAACTGGAAAGACAAGTTAGGAAATTTATAATACAATAGTTGGCTAGATTATCGTCAGAGTATTTAGATGTTATTGTCAAATAGATAGCAGGTGATGGGGTACATTTGCTTCCACAGAGTATTATATTTTGGTACCAGGGACCCATAGTAACGCTACATAACATAGGCCGTCACGAACACACTCTCGTCTTGAGAATTTGGCGTTGTTATTCGATATTTAAGGAGGTTAATACCGACGACGTTAATACCGACGTAATACCGATGTAAAATGTTCATGCAGTTAACAGACGTTGTTTGTTTTTTGTTTTGATGTCGATGATAATTTCGCAAGTATATATTTCTGAAAAGAGGAATATTACGTGGGACATTCTTCATTTATATAAAAAAATCTGACTGCGTGGTTTTTCTTTTTCGAATTTTTGTTTGATGGTGAAGGACGCGGCGTTTTGTGTTGGATATTTGTTTACGTTTTTTTACGTAACTATAAAATTGAGAGTGAGAAAATACTGCAGTATTTTTGATATTCAACGAATATTTTAAAATGAAAGGGTTTCTCTCCCCTCAATCTCTATTTGGGAAAAAAGAACTATACAGATTGTCCTCACAATTTGTCTACTAAATACAAATTTCAGAACAATCTCCAACTTTCTGTTAAAATGGATAAAGACATCTTTGTTCGAAGTGGAAATACTTATTTTCTATTCATTTTTTTTTAATATTGATTCTTTTGTTATATGCGTAAATTGAAATTATGTTTCATTATACACATTGAATACTGAAAGGATGTCAAACGAGTCTGGTAAATTTGGTTTGAAACGACCTTTAGAGAGTTCCCAATCAAATTTACTCGACGAGTTTCATAACAAACAATGTCAGTGGGGACAAGTTTTAAATCCTCTTTATCACATATTTGTTTTCCTTTTATCCCTTTACCTAACATGAAAAGAAGACGACACTTGCAAAAAGAATTCTTGAATAATTTTTTTTTTTTAATTTTTTGTCTCAAAAACATAGGTTATGACCCTTCATTGGAACGAGCTCGACGAGCTCGTTCCAATGAAGGGCCATAACCTATGTTTTTGAGACAAAAAATGAAAAATAATGAAAAGTAATTGGCGATGTTTGAGAATAGCGCTGGCCGGTTTTGGACGTTACGTTGGCTAAAGGGTTAAAAGAAGAGAAACTCGCCTAAAACCTGTCAATATTTTCCTTTGTGAAACTTCAAAGCAACTCTGAAAGTGACACATTTCACCGTGGCATGTGCTTGTCTGGCACCTGAAATTCGTCATTGTAGAAAGTTTCAAAAAAATTAATTACAACTCTTAAATGTAAAAAAGAATAAATAACCTGATACAGAATTTACTGACGAAAATATTGTTTCAAATATTGTTTGATAAAATATTATACATGCATCTTCCTGTTTGGATCCATACGAGTGAATATTATTGTCAAACATTCTAACATTTTATAATTCAAGTTACAAAGCGTGTATTTGTTTATTTAGTTTTCGAATTTTTTTTTGCAATGGTGTGCAATAACAATTTTTGTTGAAAAACGTTTCAATTTTGAAACCATATAAAATTGTCTATGCTTAACATTTACGTTCTTTTGATTCAGTAATTAACCCCTTTTCAGGATATTTACAAATTGTTATGACACAGTGAGCGAAAATCCGCCATGACGATCGTTAACAAATCAATCTTACAGTCTTTCAGTAGGGATTACTTAGTTTCTGTTGATAGTAGAGGCTATGAGCCTGATATAACCATATATGCTGAGAGTGACCTTAAACACCGATGCTAAAATATTTATCAGGACGATGTGGAAATAGGCAGCTGCGTTGTGAGGGTCCCCTCAGGACAGCTGGTTATAAACGGTTCACAACAGACGGAACTTGGTCCTTCATACATTCAAAATGTGCGACGACTCTTTTCTTAACGTTACGTCAAATATCGACACCCGTTATTTACAAACTTTTTATTTCAAATTCGGTTATTTCTACAATTTTTGCTAAGAAACATAGTTTACGACCATTGAATGAAACGAGCTCGTTCCAATCGGCTACCATAAGCTACGTTTATGGGGCAAGAGATGGAAATATTACAGATATTCAAAACAAATTTTCGCTAGTGCCCCTTCTTTTTGATTCTATTTCGGTCGTTCCTCAATCGATTGATTATTTGTAATATCGTGCGTATTTGACAGATGTTTTGAAAACTGCGTCTGTCATCGTTCCAGGGGGAATATCCTCACTCACGTCGACAAGACATGACGACAGTGTCGAAAAGTTGCATTGCTCTGCTAAAATATTATCAAGACAAAAACTTTATCGGACGAAAAATAAACAGAATGACATTTAGCAGCTATTTTGCGGAATTGCTAAATTATTTTTTTTTCCATTTCGATGAATATGCATGCGAAATAGTAAAAAATGCCTGTTTTCATGTTTAATATTATCTGATTCATGAATATCGAATTACGGAAACAATAAAAAATGTATCAATCATTTATTCAGAGTTTAACTCTTTACCTAACATGACAAGCAGACGACACATACAAAAAGTCTTGAATAACTGATTTTTTTTGTCTCAAAAACATAGGTTATGACCCCTCATTGGAACGAGCTCGACGAGCTCGTTCCAAAGAGGGGTCATAACCTATGTTTTTGAGACAAAAAAAATGAAAATTAATTGGCGATTTTTGAGAATAGCGCAGGCAGGTTTGGGCCGTTATGTTGGGTAAAGGGTTACTATTATACCTGGGAACCAACATCAGCAGTTTCACACCAAGTTTAATTTAAAAACTACTCCAATATAATTCCGCTCTGTTATATAATACATGTTTTATCGCATATCTAACGAATCAACCATTTTGTCCAAGGGGATTTCCGCCGTACAAAATATTGTTACCTTTGTATTTTTGTTCAAACAAAACATAACTCACAACCACCTGTAAATCTCTTCTCTATAAACAAATTCATTGAGGTTTTGAAAAAGAAAAACAAAATGCGAATAGATTACAGATGTGGGTTTATAATTGGATAGGACATAACGTATTTTATGTACTATGTTCTGTTTATAACGAATTATCAAACGAAAGAAAACGTCACTTGCAAAAAAAAAGTCCCGAATAACCGAACATTTCATATCTTTCCTAAAAAAACATCGCTTATAACCTCTCATTGGAGCGGGCTCAAAAAAGGACCTTCCAATGGGCGGTCATAATCCATTTTTAGGCAAAAATAAAAACAAAGACTTTGGAAAGGATAATTTTTGTGTTTTTTAGTAAAAAGCGCAGACGGAAAGACGTTACTTTTGGTGAATGGGTTAAGCAAATACATATAACGTTTCTACAGCAATGACTCCTCGACTTGATTCTCTCTGTGCGCATTTTATTTCATTTGAGAATGATTTTTTCAAGTTTGAATTTCTGTTTCTAAAAGGGATTTTGAATTAAAAATACAGAATTAATTAAATAAAGAAATTATAACGTTATTAACTTACGAAAGATAGTTTTCCTTTAGTAAGTACTAACTATAATACACCCTAATATTTTGGTAACATGAAATAGGTAAAGCCGTACATGTCTATAGTATCCTGGAAAATAAAACGCAGTTGATTGAAAAATAATAATAAAATACAGAATTTTCTCTTAACGCGTTCAAAACATATTGGCCATAACCCAATCACTCAGTACTTCATGTAACAACCGGCGTAAAGCAGGAAATTAATAAAAAAATATTAATAACTAAATAAAAAGACAATATTGAGCCACAATTAATCAACTGTAATTTAAGTTTTATTCCCATTTTTTTCTTCTGCATCTTACTTGTTTCTCAGATATATAGGATTGTCTAGATCGTTTGGGCGAGGGGATATATACAGTAATTTGGAAGAGAAAAAAAAAACAACAACATTTTTCTGTTAATTAGAACGGAATTTTATGTAACTCTCCCAAACGACACGTGTGATGCGAAAAATTAAATAGGGACAGAAATAGAGTGATTGCTTGTTGCAAATTTACAAAACACAGAAGTCACATAACAAACACAAAAAGGGATGAGTTTCTGCATTTTTTTATGGTTTTTATTGTGGAATATAATTTGGATGGTTTAAACATTTCTTCTTAGTTGTGCAACAAATCGCTATTAACCATTTACCTAACATGAAAAGCAGACGATATCAAAATTTACTATTTTAAAATATCCTTTTTTGAAATTTAAAAAAAAATTCAACAAAACGATATCATGTGACCCCTCGTTGGAACGAGCTCAACGAGCTCGTTCCGACGAGGGGTCACATGATATGGTTTTGTTGAAATGTTTTGAAAAAAACTATTTTTTCAACTGCTGAATTTGCATATTACGCGGGCGGATGCTGCCGATTCGTTGGGTAAAGGGTTAACCCTTTACCTAACATGAAAAGCAGGCGACACTTGCAAATTAAATTCGTGAATAACTATTTGTTTTATTATTTTGCGTCAAAAACTTAGCTTTTGCCCTCATTTGGAACGAGCTCGTTCCAATGAGGGGTCATAAGCTATGTGTTTGAAGGCAAAAAGTGAAAACAATAATGACAATTTGATGATGATTTTTGTGAATAGCGCTGGCCTGCTTTGACGTTACGTTGGGTGAAGGGTTAACTTGTCTTGTGCAAAGTAATTAAGGGAAAATGAAGTAAAAATATTCTAGTTATATCCTCGAAAGAGTACAGTTAACCTGTCCACTTCAGATAAATAAATAAATAAACAAATAAATAAATAAATAAATAAATAAATAAATAAATAAATAAATAAATAAATAAATAAATAAATATTGAACATCCACTTGTATTAAATCCTTATCTTCAGAGAAAAGGTAATTCACTTATAATCGGTGTTGAATACGATGGTCTATTGACTGAAAATTTCTATCTGCTTCTTATATTTTTTTGCTGAGTTTGAAATTCATTGAGTTGATATGAATTCTGTGGATGTACATGTAATAATCCACTCTTCATACACTGGAGATACTTTTACCAGATTCCTCCACCCAGATTTGTTTTAGGGTCAAATCCGAGCGGACAAACTAATTCAGCTGTTTCGGAAAATATTTTACAAAACAATCAAGGGAAACCATGCTTTTCAATAAAATAATACTGGCGTCATAAAACAGAATTAATTTTCCGTGGCGTTAAATTAACCTGAAAATTGAAAGTTGATGCAGGATGAAAAATAAATCAGTTTCCGGAATTTCTTCGTTAATCTGAAACAAGAATAGCTGACGACACTTAACACACACATTTTCGAACAATTAAAGAGTTTTTCTTGTTGAATTAAAATGATAGCTTATGACCCTCATTGGAACGAGCTAGCTCGTTCCAATGAGTGGTCGAAAGCTATATCTTTTTGAGCCAAATACTGAATGAAATAATAGGATTCGAATTGCAATTTTGGTAAAGAGCGCTGACCGGTTATGTTTGTAAATATTAAGTAATCCTTTACCCAACGCGGACGATTTATTATTTTAAATATCATTTTTTAATTTTTTAAAAAAATTTCAACAAAACCATATCATGTGACCCCTCTTTGGAACGAGCACGGCGATCTCGTTCCAAAAAGGGGTCACATGATTTGGTTTTGTTGACATTTTTCGAAAAATAATATTTTTCCAACTGTTGAATTTGCATATTACGCGGGCAGATGCTGCCGATTCGTTGGGTAAAGGGCTAATGACACAACGGGTCACAGATCTTTCTCGAAAGGTACGAGAGCTTTCCGTAATATAAAATTATTAATGACACGGAAAGGTTATAATATATGATAGAAATTCATAGAATATTCCTTAAGTGAAGAAATATATAAACAACTGTGTTTATATTTTTGAGAAGCAGCTCACACAAATGGGTTGATAAAATTATGTGACGTTTCGTGAATGCCCATATGGATGGAATCATATTTTATTAGAATTCGGGAATTGTGCCCAATCTCATAAATATTTCATGCTTACTCATCAATACAATCAAAAAACTGAGATAACAGATATTAATGTGTCATGTTGTTTGCCTGTAACTGTTAGTGATTCGTGGTACAATTCATTTCCTGTTCTTTCTTCCTCTCTCAGCATTTTTTATTAAATACATTTCTTCAATATAATTTGTAAATCTATAGTTAGATTAAAAATAGTTTTACCAAGTCATATCACCACAGCAACATTATGTATCGTCTTCACTAAAATGAGCTCGATGAGCCCGTTTCAGTCGGGTAGCCTATCATATGTTACTTTTGAGTGAAAAGATTGGCAATTTGGAAATGGATTAAAATTTCTCTCAAAACAGTTATATTGAATTTTACTACTGATGTGGCTGAATAATATATAAGCCTAAATTGTTAAAGGTGTTCTGAACTGTCAGGCACAGGTGGCCTGCAAAACCTCAGATATCTGCGACTTCAATGATGATGTCTTCAAAACATTCCTTGACGGGCATGTAACGGTGTCTTCCCACTAGACCAATTCCCTTTAGGGCCAATTCCCAAAAGACCAATCCCCCCTTAGACCAACTATATACTGTTATTGATTAAGGGTTGATTAAGGATAATTAAGAAAACATTTATTTACTGATAAGCACTTTATTGGACAAAACAAATTATATGCATAACATACAAAAATATAGGATTGTGTTTGTTTTGTTGTGGAAATCAACATCTATAAACCACAAAAGAATAAAAAGAATCACAGCCTTTGGAAGTGTGTGATCACTATAACAATTGTTATGAAAAATTTGCCGAACATCTATAAAATATAATACTTACTCTGTTTATTCAACTCCTGTGTATCCCAAGTGAATGGGATTACAGTTAAATACATAAAAATAAGAACAATAAAGCTAATATGCAACATGGCCACGGTGGTGAACGTATCAATGTATCCACAAAAACAATAGATGAACAATTTAAGCTCTCTCTCTCTCTCTCTCTCTTCCCTCCTCTCTCCATCTCTCTCTCTCTCTCTCTCTCTCTCTCCTCTCTCTCCTCTCTCTCTCTCTCTCTCTCTCTCTCTCTCTCTCTCTTCTCTCTCCCTCTCTCTCCATCTCTCTCTCTCTCTCTCCCTCTCTCTCCATCTCTCTCTCTCTCTCTCTCTCTCTCTCCTCTCTCTCTCTCTCTCTCTTTCTCTCTCGCCTTCTCTCTATCTCCCTCGCTCTCACCACCGACACTCATACATGCACATAATGGATCGCTAAAACAAGAGTAAGCCCCGCCCAACCTTCTCTTAATACTGGTCAACTTGTGTGCGAAAAGGAACGTAAATATATAATGGAAGATCTAAAGGGGGGGGGGGGCACTTTATGTAGTGTGCCTAATATATCTAAGCCCACGTGGCATCGACCCGAGTCGGACTTCTCGCCTTATGCCAGAACATTTGCACGCGAAAATGGCAAGGCATTCGTATCGCCTTACCCGAAAGTTCAGATAGTGCGCCAGTCTGATACAAGACGAGAGCTCTGGGATGTCAGGTGCAAAACGGACAGGTCTCTATTTTAATGCGGTCATACACTCAACACTCGTATCCTTAACACCCAAACACACCACGATGACCATCATACAATCACACACATTCCCACGCCACTCCCCTCTCTCTCATACACACCATAATACACACCATCGAAAACAATATCAACAAGCCAGAAAAATAAGCAGCAGACTGTCATCTGAAAAATGAGGTCCCCAGAGGGTGAATTTGGTGATGCTACCTCTGCACAGCAGGGTAGCATCACTAAATTTACCCTCTGTGAACCTTACACACCCGAATCAAGATATCAAATATAAACAGAAAGAGGTACCCAGAGGATAAACTGGCCACTGTATGAGAAAGCATCACCCTCTGGGGACCTCATTTTGCAAAATGACAGACTGCTTATTTTCAGGCTTGAATATCCATAACATTAAATACATTATAAATATTTA